>LR880970.1:686314136-686333185 GCA_904067115.1 Aegilops sharonensis
GTCACTTACGAGAGTGAGATCTGATAGAGATGATAGATAATATTTTTGGTATTTTTTTGGTATAAAGATGCAAAGTAAAATAAAAGGCAAAGTAAAAAAGCAAAGCAATAATAAAGCGTAGGAAGATTAATATGATGAAAATAGACCCGGGGGCCATAGATTGCACTAGTGGCTTCTCTCAAGAGCATAAGTATTTCACGGTGGGTGAACGAATTACTGTTGAGCAATTGACAGAATTGAGCATAGTTATGAGAGTATCTAGGTATGATCATGTATATAGGCATCACGTCCGAGACAAGTAGACCGACTCCTGCATGCATCTACTACTATTACTCCACTCATCGACCACCAGCATGCATCTAGTGTATTAAGTTAATGAAAACAGAGTAACGCCTTAAGCAAGATGACATGATGTAGAGGAATAAATTCATGCAATATGATAAATACCCCATCTTGTTATCCTCGATGGCAACAATACAATACGTGCCTTGCTGCCCCTACTGTCACTGGGAAAGGACACCGCAAGATTGAACCCAAAGCTAAGCACTTCTCCCATTGCAAGAACTACCAATCTAGTTGGCCAAACCAAACGGATAATTCGAAGAGACTTGCAAAGATAACCAATCATACAAAAAAGAATTCAGAGAAGATTCAAATATTGCTCATAGATAATCTTGATCATAAACCCACAATTCATCGGTCTCAACAAACACACCACAAAAAGAAGATTACATCGATTAGATCTCCACAAGAGAGGGGGAGAACATTGTATTGAGATCCAAAAAGAGAGAAGAAGCCATCTAGCTACTAACTATGGACCCGAAGGTCTGAGGTAAACTACTCACACTTCATCGGAGAGGCTATGATGATGATGTAGAAGCCCTCCATGGTGGATTCCCCTTCCGGCGGAGCTCCGGAACAGGCCCCAAGATGGGATCTCATGGATACTGAAAGTTGCGGCGGTGGAATTAGGTTTTTGGCTCCGTATCTGATCTGTCGGGGGTACGTAGGTATATATAGAAGGAAGGAGTATGTCGGTGGAGCTTCGGGGGCCCCTGCTACGTCTTGAGCTTGCGTTGGTTTTCACCGAAGAGGAGAGGATGATGCAGCAGAGTAGTGTAAGTATTTCCCTCAGTTTTTGAGAACCAAGGTATCAATCCAGTAGGAGGCCACGCGCAAGTCCCTCGTACCTACACAAAACAAATAGATCCTCGCAACCAACGCAAATAGGGGTTGTCAATCCCTTCACGATCACTTACGAGGGTGAGATCTGATAGAGATGATAGATAATATTTTTGGTATTTTTTTGGTATAAAGGTGCAAAGTAAAATAAAAGGCAAAGTAAAGAGCAAAGCAATAATAAAGCGTAGGAAGATTAATATGATGAGAACAGACCTGGGGGCCATAGATTTCACTAGTGGCTTCTCTCAAGAGCATAGGTATTTTACGGTGGGTGGACGAATTACTGTTGAGCAATTGACATAATTGAGCATAGTAATGAGAATATCTAGGTATGATCATGTATATAGGCATCACGTCCGAGACAAGTAGACCGACTCTTGCCTGCATCTACTACTATTACTCCACTCATCGACCGCTATCCAGCATGCATCTAGAGTATTAAGTTAATGAAAATAGAGTAACACCTTAAGCAAGATGACATGATGTAGAGGAATAAATTCATGCAATATGATAAATACCCCATCTTGTTATCCTCGATGGCAACAATACAATACGTGCCTTGCAACCCTTTCTATCACTAGGTAAGGACACCGCAAGATTGAACCCAAAGCTAAACACTTCTCCCATTGCAAGAACTACCAATCTAGTTGGCCAAACCAAACGGATAATTCGAAGAGACTTGCAAAGATAACTCAAACTCAATCATACATAAAAGAATTCAGAAAAGATTCAAATATTGCTCATAGATAATCTTGATCATAAACCCACAATTCATCGGTCTCAACAAACACACCGCAAAAAGAAGATTACATCGAATAGATCTCCACGAGAGAGGGGGAGAACATTGTATTGAGATCCAAAAAGAGAGAAGAACCAATCTAGCTACTAACTATGGACCCGAAGGTCTGAGGTAAACTACTCACACTTCATCGGAGAGGCTATGATGATGATGTAGAAGCCCTCCATGGTGGATTCCCCTTCCGGCGGAGCTCCGGAACAGGCCCCAAGATGGGATCTCGTGGATACAGAAAGTTGCGGCGGTGGAATTAGGTTTTTGGCTCCGTATCTGATCTGTCGGGGGTACGTAGGTATATATAGAAGGAAGGAGTACGTCGGTGGAGCTTCGGGGGGCCTTGCTACATCTAGAGCTTGCGTTGGTTTTCCCCGAAGAGGAGAGGATGATGCAGCAGAATAGCGTAAGTATTTCCCTCAGTTTTTGAGAACTAAGGTATCAATCCAGTAGGAGGCCACGCGCAAGTCCCTCGTACCTACACAAAACAAATAGCTCCTCGCAACCAATGCGAATAGGGGTTGTCAATCCCTTCACGGTCACTTACGAGGGTGAGATCTGATAGAGATGATAGATAATATTTTTAGTATTTTTTTGGTATAAAGGTGCAAAATAAAATAAAAGGCAAAGTAAAGAGCAAAGCAATAATAAAGCGTAGGAAGATTAATATGATGAGAATAGACCCGGGGGCCATAGATTTCACTAGTGGCTTCTCTCAAGAGCATAGGTATTTTACGGTGGGTGGACGAATTACTATTGAGCAATTGACAGAATTGAGCATAGTTATGAGAATATCTAGGTATGATCATGTATATAGGCATCACGTCCGAGACAAGTAGACCGACTCCTGCCTGCATCTACTACTATTACTCCACTCATCGACCGCTATCCAGCATGCATCTAGAGTATTAAGTTAATGAAAATAGAGTAACGCCTAAAGCAAGATGACATGATGTAGAGGAATAAATTCATGCAATATGATAAATACCCCATCTTGTTATCCTCGATGGCAACAATACAATACGTGCCTTGCAACCCTTTCTATCACTGGGTAAGGACACCGCAAGATTGAACCCAAAGCTAAACACTTCTCCCATTGCAAGAACTACCAATCTAGTTGGCCAAACCAAACGGATAATTCGAAGAGACTTGCAAAGATAACTCAATCATACATAAAAGAATTCAGAAAAGATTCCAATATTGCTCATAGATAATCTTGATCATAAACCCACAATTCATCGGTCTCAACAAACACACCGCATAAAGAAGATTACATCGAATAGATCTCCACGAGAGAGGGGGAGAACATTGTATTGAGATCCAAAAAGAGAGAAGAAGCCATCTAGCTACTAACTATGGACCCGAAGGTCTGAGGTAAACTACTCACACTTCATCGGGGAGGCTATGATGATGATGTAGAAGCCCTCCATGGTGGAATCCCCTTCCGGTGGAGCTCCGAAACAGGCCCCAAGATGGGATCTCGTGGATACAGAAAGTTGTGGCGGTGGAATTAGGTTTTTGGCTCCGTATCTGATCTGTTGGGGGTACGTAGGTATATATAGGCGGAAGGAGTACGTCGGTGGAGCTTCGAGGGGCCTACGAGGCAGGGGGGCGCGCCCTAGGGGGGGCGCCCTCCACCCTCTGGCCGCCTCGTGGCTTCCTTGACGGAGGGTCCAAGTCTCCTGGGTCTTATCCGATGAGAAAATCACGTTCCCGAAGATTTCATTCCATTTGGACTCCGTTTGATATTCCGTTTCTTCGAAACACTGAAATAGGCAAAAAAACAGCAATTCTGGGCTGGGCCTCCGGTTAATAGGTTAGTCCCAAAAGTAATATAAAAGTGGAAAATAAAGCCCAATATAGTCCAAAACAATAGATAATATACCATGGAGCAATCAAAAATTATAGATACGTTGGAGACGTATCAGGCATCCCCAAGCTTAATTCCTGCTCGTCCTCGAGTAGGTAAATTATAAAAAGAGAATTTTTGATGTGGAGTGCTACTTGGCATAATTTCAATGTAACTCTTCTTAATTGTGGTATGAATATTCAGATCCGAAAGATTCAAGACAAAAGTTCATATTGACATAAAAATAATAATACTTCAAGCATACTAACTGAGCAATTATGTCTTCTCAAAATAACATGGCCAAAGAAAGTTCATCCCTACAAAATCATATAGTTTAGTCATGCCCCATTTTCGTCACACAAGAATGCTCTCATCATGCACAACCCCGATGACAAGCCAAGCAATTGTTTCATACTTTAGTAATCTCAAACCTATAAACCTTCACGCAATATATGAGCGCGAGCCATGGACATAGCACTATGGGTGGAATAGAATATAATGATGGGGGTTATGTGGAGAAGACAAAAATGGAGAAGGTCTCACATCAACGAGGCTAATCAACGGGCTATGGAGATGCCCATCAATTGATGTTAATGCAAGGATTAGGGATTGCCATGCAACGGATGCACTAGAGCTATAAATGTATGAAAGCTCAACAAAAGAAACTAAGTGGGTGTGCATCCAACTTGCTTGCTCACGAAGACCTAGGGCATTTGAGGAAGCCCATCGTTGGAATATACAAGCCAAGTTCTATAATGGAAAATTCCCACTAGTATATGAAAGTGACAACATATGAAACTCTCTATATGGAAAACATGGTGCTACTTTGAAGCACAATATATGAGACTCGCTATATGAAGAACATGGTGCTACTTTGAAGCACAAGTGTGGAAAGAGAGATAGTAACATTGCCCCTTTTATTTTATCTCTTTTTTTTGTCCTTTTTTTTCTTTGGCCTTTTTTTTGGGGACAATGCTCTAGAAAATGATGATCATCACACTTCTATTTATTTACAACTCAATGATTACAACTCGATACTAGAACAAAGTATGACTCTATATGAATGCCTCCGGCGGTGTACCGGGATATGCAATGAATCAAGAGTGACATGTATGAAAGAATTATGAACGGTGGCTTTGCCACAAATACTATGTCAACTACATGATCATGCCAAGCAATATGACAATGATGAATGTGTCATGAAGAACGGTATGGTGGAAAGTTGCATGGCAATATATCTCGGAATGGCTATGCAAATGCCATAGTTAATATGTATGTTTGGTGGCTGTTTTGAGGAAGATATAAGGAGGTTTATGTGTGAAAGAGCGTATCATATCACGGGGTTTGGATGCACCGGCGAAGTTTGCACCAACTCTCAATGTGAGAAAGGGCAATGCACGGTACCGAAGAGGCTAGCAATGATGGAAGGGTGAGAGTGCGTATAATCCACGGACTCAACATTAGTCATAAAGAACTCACATACTTATTGCAAAAATCTACAAGCCATCAAAAACCAAAGCACCACGCGCATGCTCCTAGGGGGATAGATTGGTAGGAAAAGACCATCGCTTGTCCCCGACCACCACTCATAAGGAGGACAATCAAATAACACCTCATGTTTCAAAGTTGTTACATAACGTTTACCGTACGTGCATGCTACCGGACTTGCAAACTTCAACACAAGCATTTCTCAAATTCACAACTACTCAACTAGCACGACTTTGATATTATCACCTCCATATCTCCAAACAATTATCAAGCATCAAACTTTTCTTAGTATTCAACGCACTCAAAAGAAAGTTTTACAAATCTTGAATACCAAGCATATTGTTATTAAGCAAATTACCATGCTATTTAAGACTCTCAAAATAATGTAAGTGAAGCATGAGAGATCAATAGTTTCTTTAAAAAAAATCCACCACCGTGCTCTAAAATATATAAGTGAAGTACTAGAGCAAAACTATAAAGCTCAAAAGATATAAGTGAAGCACATAGAGCAAAACTATCAAGCTCAAAAGATATAAGTGAAGCACATAGAGCAAAACTATCAAGCTCAAAAGATATAAGTGAAGCACATAGAGTATTCTAACAAATTTCAATTCATGTATGGCTCTCTAAAAAGGTGTGTACAGCAAGGATGATTGTGGTAAACTAACAAGTAAAGACACAAATAATACAAGACGCTCCAAGCAAAACACATATCATGTGGTGAATAAAAATATAGCTCCAAGTAAAGTTACCGATGGAAGTGGACGAAAGAGGGGATGCCTTCCGGGGCATCCCCAAGCTTTGAATTTTTGGTGTCCTTGGATTTTATTGGGGGTGCCATGGGAATCCCCAAGCTTAGGCTCTTGCCACTCCTTGTTCCATAATCCATCAAAAAAATTCACCCAAAACTTGAAAACTTCACAACACAAAACTCAACAGAAATCTCGTGAGCTCCGTTAGCGAAAGAAAACAAAAGATCACTTCAAGGTACTGTAATGAACTCATTCTTTATTTATATTGGTGTTAAACCTACTGTATTCCAACTTATCTACGGATCATAAACTATTTTACTAGCCATAGATTCATCAAAATAAGCAAACAACACACAAAAAACAGAATCTGTCAAAAACAGAACAGTCTGTAGTAATCTGTAACTAACGCAAACTTCTGGAACTCCAAAAATTCAGCCAAAATAGGAAGACCTAGGCAATTTGTTTATTTATCAGAAGAAATTGGAACCACAATTTTATCACGTTCTGGTGACTTTTAACAATTGTTTTCTTGAACCGAAAGTTTCTGGAAATTACAGCAAGATCAAATAACTATTATCCAAGAAGATCCTATAGGTTTAACTTGGCACAAACACTAATTAAAACATAAAACCACATCTCAAAAGAAGGTATATGGATTATTTATTGACTAACAGCAAGGAAAAAAAATATTGGGTTGTCTCCCAACAAGCACTTTTCTTTAAAGCCTTTTAGCTAGGCATTGATAATTTTAATGATGCTCACATGAAAGACAAGAATTGAAGCACAAAGAGAGCATCATAAAACACGTGACAAACACATCTAAGTCTAACATACTTCCTATGCATAGGCATCTTATAGAAAAACAAATTATCGTAGCAAGCAAAAACTAGCATATGCAAGGAAGCGGAAAGGTACAATAGCAATCTCAATATAACGAGAGGTAATTTAGTAACATGAAAATTTCTATAACCATATTTTACTCTCTCGTAATAATTACATGTAGGATCATAAGAAAATTCAACAATATAGCTATCACATAACATATTCTCAACACGATCCACATGCATGCGAAGTTGACACTCTTCCAAAATAGTGGGATTATCATTAACTAAAGTCATGATTTCTCCAAGCCCACTTTTATCAAAAATTTCATAAGATTGAATGTTATCCAAATATGTGGGATATAAAGTTGACACTCTTCCAAACCCACTTTCAATATTATTGCAAACACTATTATCAATCTTATATTCATCATGGGGCTTAAATAAATTTTCAACATCATAAGAGGAATCTCCCTAATCATGACTATTGGACATAGCAAAACTAGCATCCCCAAGCTTAGGGTTTTGCATATTATTAGCATAATTTACATCAATAGAATTTATAATAGAATCATTGCAATTATGCTTTTTATTCAAAGATCTATCGTGAAGCACTTCATCACAATTTTCAGATTTACGGATTTCAGGCAAAAGCTTATAAAGATAATCTAGTGCATCCAAATCACTAGGAATTGGTTCATCATAATTGGATCTCTTAAAAAGATTGGCAAGCGGATGACGATCAATAGATATTAGCTTCTCTGTTTAGGAATAAATACTCAACTATTTCAACCAAACTAGCAAACGAGCCAAGTAAGACATCAAGGCAAACGAAAAGACAAACGGAAAAAGGGCGAATAAAACGGCAAGGGTGAAGTGGGGGAGAGGAAAACGAGAGGCAAATGGCAAATAATGTAATGCGAGAGATAAGGGATTGTGATGGGTACTTGGTATGTTGACTTTTGCGTAGACTCCCCGGCAACGGCGCCAGAAAGCCTTCTTGCTACGTCTTGAGCTTGCGTTGGTTTTCTCCGAAGAGGAGAGGATGATGCAGCAGAGTAGCGTAAGTATTTCCCTCAGTTTTTGAGAACCAAGGTATCAATCCAGTAGGAGGCCACGCGCAAATCCCTCGTACCTACACAAAACAAATAGCTCCTCGCAACCAACGCGAATAGGGGTTGTCAATCCCTTCACGGTCACTTACGAGAGCGAGATCTGATAGAGATGATAGATAATATTTTTGGTATTTTTTTGGTTTAAAGGTGCAAAGTAAAATAAAAGGCAAAGTAAAGAGCAAAGCAATAATAAAGCGTAGGAAGATTAATATGATGAGAATAGACCCAGGGGCCATAGATTTCACTAGTGGCTTCTCTCAAGAGCATAGGTATTTTACGGTGGGTGAACGAATTACTGTTGAGCAATTGACAGAATTGAGCATAGTTATGAGAATATCTAGGTATGATCATGTATACACTACAAAAAAATACACTTCCATGATGATACGTGTTTGTCATAGTAGGTCGCGTTTTTTGTCATGCATGTACATCCATGACAAATTTATGACAGAATCAAGATAGTCATACCTGTGCTGTCGTAGAAGTGTTCCATGACATTACCAAAATTATCATCACAGAAGTGTCCACTTCCATGACGATAAATCGCGCGTCACAGAAGTGCTTTCATCAAGGGTGACCGACACGTGGCATCCACCGTAACGGAACGTCGTTAAGCTATCGGGTCGGATTTTGGATCCGATAACCCGTTAACAGCCACGACCAATACCGATTTTCCATGTGTAAAATTCTCATTGGTCTTTAGCTGGGCCGGCCCATTATGGTTTGCAGAATCTTGTGGGCCTTTAGCTGGACCGGCCCAAAAGTGGCCCACAAAGTTTAAATGGGTCGGCCCAACCGAAGGCCCATAAGATTTAGCGGACTATAATGGGCCGATCCAGCTAAAGGCCCACAAAATTTAGTGGACCATAATGGGCTGGCCCAGCTAAAGGCCCACAAGATTTTGCGGACCACAATGGGCCGGCCCAGCTAAAGGCCCACAAGATTCTGCATACCATAATGGGCCGGCCCAGCTAAAGGCCCAACATTCTCTGTCAAATCGGCCCGTCAACGGCCTGGTCTAAACTTGTCATCAATGCGGCCCATGGTCACTTCTGGCCCATTAACAGTCCGCTAAGTAATTGGGCCGAATTACGGCCCAGTGTATTTCCGGCCTGTTAAAGGTTCGGCTTCATTTGGGCCCATTTACAGGCCATCAAAAATTTCGGCCCATAAACGACCGTGAATGATTTGGGTCATATTCGGCCATGTCTGTCCTTCGGCCTGTTAGAGGCCCACTAAAGATTTGGGCCACTTTCGACTTGTTGTCATTTTCGGCCTGTTAACGCCCGACGTAAACCATGGGCCATATGTGGCCCAACGTCATATCGGGCCCATTAACGGCCCATACAAAAATGACGATAATCTAGCCCGACCGAAGTTCCGGCCTATTAAAGGCCCGTGTATTAGGTCGGTGCATTTACGGCCCGTCCGAATTTCGGCCTGTCAAATATCCGCATCGTAAATGGGCCACCATTTCGGCCTGCTAAGTCCAGTGGGTTATTTGGCACAATCAGGGCCCAATCTCACTTTCGGTCTATTAAAGGCCCGTGTTTTTTATGGGCTCGAGATATTTACACATGTAAACGGCCTATTTTTGCTGAGGGCCCAAATTATGTTTAGGCATGTTAAAGGCCCACTATGGGCACAGGCCTACCAGAAAAATCTGAAAGCTTATGCTAATTTAAGCCCAGATATTTTTAGTGGGCTACATGCCAATTTCGGCCCGCAATCGTTTTTAGCCCAATTGGAATGGGCCCGACGAATGTTGGCATGTTGGGCTCCTACGAAGCTTTCGGCCGAATACATTACTAAGATAAACCTACACTATACAAAAATAGCATCGTACTTACTGCAGCCTGTGGCAGCATCATAAATGTTGTATCACAACAAAATAAATTCCAATCATACAACAAAAGTCCTGTTGGCATAAAGTTTACAGTCCTTCCAGATAAAATCACCATCAGATGTATAGAAGCACATATCATTTGACCTAAGTGCTAATGTTTCAGGCTGTAGAATCTGATGGAGTAGCACGATCTCCACCTTTTTTCTGCCATTGCTCTTCAACAACGAAGCGAATGGCTGATAGTCTGGTTTCAAAACCATTCATATCTTGACGACATTTCTCAACCACTATTCTTGTTTCCGAAACAACGTCCATTAGGGATTGGACTTGTGTCTGGAGCACAGATATATCACTCTGTCTAGCAGGAAGATTTTGTTCAGTAGGCGATTTGGACGAGGTTACCTTGACAACCAACCCAGAATTACGCAGGAAGGTGCTTTTTGCACTGTTAGTGGAGAGATACTGACGCACTACAACAAGAGGTGAAATTGTGCCTGTAGTAGCCTCGTCACCTTCAGGTGGTTGTGGTTGTTCAATCATTTGTTCCATAGCTTCCTGAAAGTTTGAACTTGTAGATTAGTGTACCGGATAAGTTACTAAGGAGAAAAAACAAACAAAGTAGGTTAAACGTTTATACATAACTTATTTTGGTGAACTACTGTAATACATTAGCATGTGTTGTAGTGCCAACTACATAATAAAATCACTTTCGGAACATATGTCCATGTAGCATGCCTACTGTATTGTCTATTTCCTCACATTCGTTGACATCTAAGGATAAAGAGACATGGTTTAAAGTAGGATGAACATAGTATGACATCATTCATATCATGGGAAAACAGATATAAAACAAACAGACTATTTTATCATTGTGTGCGCACGTGAACATAACAACTAGATTACAGATCAAGACCAAAAGAATATCCTTCATCTCTTTTAAACCATGTAAGGTGAAATGATACATTAAGACAATTGTGTATAAAAGTGAACAGAGTAACTGACATTGGCTGCAAACCAAGTAGTTAAATGAACACATCACAGTACCAATCAGTTCAAGGCAGGAGGAGTAAGGACTTACAATAGCGGCTTGAACTGGTGTGCTCATGCCCTTCATCTTGCTGGTGTGCCAATCCTTGAAGATTTGCACTGCATTCGGTTCAGGTTCTTTTTGGTCCGCACGGGCTTTCCTCTGTATTTGGAACAAGTCAATATAGATAACGATAATATGGCACAAAAAAAGAAGGAAGTAGCAGCTATTTACAAAAGCCTCGCAGTGTGCAATATAGCTACGAGATCCTGTTGTCTGTTGGAATTTCACTTCAGAACGGTTGGTTTTGTTCTTCAAACAGTTAGCTTAGAAGAAGATACACTTGTAAGGCACATACATAAATACAAGTTCAATATGTGGTCTGATCAAATACATATAGCCTACCTGATACTTTGGATCAGACCAGTGTTTAACGAGACCAGTCTGATCAAATACATATAGCCTACCTCAAGCATTATCTCTGATGTTTGTTTCCGCTTGCGCCGTGGTGCTAGTTCAACAACAAATATGGAAAGTGTTAGTGTACATCAAACTGTGAGAGTACATATAAAGGAGCATGCAACTGCAACTTGACTCGGTCAGGTACCGTCTTGGTGTTGATGCTCATGAGGTTCATCTGATCTTGCCAAGTCCTGTTGTGTCAGCAGTGCTTCGGAAGTAGTGTTAGGTGTGAAGGCAGCTTGGGAACTAGCCAGTTCCGGAGCAAACGAACGAGTAACTGGTTGAGATGCTGGTATAGTTGAAGCGGATGCTGCAGCTGGTGGAGCAGGTGATACTGTGTTTGTAGATTTAGCCGGTGGACTTGGACCTTCTACTGCACTATAAGTACCAGCAGAATCTCGACGGCAGAACCTTTTCCGTTTCACCCGACGAGTAACAACACTCCCTACTATATTATTTTCGTTGCTCTTTTTTGACTTTGCCATGTCAAGCTGTACCCACAACACAAAAGAATAAAATCACTCTTCAGAACTCATTGATGCATGATACAGACAAGCAATACTTTGATGTAAGACAACCGTATGAGGATGGAATATGTAAGAAAAACAGGACGGCATGACATGTTCACAACTACGATGTGCAAACTAAGCAGAAGGATTTTCAAGAAAATAGAAGTAATGCAAGCTAGACACCATATGAAAGATGCAACCAATATTACTCTGCCAAGTTAAAAGTGTCTTGTCATAAGTGGCAATTCGAAAAATTAGAAGCAGTACAACATAGAAATCAATGCAAGATGCAACCACTATCAAACTGCCATGTTAAAAGCGTCCAATCATGAGTTACTGATGCGGGATACACAACAACAGTACTTTGATCTAAGAACATGGTATGATAGATAGATGCAGTGTATTCTAGACACAGAAAGCCATGTCATATGCACATGTATAACGTATAAACTCAGCAGGTGCAGTTTAATCAAAATAGAAGAAATACAGGCTAGAAAACATATGCAACATGAAACCAATTATCACACTGTCAACTTAGAGCAAGCACCTGCGATGGTGGAGTGCAGGAGATGAACTCATCATGTAGACTTGGGACTTCAACTTCATTAGCAGTAACAGTGGCAAATCTAGAGAGTCTCTGTTTGCGTCGGTGCGGAGTACCACCAACATCCCCTAACTTACTCTTTTCCTTCCTATTTTCTGATATTGCCTTATGAAGTCAAAACCACAAGAAGATGAATAAAATTAGCTCTGCATAACTGGTTGATGCATGATACAGACGAACACTACTTTGATGTAAGGCAAGCACGGGATAGGAGGATGGAATATATACAAAAAAAGACAGCGTTTCATATTCACACGTACGATAGGAGGATGGAATATGTATGAAAAAACAGTAAGCGGAAGGCATTTCAACAAAATTAGAAGAAATGAAAGCTAGGCACCATATGAACATGCAACCAATATCACTCTATCAGGTAAAAAGTGTCTCGTCGTAAGTGCCATTTCAAGAAATTAGAAGCAGTACAAGCTAGAAGACAATGCAAGATGCAACCTACATCACAGTCCCAAGTTAAATGTGTCTTATGGGTAAGTGATCGTTGCAGGTATAAGTTGTAAGCTATGCAGATGCAATTCTACATAATCAGAAGCAATACAAACTAGACATCATACGGAAAACGCAACCACGTATAACAGTTCCAAGTAAGCGCAAGCACCTGTGATGGTGGAGTAGGGGAGATGTGCTCATCATGTACACGTATGTTCTAGAAACAGGAACATGTGTCATATTCACAGGCATTATATGTAAAGTAAGCAGATGCAATTCAAGTTAGAAGCAATACGAGCTAGACATCATACGCAACATGCAACCACATATAATAGTGTCAAGTTAGAGCAAGCAGCTCTGATGGTAGAGTAGGGTAGATGTGCTCATCATCTACACAGCTACGTTGACTGTCCAGCCTTGTGTTGTCTTGCGAATCTTGTTGGGAGGATGGCGGAGTAGAATCTGTAGAGACCCCCTGTTTGAGTTGCTCCGAAGGACCACCATCATCCACTGCCGGACTAATTTCCTTCAGCTATAATGATTTTGCATTGTGAAGTCAAACCGATAAGAAAAAGGAATAAAATTCGCTCTTCAGAACTCATTCATGCATGATACTGACGAACACTACTCGGATGAAAGGCAAACACATGATGCGAGGATGGAATATGTATGAAAAACAGGATGGTGTGACATATTCATACCTATGATGTGGTAACTAAGCAGAAGGCATTTCAACAAATTAGAAGCACTGCAAGCTAGACACCATATGAAAGATGCAACCAATATCACTCTGCCAAGTTCAAACTGTATGGCGTTTCAACAAATTAGAAGCAGTATATGCTAGAAATCATATGAAAGACACAACCAATATCACAATGGCGACTTAAAGGTGCCTTATCATAAGTGACTGATGCGGGATATGCAAGAATAGTAGTCTGATGTAGAAACAGGAACACATGTCATATTCACAGGCATTATGTGTAAAGTAAGCAGATGCAATTCAACAAAGTTAGAAGCAATACAAGCTAGACATCATACGCAACATGCAACCACATATAATAGTGCCAAGTTAGAGAAAGCACCTATGATGGTGGAGTAGGGGAGATGTGCTCATCATCTACACAGCTACGTTGACTGTCTAGCCTTGCGCTGTCTTGCGAATCTTGTTGGGAGGATGGCGGAGTAGAATCTGTAGAGAACCTCTGTTTCAGTTGCTCGGAAGGACCACCATCATCCAATGCCTTGCCAATTTCCTTCAGATTTATTGATTTTGCATTGTGAGGTCATACCGACAAGAAAAAGGAATATCATTCGCTCTTCAGAACTCATTCATGCATGATACTGATGAACACTACTCTGATGAAAGGCAAAGTCATGATACGAGGATGGAATATGTACGAAAAAATGGACGGCTTGACATATTCACACCTATGATGTGGTAACTAAGCAGAAGGCACTTCAACAAATTAGAAACACTGCAAGACACCATATGGAAGGTGCAATCAATATCACTCTGCCAAGTTAAAACTGTCTCGTCATAGGTGCCGTTCATCAAACTAGAAGCAATACATGCTAGAAATCATATTCAAGACGCAAACCAATATCACACTGCCAACTTAAAGGTGTCCCATCATAAGTGACTGATGCAGGATACACAAGAAGAGTAGTTTCTTGTAAGAACATGGTGTGATAGACAGATATAGTATGTACCAAAAACAGGAAAGCGTGTCATATTCACATGTATCATGTGTAAGCTAAGCAGATGCAGTTTACACTAATTAGGAGCAATACGAGCTAGAAATCATATGCAACATGCAACCAGATATCACACTGCCAAGTTAGAGCAAGCACCTTGGATGGTGGAGTAGGGGAGCGGAGACTTGGACCATGTAATGCACTATCAGTACAAGGAGAATCGGTACAGATGCTCCGTTTATGTTGCTGCAGAGGACCACCATCATCGCCTTCCTTACTCTTTTCCTTCCTCTTTCTTGATTTTGCCTTGTCAAGTCAAACCCACAAGAAAAAGGAATAAAATTTGTGCTTCAGAACTTATTGATGCATGATACTAACGAACACTACTTTCATGTAAGGCAGCCGCATGATAGGAGGATGGAATATGTATGAAAAATAGGACAACGTGACATATTGACATGTATGATGTATAAAGTGTAAACTAAGCACAAGGGGCTTGAACTTGTTAGAATCGATGCAAGCTAGAAACCATATGAAAGATGAAACCAATATCACTCTGCCAAATTAAAAGGGTGCCCTAACAAATGTATTTGACCAAATTAGAAGCAATACATGGCAACAGGCTAGAAATAATATGCAATATGCAACGAATAAAGGTTACTCATCGTAAGTGATTGATGAAGGATACAGAAGAGAGGTAGTTTCATGTAAGAACAAGGTTAACACATAGATGTAGTGTGTACCAAAAATAGGAAGGCATGTCATATTCACAGGTATAGTGTGTAAACTAAGCAGATGCAATTTACCCTAATTAGAAGCATTACAAGCTAGACACCGTATGCAACATGCAACCACATATCACACTACGAAGTTGGAGCAAGCACCTGTGATGGTGGTGTAGGGGAAGTGCTGTCTTCAGGTACTGAGCAACGTTCAATATCTTCATTTAGGCTTGCTATTTCTTGAGAATCATGTGGAGAGGATGAAATTGCATTCTTTATAAGAGTATTGCGTCTCATATTAACCCACGCGCGTGACTGTCTCATCATAAGCGATAGACGCATGATACACAAGAACAGTAGTTTGATGTAAGAACATGGTGTGATAGGCAGATGTAGTATGTACCAAAAACAGGAAGGTGTGTCATATTCACATGTATAATGTGTAAGCTAAGGAGATGCAATTTAACAAATTAGGAGCATTGATGAGGGATACACAAGAAAAGTAGTTTGATGTAAGAACATGGTTAATAGAAAGACGTAGTATGTACCAAAAACAGGAAGGCATTTCATATTCACAGGTATAATGTGTTAACTAAGCAAATGCAATTTACCCTAATTAGAAGCATTACAAGGTAGACACCATATGCAACATGCAACCACATATCACACTGCCAAGTAAGAGCAAGCACCTGCGATGGTGGTGTGGGGGAATTGCGGTGATCAACTAGAGAGCTACGTTGACTATCTTCATTTAGTGTTGCTGTTTCTTGAGAATCATGTGGGGAGGATGACACTGCACTCTTTAAACGAGTAGGGCGTCTCACAGTAACCCACCCGGGTGACTGTCTCATCATAAGTGATTGACGAGGGATACAAAAGAGCATTAGTTTGATGTACGAACATGGTTAATAGACATATGTAGTATGTATCAAAAACAGGAAGGCATGCCATTATACAAGGTATAATGTGTAAAGTAAGCAGATGCAATTTAACCAAATTGGAAGCAATACAAGCTAGGCACCATATGCAACATGCAACCACATTTGACAGCGCGAAGTTAAAGCAAGCACCTGGGATGGTTGTGTGTGGCAATTGAGATCATCAACTGCAGAGCTACGTTTACTGTCTCCAACTGCTGACACTGCACCCATTAGAACGCTGAAACGCTTAGTGCTTATCTTCGAATTACACTGGAGCGACTTCTATCTTTTCTTTTCTGCATTCATCAACACTGCGTCAGAGTCTAAAATACCCATGCATAAAAAACAATAGTGTGAGTATGGGTGAAGTGTGTGCACAATTAGTACAGTGTAAAGGTAGCAGATAGCAGGTCGCTGAGAAATAAATGACGGGAGACATATGATATCTCTACAACATGCATGGCACACTCAATTACTACAGGATTCTATGAAAATAACAGTCGACTGAAAGCAAATAGGTCAGTCCATTTTTTCTGCACCGTTCGATGTACAAAGAATGGGCAGATCGCCTTCATCTACCTCCAGCCAGTCAGTGTTGATGATCTTCCTCGAAACGCCAGCGACCACCGGCCCAGTATTCCTCCCCTGCCTGCACCCTCCCCTCGACCTCACCGCACCGCCGTGCTTGGCACCGCCCCCCCGGCCATCCATTCAAGCCCCGCCGACCTCCAGATCGGGCGCAAGCAGCTCCTGCGCCCCACACCCCTATGATAGACACCGATGCGCCGCTTCCCCGGGGAACAGGCGGACTAGGTGCTCCGCGCGCCTAAGCGGGTGTTGCTTCTTTTAATTGCGGTTCGACTGACCCTGAATTGAAGTCCAGACGGGCTACTGACCTCTAGCAAAGGTGAAATATTAAAAGGGAGGAAACCTTGTGCATTTAGTATCACGAAGAAGATGCAGTAAGTAGCGCTCAACTAGTTTCTTTTGTGGGATGAATACGGTGTGAGCGGAGACGTAAGATTTTCACGAATAAGGGAAGAGGAGTACCTCTTTCTGCTGGCAGTGCTGTGTCCTCCTTTTGTTTTTCCGACGATCTTGTTGTTCGCCGGAAACCAGAAGTTGTGGAGGACTGTGCAGCCTTGGACGAACCCATGGCCAAGCTGTTGAGTGTGGTGCGGTGGCCGTCTGTCGGTGGCGGGGAAGCAGATCTGAGGCGGCGAACGACGGCGTAGAGGGAACAACTCCGGTGCGGTGGACGGTTGCGGCATGGTCGGAGTGGTTCTGGTACGGCGCACATCGGCGTCGGCGTCGTGGAGGCAGCTCTGCCTCGGCTTCAGCTGCTAAATCCTTGAGGGCGTTGCGGTTGCGGTTGCGTTGGACGACGACGTCGGGGTACCGGCTCCGGCATGATGGAGGAGGGCGGCGGTGGATTGGCCGCTATGGGGTGGAGGACGGAGGAGGCTGGGGTTTCGCGGCTGGTGGAGAGGGCGTTTTTGCGCCCATGGAGTATGAATGGGGAAACGGAGGGAGGCGTGGAACTAAGGGGGAACAATGTTTCGGTTTGAGACACGCTTGATTGAAATTTGGGGAAAGTTACAAACTTTGCCCCCATCTAAAATTTCGTACATATTGCGGGTTGGGGGTAGGACCGTCATGTCAGGTGTCCCAAATGTGGGCGGGATAGATTTCAGCCGAGCGCATGGGTGTTTAGGCCCCCACGGCGTATGAATGCTTCTCGGAGGCGGTTGAGACTGGCGTCTTGGTGAAGTTACAAACCTACCCCGGTTTAGACCTTTGGACATCGGGCCGATAGGCTACACGGGACAGAGTCAGGACAGTAATTTCCTACCACCAAAACATTAGTGTCACGCGGTTTCGGGTGACCAGAGGCCTATTTGGCGCTTCGTTCAATATTTGGGAGCAGAAGCATTAACGTTTTCGGTTCTCTTGAATTGAACTTTCAAGATTTTTCAAACTTCACAAATCTTTACTCTTGAAAATCCTAAAGCTACGATTATTTTGGAATGGAGGGGGTACATTTTAATATACATTGTATACGAGTATATATTAAAAAATATGCAACTTACCTCAGTTCATGCATGGTTCCAGGTATAATCTCCTTGGTTGCAAAAAAAAGTTAGATATGCATATGAATATATATAGCATGTTCAAACTCACAACAAAGATTGATGCCCCCTTTTATATCTGATTTACAAATGCCATTATCTCGGGTTCAAATAGATGAATGCACTTCCTATGAATTCGAATCTTCGAAACCCCCTTTATGTTGAATTCGACATGTATTTTATTTCGTAGCTAGCAATTTGGAATGTATCCATGCAAGTGACAAATGTATAAAGTGTTTCACACTAACAACATGGAGTGCACTAATTAATGTTTATATATGAATTATAAAAGCATCCATTGCCTATATTTCAAACCGCTCTCACTCTATGGATCGATAATATGAAATAAACACATGCACATGCTAGAATTCAATAGAGTATGGGTGTCTGGTAGACCGATTTTCGTCCATACGCAATTTTGCAAAATTCATGATCTCATCCAAAAATAATAATGCCATTTATATTTTAATTTAATGCGTGGAACCGCCTTTTACACGTAGATGCACTATGCCTTGCCCCGTTCTCACAAACGCGTTATATATCTCTTTATCTAACGCATAAGTGCACACACTTTATATGCATCGGCATTTCTCTTTCACACATGCTCACAATCTCTCTCAGGGTGTCGGGGTGTCTCACGCACATGCTCTCTCTGTTTCTCTCTCTCTCTTTCTGACTACTATGTACCACTCTT
>LR880970.1:686438468-686449263 GCA_904067115.1 Aegilops sharonensis
GAGGGCGGCCCACATGGGGCATGCCCAAGCCTACCGGCGCTCCGCTCACTCGTCAGAAGTTAGCCTTTCTCTTTATACTTGCCGGCTTACAAGAGTCAAAAGTTATATCGGACGCGAGGGGCAGAGGTCAACGGTTAAGGCTGGGTAGGTTGTGGACGAGGAACCGTTGCGCACTAAGGAAGGAGGAAGAGAGGAAGAAGATGAACGCTGATCTGTTTCTGGCCGTTGGATGAGGACCTAGCAGTCGAAAGATAAGGACCCCCGTGAAAATATATTTTCAGCTAACTGGATAATAGGCGCTCCGGTTACAGACAGATTTTCCGCGTACCACCCACGCTGTCGCTAACGTGTGCTACTACTATTCATGCATATGAGTGCGTCCATAGAGGAGTCATGCCCTTCCAGAGAGTGCGAACCCCTACGTGCCGCCGCCGACGAGGCCGTGTGGCTTTGTTTATTGGCGGGACGACCACTGCACGCACCTGTACCGGTGTCAATGCGCTTCTCGAAGTCGAACACCTGGACCATTCTGAGACCTATAAATAACCACCTGCAGTCGCACTTGGCTGCATCGCAACTCGCAGCAGTTCAACACTTACACAGCCATACACATCTCCTGTAGATCGACCGGTGTACGTAAGTCGCGGCAATGGAGTACCAGGGGCAGACCGGCCAGGCCACCGACAAGGTGGAGGAGTACGGCCAGCCCGTGGCCGGGCACGGCGGTGCCACCGGCGGCCCCACGGGGACGCACGGCGCCGCCGCCGCCGCGGGCACCGGGCAGCTCCAGCCGACCAGGGACGACCACAAGACCGACGGCGTCCTGCGCCGCTCCGGCAGCTCCAGCTCCAGCTCGGTGAGCTCTCAGGGACAGATCTGCATGTCGCTATATACATCGAGTCATTCGATCGGTCATCTTAACCTTGTGCTTCTTGTTGTGTTAAAATTGTAGTCTGAGGACGACGGCGTTGGCGGGAGGAGGAAGAAAGGGATGAAGGAGAAGATCAAGGAGAAGCTCCCCGGCGGAGCCCACAAGGACGCCACCGGGCAGCAGCACACGCCGGTGGCCGGCGAGTACGCCGGCACCGGCACCGGCACGCACGGCGCGGAGGCCACCGGCGAGAAGAAGGGTGTCATGGAGAAGATCAAGGAGAAGCTTCCCGGCGGACAGCACTGAGGTAAGCTAGGCACCTAGCGATCGACCTGTGCTGTGTCTGTGTTCGGCCAGAGCTCGGTAGCATGCGTGCGTACTTCTGCATGCGTTCTTACGGGATAAATAATGGGCGCCGATCGTGGTGCCGGAGTATATATGTTGTGTGTGTGTGACGTATTTGTGGACCTCGTGTACATGTATTTGTATCTCCATCGTAATAAAGCGCTCGTTTATATTTGTGTTTTGTAGTCCCGATCGATGCAAAGGCCAATGTAAACTTCAATCGGTCGAATGCGGTTTTGGTCCGTTGGTAAAATTTCAACTGATCTATAGCAATTTTTGCATGAGAACACAAGGTTCAAATTTTTATTGTTACTCCTTCCGTTCCATAATATAAGACGCTTTTTGACACTAGTGTAGTGTTAGTAGTTAACAAATTTAAATTCTTCTTTTTTTTCATGAAAACTTCTGATGTATTCCTCTTCAAGTATGACAAGGTTCAAATTTTTATTGTTACTCCTTCCGTCCCATAATATAAGACGCTTTTTGACACTAGTGTAGTGTTAGTAGTTGACAAATTTAAATTCTTCTTTTTTTTCATGAAAACTTCTGATGTATTCCTCTTCAAGTATGACAGTATAACACAAACCAGAAATAATAAAATTTATATCCAGATCTTTAGACCACACCATCTAGCGACAACTATAAGCACTGAAACAAGACGAGGTGCACCGCCGTCATTGCCCCTCCCTCATCGGAACCGGGTAAAAGTGGTTATAGGAGATAATCAAAAAGCCATCCTGCTAAGATCTCATAGGACCAACTCATCGTAACAGCTCTCGATGAAAGGCGGCGTAGATCAGAAGATCCAACCTAAAAACACACGATGTAGAGTAGCATAGATCAGAAGATCCAACCTAAAAACACATGATCGAAGACAAACAACAACCAGAAGACAGATTAACCGGAGACATACCTTCACACGCCCACTAATGGTGCTAAACACACCACCAGAACAGGGGCTAGGCAGGGAAAACCTTATTTCATTTTAAGATAACCATTTCATTTTAAGATAACCGTCGCCGTTTCGTCTTCCTGAGCTGGACAAAAACCCTAAAAAAACTTGAAAAAACATCTAAAACGAAGCCCTCCCGCGGGCAAAGCCGGGATCCACCGCGCCCCTATGACCCCAAGCCCTCTGGAGAAGAGGCGGACCGGCGGCAGCGCCGGAGAGAGAAAGAGAAACCCTACTTTTTGGGGAAGGAGGCGGCTGCGTAAGAGATCTTGTCTTCTAAACAACAAATTTTCGTAGCATACATAACTTATTAAGGGAAATAATTATTTTCATGTGACATCGAAACGTAAATATTGTAATTGAATTGACTAAGAAATGAAAACAAATTCTGTAAAAGTTGAACTAGAATCAAATTTGATTCTTAGTAGACAAAAGAGTTCCCGATTGGATGGCTACGGTATCGTATGGGTAGTGTACTCTTGGATGCGTCACTTCATTTTCCGACTTTGTTATGTTCGTAATATGCGTTGCGTGTTTAATTGTTCAGCTAGAGCATTTACTCTTCAAAGCGTCCTTAAATACCCAAACGAACGGCCTGATTATTGACCGGTTAAAGAGTCGGACGGGAGTCTTAAATAGGCTTCAAATATCGAGCTGATCAGCACCCCTCATATCGAGTCTAAATGTAGGCCAGATCTAGGAAGGGGCCGGGCGCGTATGCCACGTCAGACCTGACACTCCGCCCTCACCCCAAATTGCATCAAATTCACCAAACACTTCGCCCTCCTCCCGCCTCCCTTCATCAATTCCGGCGTCCGAGGCCTCATTGTCGGACACGCTTGCTCCCCATCTATGCCGCCCATCCAGATCCGCCGCCCTAGATGTCGTTCATCTTGTCCCTCACCGCCATGACCAAGGTTGTTTTCGCGTCGTCCATCAGTGTCCCGTCCTCGGTTACGTCGTGCAAGCCGGAGAACATCGTCTAGAGGGACCGACAACAGAGGCAGCGGGAGAGGGAAGCGGCGGTGTCGCTGGGAGAAGGTGTGGACCTCGAGGAGGAACTGCCCCCACCCCCGCCGCGCCCGGAATCCCGCATCCCGTCCATCCCGCCGTCGACAAGAATCGTGTCGTCAGACCAGGTTGAGACAGAGGAGAATCCGACGGACGGTTGGGGTATTCTGGAGAGCTTTTCGCCAAAGAAGCTGCCGGTGGATGTCTGTCAGATGCCGCAGCTCATTCGGGTGCGGACAAGCACGAGCACCTGCGGCGCCCGGTCTACCCGCGACATGTTCGACGGAATGACACAATAAGACTCGGTATGTTCCTTTTGCTCCTCACTGAACAACTTTGCATATGTGATGTTTGTTTGAACTACGTCGGTATTTCCCCAAAGAGGAAGTGATGATGCAACACAGCAACGGTAGGTATTTCCCTCAATGATGAGGTCAAGGTTATCGAACCAGCAGGAGAACCACGCAACACTACGTAAACAACACCTGCACACAAATAACAAATACTCGCAACCCGACGTATTAAAGGGGTTGTCAATCCCTTTCGGGCAACGGCGCCAGAAATTGGCAAACAGACATGAGAAAGTTGTAATAATTTGATAGATCAAACGCCAAATAAAATAAAGTGCGGCAAGGTATTTTTGTATTTTTAGTTTAATAGATCAGAAAATAAAAGCAAAGGAAAATAGATCACAAAGGCAAATATAATAAAGAAGAGATCCGAGGGTCGTAGATTTCACTAGTGGCTTCTCTTGAGAAAAATAGCAAATGGTGGGTGAACAAATTACTGTTGGGCAATTGATAAAACTTCAAATAATCATGACGATATCGAGGCAATGATCATTATATAGGCATCACGTCCAAGATTAGTTGACCGACTTCTGCCTGCATCTACTACTATTACTCCACACATTGACCGCTATCCAGCATGCATCTAGTGTATTAAGTTCATGAAGAAATGGAGTAATGCAATAAAAACGATGACATGATGTAGACAAGATCTATTTATATAGAAATAGACCCCATCTTGTTATCCTTAATAGCAACGATACATACGTGTCATTTCCCTTTCTGTCACTGGGATTAAGCACCGTAAGATCGAACCCATTACAAAGCACCTCTTCCCATTGCAACATAAATAGATCAAGTTGGCCAGACAAGATCCAAATATCGAAGAAAATACGAGGCTATAAATAATCATGCATATAAGAGATCAAAGAAGACTCAAATAACTTTCATGGATAAAATGGTAGATCTGACCATAAACTCAAAGTTCATCGGATCCTAACAAACACACCGCAAAAAGAGTTACATAATATGGATCTTCAAGAGACCATTGTATTGGGAATCAAACGAGAGAGAGAGGAAGCCATCTAGCTACTAACTACGGACCCGTAGGTCTACAAAGAACTACTCACGCATCATCGGAGAGGCACCAATGGGCATGGTGAACCCCTCTGTGATGGTGTCTAGATTGGATCTGTGGTTTCTGGAACTTGCGGCGGCTGGAATTGATTTTCGTCGACTCGCCTAGGGTTTCTGGAATATTGGGGTATTTATAAAGCAAAGAGGCGGTCCGGGGTGCACCCGAGGTGGGCACAACCCACGAGGGCGCGCCCTGGTGGGTTGTGCTCTCCTCGGAGCACCCCCAGGCGCTTCTCCGGCCCACTAGATGTCTTCTGGTCCAAAAAAATCCACAAAAAATTTCGCTGCGTTTGGACTCTGTTTGGTATTGATTTCCTACGATGTAAAAAACATGCAGAAAACAGCAACTGGCACTTGGCACTATGTCAATAGGTTAGTATCAAAAAATGATATAAAATGACTATAAAATGATTGTAAAACATCCAAGAATGATAATATAACAGCATACGTTGAAGACGTATCAATATGACATGATCTATGATTTGCACAGACCGTTAGTTCATTTCGGACATGATCAATGCGTGCAAACCATAATAATATTAGGAGTTTATCCGTCGAACATGATCAATGATAATCATGATCTGAACCAAATAGACTACGAGTTGGGGGATCCAACTTGCCCTTTGATGAAGCTATGTACCTAGGGCAGGGTCATAGGCCTGACCTAGACACCCTCCCCAAGGACATCACCCTAAAGTCAGAAGCATTCGAAGGGTAACATCATCCACTCGACCAGAAACATTCCACTCGGAAGAATCACTGTCACTCGACCGTAACAGAAACCACTCGACGTACCGAATATCTAAAGTCACTCTGCACATCAACGGTCGGACATTTACTCCTAGACTTAATGATCATTTATAGCACTTTATTATGGACATTACCTGTAACGCTCTCTCTTTATGTACATTGAACTCCTTGTAACCTGGGCTGGCTGGGGTCCTGGCGCACTCTATATAAGCCACCCCCCTCCACTAGCACGAGGGTTCGCACCCCCTGTAACATACACACATAATCCAATCGACCGCTGATAACCCAAAAGTGTAGGGGATAATTGTAGTCTCTTTCGATAAGTAAGAGTGTCGAACCCAACGAGGAGCTAAAGGTAGAACAAATATTCTCTCAAGTCCTATCTGTCCCTGATACGACTCTACGCACGCGTAGCGTTCGCTTTACCTAGAACAAGTATGAAACTAGAAGTACTTTGTAGGTGTTTTTGGATATATTTGCAAGAATATAAAGAGCACGAGAATAAAAACTAGGGGCTGTTTAGATAAAGACACAAAAAAGTTAGTATAGCGAGTGTGGAAAAGTGGTGGTAGGAGTTGCAAAATTGTCCCTTAAGCAATTGACTACTTTACTAGACCGATAGCAAGTTTTATGTGGGAGAGGCCACTGCTAGCATGTCATCCCTGACTTGGAATTCTATGCACTTATGATTGTTACTATTAGCAAGCATCCGCAACTACTAACGTTCATTAAGGTAAAACCCAACCATAGCATTAAGATATATTGGTCCCCCTTCAATCCCGTATGCATCAATTTCTATGCTAGGTTGAAGCTTCTGTCACTCTTGCCCTCCAATACATAGTCCTATCAACGTACAACTAATCCTATGGTGTGATCCACGCGCGCGCTCATATGATGGGCACCAAAGGACAGCAACATAACCACAAGCAAATTAAATCAATAATAGCAATTCATCAACCACCGATAGGACAACGAAAATCTACTCAGACATCATAGGATGGCAACACATCATTGAATAATAATATGAAGCATAAAACACCAGGTTCAAGTAGAGGGTACAGCGGGTTGCGGGAGAGTGGACCGCTGTAGATAGAGGGGGGAAGGTGATGGAGATGTTGGTGAATATGGCGGAGGTGTTGGTGAAGATCGCGGTGATGATGATGGCCCCCGGCGGCGTTCCGGCGCCACCGGAAGCGAGGGGGAGAGAGCCCCCCTCCTTCTTCTTCTTCCTTGACCTTCTCCCTAGATGGAGAAGGGTTTCCCCTCTGGTCCATGATCTCCATGGCGTGGGAGGGGCGAGAGCCCCTCCGAGATTGGATCGGTCTCTCTGTCTCTCTCTGTTTCTGAGTTTTGCTTGGCTGCCCTTTCACCGTTTCGTATATATATGGAGATCCGTAACTCCGATTGGACTGAAATCTTCGCCGTGATTTTTTTCTAAAAATTAGCTTTCTTGCGACCGAAGAAGGGCATCAACCGCCTTACGGGTGGCCCACGAGGGTCAGGTGCACGCCCCCTGCCTCGTCGCCACCTCGGGCACCGTCTCGCGTTGATTCTTCTTCCCATATTCTCCTAATATTCCAAAAAATTCTCCGTCAGTTTTTATCCCGTTTGGATTCCGTTTGATATGGGGTTTCTGCGAAACATAAAACATGCAACAAACAGGAACTGTCACTAGGCACTGGATCAATATGTTAGTCCCAAAACTAGTATAAAAAGTTGCCAAAAGTATATGAAAGTTGTATGATATTAGCATAGAACAATAAAAAATTATAGATACGACGGAGACGTATCAGCATCCCCAAGCTTAATTCCTGCTCGTCCTCGAGTAGGTAAATGATAAAAAAAGATAATTTTTGATGTGGAATGCTACCTAGCATAATCTTGATCGTGTATCTAATCATGGCATGAATATTAAGACACGAGTGATTCAAAGCAATAGTCTATCATTTGACATAAAAACAATAATACTTCAAGCATACCAACCAAGCAATTATGTCTTATCAAAATAACATAGCCAAATAAAGCTCATCCCTACAAAATCATATAGTCTGGCTATGCTCCATCTTCACCACACAAAGCATTCAAATCATGCACAACCCCGATGACAAGCCGAGCAATTGGTTCATATTTTTTAACGCGCTTCAGCCTTTTCAACCCTCACGCAATACATGAGCGCAAGCCATGGATATCGCACTATAGGTGGAATAGCATATGATGATGGAGGTTGTGTGGAGAAAACAAAAAAGGAGAAAGTCTCATATCGACGCGGCTAATCAACGGGCTATGGAGATGCCCATCAATTAATGTCAATATGAGGAGTAGGGATTGCCATGCAGCGGATGCACTAGAGCTATAAGTATATGAAAGCTCAAACTAAAACTAAGTGGGTGTGCATCCAACTTGCTTGCTCATGAAGACCTAGGGCATTTGAGGAAGCCCATCATTGAAATATACAAGCCAAGTTCTATAATGAAAATTCCCACTAGTATATGAAAGTGATAACTCAAAAGACTCTCTATATGAAGAACATGGTGCTACTTTGAAGCACAAGTGTGGTAAAAGGATAGTAACATTGCCCCTTCTCTCTTTTTCTCTCATTTTTTGTTTTTTTTGTGGCCTTCTCTTTTTTTTGGCCTTTCTCTTTTTTTATTTTTTTTATTTTTTCGTCCGGAGTCTCATCCCGACTTGTGGGGGAATCATAGTCTCATCATTCTTTCATCACTCGGGCAATGCTCTAATAATGATGATCATCACACTTTTATTTACTTACAACTCAATATTACAACTCGATACTAGAACAAAGATATGACTCTATATGAATGCCTCCGGCGGTGTACCGGGATGTGCAATGATCTAGCGTAGTAATGACATCAAAAAACGGACAAGCCATGAAAACATCATGCTAGCTATCTTATGATCATGCAAAGCAATATGAAAATAAATGCTCAAGTCATATATATGATGATGATGGAAGTTGCATGGCAATATATCTCGGAATGGCTATGAAAATGCCATGATAGGTAGGTATGATGGCTGTTTTGAGGAAGATATAATAAGGCTTATATGTGATAGAGCGTATCGTATCACGGGGTTTGGATGCACCGACGAAGTTTGCACCAACTCTCGAGGTGAGAAAGGGCAATGCACGGTACCTAAGAGGCTAGCAATGATGGAAGGGTGAGAGTGCGTATAATCCATGGACTCACATTAGTCATAAAGAACTCATATACTTATTGCAAAAGTTTATTAGCCCCCGAAGCAAAGTACTACTACACATGCCCCTAGGGGGATAGATTGGTAGGAAAATACCATCGCTCGTCCCCGACCGCCACTCATAAGGAAAGCAATCAAATAACACCTCATGCTCTGACTTCGTTACATAACGGTTCACCATACGTGCATGCTACGGGACTTGCAAACCTCAACACAAGTATTTCTCAATTTATCAGTTACTCAACTAGCACGACTCTAATATCACCATCTTTATATCGCAAAATTATTGCAAGGAATCAAACATATCATATTTAGTGATCTACAAGTTTTATGTAGGATTTATGACTAATCATGTGAATGACCAGTTCCTATCATCTCTCTAAATGGATATAAGTGAAGCAAGAGAGTTTAATTCTTCCTACAAAAGATATGCCCACTGAGGGAGTCCTGGATTAGGGGGTGTCCGGATAGCCGAACTATCACCGTTGGCCGGACTCCTGGACTATGAAGATACAAGATTGAAGACTTCGTCCCGTGTTCGGATAGGACTTTCCTTGGCGTGGAAGGAAAGCTTGGCGATACGGATATGTAGATCTCCTACCATTGTAACCGACTCTGTGTAACCCTAACCCTATTTGGTGTCTATATAAACCGAAGGGTTCTAGTCCGTAGGACGAACAACAATCATACCATAGGCTAGCTTCTAGGGATTAGCCTCTCTGATCTCGTGGTAGATCTGCTCTTGTACTACCCATATCATCAATATTAATCAAGCAGGAGTAGGGTATTACCTCCATCGAGAGGGCCCGAACCTGGGTAAATCATCATGTCCCTTGTCTCCTGTTACCATCCGCCTAGACGCACAGTTCGGGACCCCCTACCCGAGATCCGCCGGTTTTGACACTGACATTGGCGCTTTCATTGAGAGTTCCTCTGTGCCGTAGCCATCAGGAAGGATGCCTCATCCCGTCTTTAAAGACGATACCATCGCCAAAGGAGCCTTGGCCGCTGGTCAGACTCTTCGGTTAGGTGGTTTTCTTATGACCGCCAGTTCGGCCACCGCGCCGACGATGACTTCTCGGGTCATCGAAACCAATCTTCACATTAACTCGGAACTTGCCGAGCAGTTAGATCCGATCGAGCTCTCCTCCGTAAACGAGCTCTTGGATCGCATCGCCGCCCTGGCAGTCGCCACAGACTACGACTAGATCGGGCCTAAAACCGATCTGAGAGAGATCAACTCTCCCCAGGCTACCCATCATGTTGCTGTGATAGAGGACCAATACGACGATTCTTCTTCTATCTTAAGGACTAGCTACGTCCGGATTCCCGATGCCTCCATGCCGGATTCCCGCAGAGGGACGGATGTCGATCAAGCCCTGAACTTAAAGTCAGGCGGCGGGTTGGATTCATTGGATAGCATTCAAAAAACCAAACTTCCAAGTTCGGAAACTTCTCGGCCCCTGAGTCTTAAATTGGATGGGGTGCCGTGATGCCGTCCCGCCCAACATCTTCCTGGAACGGCTGTTCAAGCCATCCGTACTATGGGAAGGGGAGTCCGGAAATAACAATCCGGACCCAACCGCACTGCCTGACACCGAACACTCTGACACAATCGGAGGCTCTGCCAACGAGATAACACCATCCGCCCACGAAATAATGGCGGTTATCGCCCCGTGGACGGAACCATTCCTAGCCTACCTAACTAGGCAGGAACTCCCCGAAGACCAAAATGAGGCTCGCTGCATAGTACGGCGATCCAAAGCCTATAAAGTCCATGAGGGAGAGCTCTATAAGAAAAGCACAACAGGAGTCCTTCAAAGGTGTATCTCCGAAGAGGAAGGGCGAAACCTCCTGGCTGAAATTCATGCCGGACTGGGTGGGCACCACACCGCAGCCCGGACCCCTGTAGGCAAGGCCTTCCGTACATGATTTTATTGGCCGATGGCCCGGGCAGATGCGCAGGATTTAGTCCAACGATGCGTCGGTTGCCAGCTTTTTGCTAACCAAAGCCACATGCCACCCACCGCCCTCAAAACTATACCCATCACCTGGCCGTTCGCGGTCTGGGGGCTTGACATGGTTGGACCCCTTAAGGGAGGAACCCACAAGAAAAAATACCTATTGGTCATGGTGGATAAATTCACCAAATGGATAGAGGCCAAGCCTGTTAAAACGGCCGAATCCGGGCCGGTGATAGACTTCATATCAGGGGTAGTGCACCTTTAC
>LR880970.1:686491777-686507321 GCA_904067115.1 Aegilops sharonensis
CTGGATCGGAGTCCGGGGATCGTCATCGAGCTGAACGTGTGCAGAACTCGGAGGTGCCGTACGTTCGGTGCTTGGATCGGTCGGATCGTGAAGACGTACGACTACATCAACCGCGTTGTTATAACGCTTCCGCTTTCGGTCTACGAGGGTACGTGGACGGACACTCTCCCCTCTCGTTGCTATGCCATCACCATGGTCTTGCGTGTGCGTAGGAAAATTTTTGAAATTACTACGTTCCCCAACAACCTCTCCTTAAAACACGATGGCCTGCAAAAACAAGTTAGACGTCTTGACCGGTCATTTTCCCTCTGGGGGCTCCGCGAGCGCCAGCTTAGGCGCTTCTTCAGAGGAGGGTTGCTAAACTCCGGAAGGCCGATCCGAACAGGATCCGGCAGCGGGACGTCCTCCATGTAAAACCATTCCGAGGGCCAGTCCTCGGACGCCTTCTTTGGGGTGCCGGATAAGTATCCGGTCCCGGCGATGCGCCATAGTTCGGCTCCGCCCACTTGATATATTGGCCCTTCGTGAGAATGAGGCACAAGGCAGAACAATCTCTTCCACAGAGCGAAATGGGCCTCAACGCCCAGAAACAGCTCACAAAGGGCCACAAAGCCCGCTATATGCAAGATGGAGGCAGGCGTAAGGTTGTGCAGCTGGAGGCCGTAGAACTCGAGAAGCCCCCGGAGAAACGGATGGATTGGAAATCCGAGTCCTCTCATTAGGTAAGAGACGAAGCATACCCGATCTCCCTTAGAGGGATCGGGGACGCTCTCCGCCTGCTTCCTGCCCTTATAAGTGGCGAGTCCGGAACGCACCGGAACCATGAAGGCCGGGGGAAGGAATCCCTTGGTTTGGAGCACCACCAATTCGCTGTGCGGGACTGAGCATCTCCCCCAATCTCCGGGCTGAGGGCTGGGAGCGCGAGAGGAGGAGCCGTGTTGACTGTCCATGGTGGAGTGGGTTTTTTGTCAAAGGCGCTCTGATGAAGGCTCGCAAAGGGAGGATGGTGTGATCCGGATCTGGATCCCCATCTCTTTTATAGACGGCTCATTTGCACAGCAAGGGAGGGTAAATGTAAAGATACCCTGACTTTTCACATTCGTTCGACACGTGGAAGATGGCCATTATTGGGCGTGGAAGCCGAGAAGCGCGATATTCACAAGAAAGCCGGACACTATTCAACACAGTATTCGGAGGAGGAACCCGCCTTGCAATGCCGAAGACAATATGCGCGCCGGACTCGTCGTCATTGAAGCCTGGTTCAGGGGCTACTGAGGGAGTCCTGGATTAGGGGGTGTCCGGATAGCCGAACTATCACCGTTGGCCGGACTCCTGGACTATGAAGATACAAGATTGAAGACTTCGTCCCGTGTCCGGATAGGACTTTCCTTGGCTTGGAAGGCAAGCTTGGCGATACGGATATGTAGATCTCCTACCATTGTAACCGACTCTGTGTAACCCTAACCCTATTCGGTGTCTATATAAACCGAAGGGTTCTAGTCCGTAGGACGAACAACAATCATACCATAGGCTAGCTTCTAGGGTTTAGCCTCTCTGATCTCGTGGTAGATCTACTCTTGTACTACCCATATCATCAATATTAATCAAGCAGGAGTAGGGTATTACCTCCATCGAGAGGTCCCGAACCTGGGTAAAAACATCGTGTCCCTTGTCTCATGTTACCATCCGCCTAGACGCACAGTTCGGGACCCCCTACCCGAGATCCGCCGGTTTTGACACCGACACCCACACTCTAACAAATATAAGTGGCGCAAAATATCATTCTACAAATGGCGGTTTTCTATGTGAAGAGAAACAGGCAATCCAAAATTTAAATGATATAAGCAAAGCACATGAAGCATTCTATAAAGCCATACTCAAAAGATATAAGCGAAGTGCAAAGAGCATTCTATAAATCAACCAAGGACTATCTCATACCAGCATGGTGCATAAAAGAAAAGTGAAAACTAAATGCAAAAGATGCTCCAAGATTTGCACATATCGCATGAATGAAACGAATCCGAAAACATATCGATATTTGTTGAAGAAAGATGGGATGCATTCCGGGGCATCCCCAAGCTTAGATGCTTGAGTATCCTTGAATATTTACTTGGGGTGCCTTGGGCATCCCCAAGCTTGAGCTCTTGCCTCTCTTCCTTCTTCTCACATCAAGACCTTCTCGATCATCGAACACTTCATCCACACAAAACTTAAACAGAAAACTCGATAAGATCCGTTAGTATAATAAAGCAAATTACTACTCTAAGTACTGTTGCAAACCAATTCATATTTTTTTTGCATTGTTTCTACTGTAGTATAACTTTTTCATGGCTTAATCCACTGATATAAATCGATAGTTTCAACAAAACAAGCAAACTATGCATCAAAAACAGAATTTGTCTAAAACAGAACAGTCTGTAATAATCTGAACATTCACCATACTTATGATACTTGAAAACTTCTGACAAAATTAGGAAAAATAAACAATTTGTATAGAAAGACAGTGCAAAAAGTTTCAGAACCATTTGACGTTCCAGTAAAAAAATTAAAAATCACGCACTACAGCCAAAGTTTCTGTCCTGCACCGCACAAACCAACAAGCATTATAAACATCCTAAAGGCAAACCTTGGCACATTATTTTTATAATACAATGGAATTGTACAAGGGGATAATTATTTTTGTTGAAAAGTTTCTGTAATCAAGATTCACAAAGTTTCCATGAGAATGAACAAAGTTCAAGGCTAGCTCCCACTTTAACAATGCTCGTCTTTCTCACTTTCGCTTTTCTTTTTGAAAAAGTCTTTAGGTTCCCCTCTTTATTTTTTTTGTTTTTAAACTATATGAAAGCACTCAACAGAAATAAATGACTCTCTAAAACTTCCGGGTTGTCTCCCTGGCAGCGCTTTCTTTAAAGCCATTAAGCTAGGCATATAGTACTCAAGTAGTGAATCCACCCGGATCCCAAGGTATATCAAAGCCAATTTTAATTAGCAATGATTTGTAATTTAGTATTGAGCACAAAGCAACATATATCATGTAATGACGAAGTATAACTCTCTTCCTATGCATCGGCATGTCATAAAAGAACAATTCATGCACACATAGTAAAGGCCAATGCATATTATAAACTGTTTCTTGCAATTTTATCGTGTGGGAAACATAGAGAGGTGGAGATATGGTTCCTCTCTCATAATAATTGCAAGTAGGAGCAGCAAGCACATGCATATTATACTCATCAAAATCATCATGTGTAGTAGTAAAAGGCAACCCAACAATATAATCCTTAATAAGGGCAAACTTCTCCGATATAGTATAATCGGGAGAATTCAAAAAGATAATAGGACTATCATGTGTGGGTGCAATAGCAACAATTTCATGTTTAACATAAGGAACTATAGCAAGTTCATCTCCATCAGCATAATTCATATTGGCATCTTGGCCACAAGCATAGCAAGCATCATCAAAAAGGGATATTTCAAAAGAATCAACGGGATCATAACAGTCATCATAGCAATCATCCTTCGGTAAGCACGAAGGGAAATTAAACAATGTATGATTTGAAGAGTTACTCTTATTAGAAGGTGGGCACGGGTAGCTAATCCGCTCTTCCTCCTTTTGTTCTTCGCTCTCCTCATCATCTTTTTCATCCAAGGAGCTCACAGTTTCATCAATTTCTTCTTCCATAGACTCCTGCAAAATATTAGTCTCTTCTTGGACAGCGGAGACTTTCTCAATAAACGCATCAATATAGGAATTGTGTTCATAATTCTCATAGCAATATTTCAATATAGCAAAATTTTCAGTCCTATAAACATCATCATCAAAAGCTTCATATTTTTCAAACAAAGATTCAATTTCATAAGCACCCTTGAAAGCAACAAATTCTTCTATTTGTTCCACATCATAGTAATCATATATACCTCTAGCATAAGAAGCCAAGGTTTCATTATCATTAAATTTGCATGAAAAAGGAAGGTGTGGAGACTTCATCCTAGAGCAACAAGTATAATCATATCTCAAGCATAGTTGCCTAGCATACCAATTCAACATATGAATTTGATCACATAATAGTTTCCCTTTTTGAGTCAAGCCATAATCCCTAAAGTATTCACGTTGGTCCAATGTGTCTCCCATTACATAATTGAATGGGGTTTTCTCAGGATTATCAAAGTAGCACGTAATATCTTTCACATAATGATCATCGAGGGTTTTAGGAGGTTCCCCATCTCCATGAGCAGCAAGTACACCTAATTTTTTTGGTATTTCGTGTCCCATATCATTAAACTAAAGATAAAGAACAACTAAGAACAGTAAATAGAAATTACTTAGTGATAAAGCAAACAAGGACACACGAGAATATTCACCCCACGTTATTGCTCCCCGGCAACGGCGCCAGAAAAAGGTCTTGATAACCCATAAGTGTAGGGGATAATTGTGGCCTCTTTCGATAAGTAAGAGTGTCGAACCCAACGAGGAGCTAAAGGTAGAACAAATATTCTCTCAAGTCCTATCTGCCACTGATACGACTCTATGCACGCTTAGTGTTCGTTTTACCTAGAACAAGTATGAAACTAGAAGTACTTTGTAGGTGTTTTTGGATAGGTTTGCAAGAATATAAAGAGCACAAGAATAAAAACCAGGGGCTGTTTAGATAAAGACACAAAAAAGTTAGTATAGCGAGTGTGGAAAAGTGGTGGTAGGAGTTGCGAAATTGTCCCTTAAGCAATTGACTACTTTACTAGACCGCTAGCAAGTTTTATGTGGGAGAGGCCACTGCTAGCATGTCATCCCTGACTTGGAATTCTATGCACTTATGATTGGAACTATTAGCAAGCGTCCGCAACTATTAACATTCATTAATGTAAAACCCAACCATAGCATTAAGATATATTGGTCCCCCTTCAATCCCGTATGCATCAATTTCTATGCTAGGTTGAAGCTTCTGTCACTCTTGCCCTCCAATACATAGTCCTATCAACATACAACTAACCCTATGGTGTGATCCACGCGCGCGCTCATATGATGGGCACCATCATATGAGATATATTGGTAAAACCCAACCATAGCATTAAGATATATTGGTCCCCCTTCAATCCCGTATGCATCAATTTCTATGCTAGGTTGAAGCTCCTGTCACTCTTGCCCTCCAATACATAGTCCTATCAACATACAACTAACCCTATGGTGTGATCCACGCGCGCGCTCATATGATGGGCACCAAAGGACAGCAACATAACCACAAGCAAATTAAATCAATCATAGCAATTCATCAACCACCGATAGGACAACAAAAATCTACTCAAACATCATAGGATGGCAACACATCATTGGATAATAATATGAAGCATAAAGCACCATGTTCAAGTAGAGGATACAGCGGGTTGCGGGAGAGTGGACCGCTATAGATAGAGGGGGAAGGTGATGGAGATGTTGGTGAAGATGGCGGAGGTGTCGGTGAAGATCGCGGTGATGATGATGGCCCCCGGCGGCGTTCCGGCGCCATCGGAAGCGAGGGGGGAGAGTCCCCCTCCTTCTTCTTCTTCCTTGACCTTCTCCCTAGATGGGAGAAGGGTTTCCCCTCTGGTCCATGGTCTCCATGGTGTGGGAGGGGCGAGAGCCCCTCCGAGATTGGACCCGTCTCTCTGTCTCTCTCTGTTTCTGCGTTCTGCTTGGCTGCCCTTTCACCGTTTCGTATATATATGGAGATCCGTAACTCCGATTGGACTGAAATCTTCGTCGTTATTTTAAAAAAAAAAATAGCTTTCTTGCGGCCGAAAAAGGGCATCAACCGCCTTAAGGGTGGCCCATGAGGGTCAGGGGCGCACCCAGGGGGGCAGACGCGCCCCCTGCCTCGTGGCCACCTCGGGCACCGTCTCGCGTTGATTCTTCTTCCCATATTCTCCAAATATTCCAAAAATATTCTCCGTCCGTTTTTATCCCGTTTGGATTCCGTTTGATATGGGGTTTCTGCGAAACATAAAACATGCAACAAACAGGAACTGGCACTAGGCACTGGATCAATATGTTAGTCCCAAAACTAGTATAAAAAGTTGCCAAAAGTATATGAAAGTTGTATAATATTGGCATGGAACAATCAAAAAATTATAGATACGACGGAGATGTATCAACCGCCTCCGGGCTCCGAGACGTAGGGCTATTACTTCCTCCGCGAAGGGACTGAACTCGTAAAACTCGTGTGTACAACTTCGCCATAGCTAGGATCCTGCCTCCTCATACTTACCCCCCATTATACTGTCAGTCTTAGAACCACGACACCCTTCATTTGAAGTTGGGGCAACACCAAATCCCAATCCGAGCAAGAAGAAAATGAAGCCAAAGACAGCAAAGGCAAGAGGTTTGGCATTCTCAACTTTTGAGGATATATTATTGGTTAAATCTTGATTGGCCAAAATAATGGTTCCCATATGCAGCACGGAGCAAAGGGAGAATAAGTATTGGGAAAAGATTTGGAAGAAGTACCATGAACAAAAGCAATATGCGGAGCCGCATCCTATCGTCACGAACCGCAAAGTGGCATCTCTCCAACATCGTTGGGGATCATTCAAGAGGAAGTAAACAAGTACGCTGGCTACTATTCACAAGTGTTTGGCTGCCCTGAAATTGGGATGGGAGTGGCAACTCACTATGATAAATTACTTATTGTTATCGTTTCCATATGTTTGTTTTTTTCTTACATTCTTATTGTCATACATATTTTGTTTGCTAGACGGTGGTGGCGGCCACTATGTATCAAAACACGGAGAAGAGTCCATTTGGTTTTAGACATTGTTGGGTGATATTGAATGGCAACCAAAGTGGACACAACTTGTGGCCGATGTCAAGGCCGACAGGAAGAGGAATGATTGCTCAAGCTCCCACCAATCAATTGGGGTAGACGAAGAAGAGGAAGATGTTGTAGGGGAGAATGAAAGAGCCACCGTGCCAAAAGATAACCTGCAAATGATGATAAACAAGTGTGGGAAGGCGTGCCCCTCCCGTGACACCGCGGCTACAAAAATGTTCTCCACGTGGATGGGCATTTTTCTGTTAGAGAGAACAAGAGGAAAGGTACAAGCTCATGTTGAATGCGCAATAGGAATGAATTGATACTGGAAGAGGGCGGACAAGAAGCTGCAAATCAAGTTGAAGAAGAAAGAGATGCTGATACGATGGGGGCTTGAAAAGGCCAAGACTTTTGGATAGATTAAACATGAGAAGGAGAGGTTACAAATCGCACGAGACGCAGAGGATGCCAAGATAATGTTGAGAGACGAAAGCCTCTTGGATGAGCATGCAAAGAAGTGGCTTGTGGAGATGAAGATGGAGATCCGTAACTCCGATCGAACGTAAAACGTACAAGGCGGCGAGGGCGACTGTGGCCGTTGCAGAAGAGAAGACAAGGATGCAGACGGAGCAGGATACAAAGATGGCCATGGAGCAGACGGCATGGATGGCATCCGGCGAATGATCCGACCAGCGAGTGATCCGTCACGTCCGAACTTCGATTTCATTTTGGTATGATTGTTGAACTATGATTTATCTTGTTTTGTCGTATTTGTTTCAAGCTATTGAATTGTGATGAATGTGCATGGATTACATTTGAAGAGTGTGAATGTGCGAGCTGCCAAATAAGGGGTCGTCTGACGCTGCTAGTGGACATATCTAAATATGCCCGTGAATGTGTAGGGGTCGAATTTGTCAAGTCCAGTTTAGATGCTCTCAACACCCTTTATATTGTTTGAACATTTTGTGTGTTTGTAACTTTCTTATTTCAAGTTGGACTCATGTCTTGATCCTTCGTTTTAACAGTTAGCTAATCCAACACTACATTCACTTACGAGCATCAAGACTTGAATCCTGGTGAACTAATGATACCACTGTTTATATAACTATTTCAACCACAGATTAGCTTGTGATGCACGATGTATTCTTTCTGTAACATTTTTATATTAGTTTACGGATGAAGTATCTAACATGTATATGTATTCATGTATGAATGCGTCGATGGACTAGTCAGGTAGTCATGCCCTTCGAGAAAGTCCGAAGGCGTACGTGGCGCCGCAGACGATGCCGCGTGGCATGCAGCCGTACCGCCGGCTTTGTTTATTGGCAGAAGGATAGCCAGTCCACCATACGTGCACGCACACGTACTCCTTCCACCTGCAAAGCCATCGCATCTCGAACTCGAACACCTATATACCCTTATAAATAACCATCCACCTTTGCACTTGTTTCCATCGCAGTTCGCAACAGTTCAACACACTTGCACAACGACACGTATCACCTCTAGATCGATCACCGTTCGTACCACCGCAATGGAGTACCAGGGGCAGCACGGCCACGCCACCGACAAGGTGGAGGAGTACGGCCAGCCCGTGGCCGGGCACGGCGGTTTCACCGGCGGGCCCACGGGGACGCACGGTACTGGCGGCGCGCAGCTCCAGGCGACGCGGGACGACCGCAAGACCGACGGCGTCCTTCGCCGGTCCGGCAGCTCCAGCTCCAGCTCGGTAAGCTCCCGGGCAGATCTATCGCTGCGTATATTGTGTTCTGTCGCTCCAGGCTCCACTCCATCATCTTAACTTGTTGTGCTTGTGTACGCATGTAGTCCGAGGACGACGGCGTGGGCGGCAGGAGGAAGAAGGGGGTGAAGGAGAAGATCAAGGAGAAGCTCCCCGGCGGAGCCCACAAGGACGCCACCGCCGGGCAGCAGCACACGGCGGTGGCGGGCGAGTACGCGGGCACGCACGGCACCGAGGCCACCGGCGAGAAGAAGGGCGTCATGGACAAGATCAAGGAGAAGCTTCCCGGCGGACAGCACTGAGCCAGCTATGTGTGTCTTCTCCATGTTCCGTCAAAGCTCGGCTAGCATCTGCAGCCATGCGTTACTACGGATGAATAATGGACTCGGATATGTGTTTTGTGTACGACCGCGTCCCTGTGGCGCATTTGTGTATTTGTATGGTATGATGTGTGTACATCGTCGTAATAAAAACGTTTGTGTATATTTGTGCTTTTGAGTATAAGCTATGTGTATAGCCATGCAAAAAAAAAAGCTATGTGTATAGGACTTTGACACTGGCACGAACAACTAACTCGGGCTAGGTAGGCAAGACTATACTAACAGTGCGTCAGGCAGCTCCGCGACGATGGCACAATCGCAGCTGCATCGAGGGCTCTTCTTGCCGTGCTGGAAGAGACGGTGTTGTGTGCCGAAGCCCGGGGCCTGTCACCGGGGATTTCAGCGTCTCCGTGTCCCGCCACCGCCACGACGTGGAAGCGGACAAAGTTGGCGGCGAGAGATCTGGCCGAGCAGGTCCGGCGGGAGAGTCTGGCCCACGAGCGGGAAGGTCGCACGAGCTTGTCCATAGTCATTGCCGGAGTCGGACACGTGCGAATCGATAGATCCAAGGAGACGGAGGCATCCGGACTCCAGTCAAAGTGCTTCCCCTTCCAGAAAATAAGTAAGGACCAATAAAAGAAGTCACCGACCAGCCAAAATACAAGCCCTACGATCACATAAAATAGAAGGAAACCCTACGATCGATCTCACGTTGCCCGACAACCGCCGGCGGCCCATCCATCGATGACGATGGGGCGTCGCCGCCGCAACGTGGAGATCCCCAGCGAGATCCTACACGACATCCTGATGAAGCTGACGACCAGGGACGTGGCCCGGTCCTGCTGCATCTCCAGGCAGTGGCGCGCCGCCGTCGGCGACCCCTCCTTCCGCAGCGCCCACGCCAACGCCATGGCCATGGCCGGCCACCCCGCGCCGCCCGCGGAGGTCCTGCTCGTCTCCAAGACGTGCGAGCCCGGGCTGGGCGACGAGGTGAGCGTCTCCAGCATGTCCTCGGGCAAGGACCTGCGCTCCTTCGCCGTCCCCGGCGGCTACGACCTCGCCAACGTCTGCAACGGCCTCCTCTGCTACGTGCACCGCGCCGGCGGCCCCGAGGCGCCGGCGGTGGTGTGCAACCCGGCCACCGGCGAGACGCTGGCGCTGCCCAAGCCGCCCCCGCTCGCAGCCAAGGGCAGGAAGCACCTCTTCGCCCTGGGATTCAGCCCGCCCACCAACCAGTACAAGCTGTTCAGGTTCTCGCCCTTCTCCATGGACGTGTACACCTTAGGCGACACCGCCGGCTGGCGGCAGCATTTGCGCAGCTCGTCGTCTTGTCCAAACCAGACCACGGCCTGGGCGCCATTGCTGATCGACGGCAAGCTATATATGCCGACGAATTGCTGGAAGCGGGTGCTGGTGGTCGATGTGGTCACCGAGACGTGCCGCTCGTACGGTCTCCCCGAGGTAAAGACTTTTGATGGCGTGCCGCTAGTGGGTGCCTTTGAGCTCGAAGGCCGGCTGTGCCTCGCCATTCACAAAATCATCCATGACCTTCCCCGGTGCCTCAACCTTTGGGTCATGTCGTCGTCACCGCCGGAGGACGGCAGCGAACCGCCCGAGGACGGCAACGAACCGCCGCTCTGGGAACCGGGACATAGGTTTTGCATCGACGAATTCTACGCCACGAAGCCTTGGAGCGCATGGGCCGATGATGGCGGCGAGATGCTATGCTACATGCACGGCAACACCTTGCACAAGTACGACAAGAGAGGACGCCCACCGAAAAGTGAACAGCTCCGGCTCCCAGAGATACCATCAGCATGGAGATCTTCGAAATGCCGCTGGAGCATCCATGGGGGTTACCATCTCACCCTGCTCTCTCCTCTTACCTTTGCGTTGCCGCCTTCCAATGACAAACACCAATTCAAGCACGCCCTCTCACGTGTACTGTACGACGCCATCCGCGGTGAGGAAAGCTGAGGAATATATATGAAACTTAGCTGACAAAAGTTGTACTCGTCATTTCGTGAAGAAAGTTCAGTCACAACTTTGCTTGTACGTACTTGACAAAGTTAGTGTCTGCTTATGGTGATAAACTATAGGACTACTACAGCAACAAAAGAAAAACAAGAAGAAGAGAGGATAAACCAAGCATGTCTGCTTTTTTTCATTACTCTATGACCTGAACCATATTTGGAATATGATTTATCATACGTGCAATTTGTGAACGAAAGTGAATTTCGTGATATGTGAAATACAATTTGTGGTATGTGAAACATGCATGTGAGGCTAGTGTATGTGTATGATTCAGACATTTCTATGATCCAGTTTATGAAATATGTGAAAATGTTCAAATTTCAGCCTTTTGAAATCTGGAAAATAGTTCGGAAGCTATTAATTACAAATATCAAAATATGTGAAAATGCAAAAAAATCAGTTTATAAAAATAGTTGGGATATGTATTGAAGTTGTGATTTGTGAAATAGGAGTAGTTCCTAATGTTTAGTTAATGAAATTGATTTTTTGGAAATTTGCGGGTTTTAAATAGTTGCTATGACTTTTAAGTAATATGAAATATTTCAAGAATAATTGAAATATATAAAAAATGGTTGAAAACAATTTATTGAAATGATGAAATGGTTGAAATCAGACTTTCTATTTTTTGGAAATGCTATCCGACGAACGTCATATATCTGCATTTCCCAGCGAACGCATCGGCTATCGTTCGATCTTCTGGCATGAATCGCAGCGCAAGGATGGGGCCACCCGCGGCCTCCTTAAGGAATGACACTGCGTTTACCACTTGGCCCAAAATTGTCCTGTGAACAACGCAGTAAAAGTTGCTATATATACTTTGAAGGTTGTTTTAAATTCGGTTTGAATTAAAATAACCAAAAACCACGTTGTTTTTTCATTTTTGAAAGAACACAACCCCGTTTCTTTTTTCTATTAAAACCATGACCTTTTTTGTCTTCCAAAACATGGCATTTTTACTCCACATGTCATTTTTTATTAAGAGCATGACATTTTAATAATTAATAACATGACATTTTTTATTAATAAGTGGATAGCACTTTTATTATTATGAACTTTCCATTTTAATAATTAATACATGAAATTTTATAACCCCGACAAAAAATGTGGCATTTTATTAATAAGAGGATGGTCGTTTTATTATTAAGAGCATTGAATTTTAATAGGCAATAACACGTCGTATTTATTGTTAAGAGAATGGTGTTCTTATTATTAAGAACATGCCATTTTTATTATTAAGAGGATGCCATTTATAATTTTTTATGGCATGGCAATTTTTTGCGTTTTGACCATGGCAATTCCTGTTTTTATATATATTTTTGGAAACAAAAGTATAGAATCTAATTTGGGCTTATTGTTGGGGATATAACTATTTGTGTAAGCCGCCGAGGAGGGGTCGGGTTACGTAAAGAGTTACCAAACAGAAGCCCAAGTCCAAGCATGAAGATGGCGTCTCAACAAGGGGCCTAAGGCCCACAGGCGACTTAAGGCCCGTTGTAGTAAACCGCCATAATGGCATGACTTGTATCATAAGGTAGACTTGACTAGTCACCGAGCCGGACACTGTTTATGAGCCGGCCGGGACTCTGTAAGCCGCAGGGCGTCAACCCGTGTATATAAGGGGACGACCCTACGGCGGCTTAGGGCAAGAAACAACCCTTCGAGAACCGGGCATAGCGTATCTCGCTCCCTGGTCATCGAAACCTCAAGCAATACCAACCCAACTAGACGTAGGCTTACCTTCACCGTAAGGAGCCGAACTAGTATAAACCCTCTCGTGTCCTTTGTCCCGATTAACCCCTTTAAGCTTCCTAGTTGCGATGGCTCCACGATTAAGTCCTTGCAAGAGGACATCTGCCGTGACAATTCCACGACAGTTGGCGCCCACCGTGGGGCCAGCGCACGGTGGATTTGAGTTCTTGAAGGACAGCTTCGAAGGGCTCAAGGGATACGCAGTGGGTCGGATGACCAAGAGTCGTCGCGGCAAGATCTACATCGACAACGAAGGCTGGGGCCCCGAGGCCGACTCAATTGAGTACGGATACCGGGTCCCCTTTGGCGGAATTCACGTCTTCATCGGCCGGATTGGTGAGCCGGGCCCAGAGCCGGACAGCTGTACCGACCTCATTGAGACGGCTCAGTGTGCGAGACCCGCCCCGGTTCAACCTGTCATAAAGCGTGACTTTGTGGGTTGTGTTCATGGAGAGGCACTTTCGGAAGGATCTAAAGATGGCGAAGAGACGGCCGTCCCATCAGATGATGATTCGTCCTCCGGCTCAACGGATTCTCTGTATCAGGTCCAAGAAGGCATGCTAGGGGGTTGTTCTGACGACTCTAGCGTTCTAGATTGCTATGAGCCGCCAAGCTGGGCAGGAGTCTTCATGGCTGGTACCCAACCCGGCCAAAACTCGACGGCTGCGACAGCAATAACGTCCGGGTTAGGAGCGGCCGGGGCAGGAGGCCCCGCGCGCCCGCCGGCTCAGGTGCTGATAGATCTTATGGACAAATTGACGGCCTTGTTAACCTCCACCGTTATTCCTGCAAATCCAGATGAGCATAACGCGGAGGTGGCAAAGGTGCGTGAGGAGATAGCCCAGGCCAAGGAGGCCTTGGCGGCTGAGGACACCAGGCTAGCTGCGGAGCGGGCGGCTTTAGATGCACGGGCGCAGCGACTCCAGTCAGAGGCTTTCCAGCTTAACATGAGTCTGAATGCATCCAGTGAGGTGATAAGAAGGAGACATCAGAAAACCCAGTCCCGTCTGCCTCCGGTTTACGATCCTCGGAATCTTTTCACGACACCCGGAGCTGGTCCTAGCAATCCGCCTGAAGCCAATCAATTTATGACACCCGGAGCAGGAGGGCCGGTTCAGCCTCGAGAGACGACACCTCTTCACGGGAGCATGGCCCCGCCCCGATACATACCAACACCTCCGGGCCACTTTTCCAACCCCATGGAGAACCTGATAGCAGCATCGGCGCGTCTGGCGGCTCTTCCAGTGGATGGTGACGACCCGACGGCGGTGGAAACCCGGAGGGTTAGGGAGCTTCTTTAGACGTCCTTGGCACAGCAAGAGGCCTATTCTTACAGCAGGGACAGGATTCATTCCACTCCTCAGCCTTGGGTAGCACCTCGACCAAACCGGAGTCCGAGTTACAGCAGACACATGGAGTCAGAGGCTTTATCAAGTAATGCCCAGCGTCGCAACCAACCCGGCGGCTATAACCCGGTGCAGGATCGATTGCGTCAGGAGGATGAACGGGCGGCTCAATTAGCGGCTCAGCAGACGGCGTATGATGGTTTCCCAGAGTATCCAATGACTTCTGTTGGAGCAGGGGTGGCTACTAGAACCGGTGGTGTCCCTTGTCTGGTGCCGGCTCTGCGAGATGTGCGTCTGCCCAAGGATTTCAAGGGTCCTCGAAAGGTGCCAAATTACACGGCCGACTTACAGCCGGGGGCATGGATTGAAAGTTACGAGATGGCCATGGAATTATTGGAAGTCAGCGACGCGGCAATGGCTAAGTATTTCACCATGATGTTAGATGGAACGGCCCGAACTTGGTTGAAAAGCTTGTCTCCCAATTCCATCAGTTCATGGGCCAAGTTAAAGGCCCGGTTCATCCAGAACTTTAAGGATACTTGCAAGCAATCTATGTCCATTGTGGACTTGACCAATTGTAAGCAGGAGGAGGGTGAGTCCACAACTCATTGGGTGCACCGGGTCAAAGAAATAATACATTCATCTGATAAGATGGATCCGGCTCTGCGGTACTTATGCTCCATCAGAATTGTCGTTTTGTGCCGCTGAAGCAGAAGCTGGGGCGCCTTAAGCGTGATTGCAATGACATGGGTACGCTGATGGCGGCTTTGGTTAAATATGTCGATTCTGATACTACTGATGATCCCGTGTCTGAGGAGGAAAAGACAGGGAAGGGAAAGAAGAACGGCAACGGAAAGGGTCAGTAGCAACAACCGGGAAATCAAGGTGGTAACAAGCGTAAGCCGGACGGTAACCCGGCGTTTGTGGCCAATGCTAATGCTCAAGGTAATAACAAGAAGCGTAAGGGGAGAGGACCTCCTCGATTTGGTGGCTCAGGTCCATCTCTTGAGCAGCTTCTGAATGAGCCTTGTCCAAGACACGGTACTCGGGAAAATCCTGCCACTCACTTATGGAAAGACTGTGCGATCATGAAGGCTTTCAAGAATTCAAACATGTTTGATGGCAATCACGGATCAGGCGGCGGTTCAGGAGCAGGTGGTTTCCATGGCCCGGGTTGAAGGAAATATGCCCTAGAGGCAATAATAAAGTTATTATTTATTTCCTTATATCATGATAAATGTTTATTATTCATGCTAGAATTGTATTAACCGGAAACATAATACATGTGTGAATACATAAACCTACAGAGTGTCACTAGTATGCCTCTACTTGACTAGCTCGTTAATCAAAGATGGTTATGTTTCCTAACCATGAACAAGGAGTTGTTATTTGATTAACGGGATCACATCATTGGTTGAATGATCTGATTGACATGACCCATTCCATTAGCATAGCACCTGATCGTATAGTTTGTTGCTAGTGCTTTTCTTCATGACTTATACATGTTCCTATGACTATGAGATTATGCAACTCCCGTTTGCCCGAGGAACACTTTGGGTGCTACCAAACGTC
>LR880970.1:686531937-686544035 GCA_904067115.1 Aegilops sharonensis
CTCTTTGGGCCTGACGTGGATCGTATTCGAATCAGCGTCATTAAACAACTCTCATGGTCACTTGGGGGCTTCCTGTTCAAACATAGGTCGTATTCGAACCAAAGAGAACATAGCTGTCGATACCCATTTGATCGGCATCGCCAAAGCCATTGGGGGCTATATGATCGTATCCAAATCTTAGCTTAACCCCTCTGGAACGGTTCTACCGATCGTATTCGAATCAGAGGCCTTTGAAAATCAGGTTTACTTTATTCTATAAGAGTAAATAATACTAAGGGCCAGGTAAACATTATATGTGCCAATTTTCAGAAGTTAAGTATAACTGTCTGCTTTTTTGGGATCAAGTAAGCCGATAAGGTACGCCTTAAACCGGCTGATACTTATGATGTTTTGGTTCCTACTCCGGATTAATGTTATCTTACATGACCCCGGATGTGGTGAGATGCCAAAGGAATTTTTTGTTTTATACATAGGGTAAAGCAGAAAGCTTTTGGATGATTCAAGCAAGCCGGCAGTACACATTGCTGGCGGCTTGAGACATTGTTAAGCACCACAAAACATGCGCGAAGGCATGACAGAGTTAAGAAGTTTTCCTACCCTATTACAAGACTCCCCGAGTCTGAATAATGAAGTATTATTTTTTCAAAAGACTTAAGTGCCAGGCGGATTATTCCTTTGGTGGACTTGACGACTCCGGGTTGTCCTTCTCCGCCTCTTCGTCTGCTGCTTTGTCCTGGAAGGTTGACGAGGTCCAGTCAATGCCGCTTAAGGCTTCAAATTCAGCTGCATCATCTATTAAACTGGCCGGGTCAACGTCAGGAGCAAAGGTATGCTTACGAGTTGGAGGGATCAGGCTGACATCATCATAATGAGGAGTTGGAATCCTCCGGTTGTCATGATCATAACCCGGCTGGTACTTTGTAAGATCAATATCGTTACCGATGATGGTGGCCACAGGACGTACGACTCTCACACAGGTGGTGAAGTCTGATTGACTGAATGCAGAGCCGTCCTCCTTTAAGCTGGGGTATCCAAGAGCAACATCATTCAAGTCTAGCTCTGGAGCCAATGCTTTGGCCCGGCTTAAGGCGGCTATGGCCTCGGCTCTACCAGATGCTCGCCTTAACTCCTGAATCCGTTGAGGTAACACGGCAAGCCGCTTGAGTACATCCTGCAGGAGATAAGGAGTATCATTTGATAAATCCACAACGGCCAAAGCACGTTGTGACCCGGTGTACAGCTGTTCCACTAGAGTGTACACCGCCTTAAGCTTGATCAGCATATTCTGCTTCAGGTTGGTACTCCTGGGACCTGCGTTTATGCACATAAGGTTAAGCCGGAGACCATATCTGAAACAGATATCAAATGAATCATGGTGATGTTCAAAAGTTACACATAGTCACTTACCAAAAATTGCTGAGACCATTTGGGATATCTGGTTTTTTAAGCCGGACAATTCGGCAGTTGCTTCAGCAAGAGCTGCTTCTGCTGTCTCTGCCCGGTCACAAGTGAAGATTTTTCATTCGCCCAGGCCTGCTTCTCCGCGTCAAAATCCTTCTTCAACTTTTCTTGCTCAGAGATGCTGAAGGCGAATTTGGAGTCGGCTTTTTGAATCTCAAGCTCTTGGGCCGCTAGCCGGGTCTTCAGATCAGCAATCTGCAATTCGAATTGACTGGTGGAGACCTGCAACACGCCGGGTTATGGTAAGATTATGGTAAGGTGTTATTAAAGTCTCAAGCACTTTACAAGTAAAACCCTTGACACTTGGGGGCTAATGTATGCTAAAGAAAATTTTTACTTTCTAATGTCAGATTATGCATATTAAAGTCTCAAGTACTTTACAAGTAAAGACCCTTGACACTTGGGGGCTAATGTGTATCGCTTCTTTAAAAAATTGCTATATTGCAGCCGGGTTAAAAATACTTTCTTGTAAACCGGGTGAGCTAACAGTAAACCGGTATCTAAGTCTACGGCATATTTACCTATAAGCAGTAGACTTGGGGGCTGGTACAGTAAGAAAGATTCAGGAGAAATAATATAAGTTATACCTCAAATTTATGCTGTATCTGTTTCACCATGTCAATTTCCAGGTCGCGGCTGTTATGCACTTGATTTAAATAGCCTGAGACTATATCACCAATGCTTAAGTGGGCATAGTCAGCGATATCCTGTTTGGTCTTCCGGCTTTTGACAAGTTCTTCCTTAGCGGTGCACCTGGCAAGAACAGTAGGCCGCCCCAGCTCAACATACTGGCTTTTTAAGTATTCAACTTCCGGTTCAGCCGTCCGGACCAGGCTAGAAATTTCCGGTTTATCGGAATTATCAAGAGTGTTTTATTGAAGCGGGTCGGAAGATGGTATCGGAATTTCATGGGCCGGCTCAGAAGGAGGTTGATGAGTAGAAGCCTCAGGGGCAGTGGTTCCGGGTTCCGGTTCCGTCGCTACCGGATCTTCAATTGGTTTATTCTTCTTTGCCCTCTTACTGGGCTTCGCCTGCACACTACGAATAAAATAAAGGGATGAGTACAGAATATGAGTAAAGCAAAGAATGAGGATAACAAAGGTATGTTACCCAGGGGCAGTCTTGAAAGCCGGCATGTTGGATTGCATAGACTCGCCAGAAGAAGGAGAGGTATCCTGATAATTGGAGTCAGATGAATTGAGAGGCTGACGAATTAAACCCGCCAAAGGATAAACAGAACGCAAAGCGGAGATGACCTCAGTTCGACGCTTCCTGGTTATATCGGGTAAGCCGGAGGAGAGTTCTGCGTCTTGAGTGGCCCGAGTTTGCCTCCGGTTCTCAAGTTGTTGTTGCTTCAAAAGAAATTGAGGATCTTGGTAAGCTAGAGGGTGTGAAAACCTTACTTTCCGGGCCACCCTTCGGATTTTTTGTGTTGGCAAAGGCTCTGAGTCGGAGGAAATTATAGTTACCTCTTCGCCAGCTGCTTGAATGTTTCCAGTATCCTCCTGAAAGGATCAAATGTCAGTAAAGTAACGGCGAAGGAGTTAAAGAAAATTGAAAAAGATTACCTCTTCCTCATCCGAAGAAGAGTCATCCAATTTAAACATATCAGAGGCGTTGAGTTTCTTCTTCTTAGAGGTGCCCGTCCTGGCGGTTTTTCTTTCAGTCTTCTTGGCCGCCCTGGCCTGTTTAGCAGCCTCATGGTCATACTTGACCTTCCAGAAATCATCGCCGGCCTGTGGAAACAGATAAAGAATCATAAGTATAAGAAGGTAACATATAAAAGAGTATTTGTGAAGACTAGTAACTTACCGCAGGAGCCGGGTTCTTCTTACAGAAGGGAAGTAAGCCGAAGGCATTACTGGTTACAGTGCCTTCCTTCAATAGAGATTGGACTGTAGCATCTACCGCATCGTCTGATAAATCATCAGAGCTATGACGCATCGAGTCATCCTTTTCACCTGTATAAGTACACATTAAGCCGGAGCGGCGGCTTAATGGTAGTATCCGCCAGGTGACCCAGACTCGAACCAGATCGATGCCATTTAAACTGCTCCCTAGAAGAGCTTTGATCTTCTTGATGGTGGGGTTGAGAGGCAGGCGTTCAACAACGGATAACTTATCTGCCAGCGGATGATTGGATTCAAGACGCAGGGCGCGAAAGCCGGGCAGTGGCTTCTCATCAGCCGGTGATGTATCTTGGCAGTAGAACCACGTCTGGTTCCAGTCTTTCGGGTGACTTGGCAGTTCAGCATAAGGGAAAAGACAATCTCTCCGCCGCTGGATGGAGATGCCGCCAAGTTCAAGACTAGGCCCGTTGACACGTTCGTTTCGTCGGTTCAAATAAAAAAGTTCTCTGAACAAAAGCAGATTCGGTTCTTCTCCCAGGTACACTTCGCAGAAAACTTGAAAATTGCAGAGATTTGACACGGAATTGGGCCCGATGTCTTGAGGTCTAAGGTCAAAGAAATTCAGAACTTCTCTGAAAAATCTTGAGCCGGGAGGGGCAAATCCCCGGTTCATGTGATCCGTGAAAACTATCACTTCCCCGTCTTTTGGTTGAGGCTTTTCTTCGGATGGGTCAGGAACACGATAAGACATGACCTCCTTTTTTGGCAGATGGCCAGACTTCACAAATTCGGCCAGTTTACTCTTAGTGACTGTGGATGGGACCCAGTTGCAGGTTACAGGAGCTTTTGCCGCCTTAGGTGCCATGACAACAGTTGGCCTATTACAAAATAAGAAGTTCCGGTTCAAATTTTAACCCGGGAGGAAAATATCCAAATTACTGAAGGTAGCGGCTTACGAAGGGGCCTAATGATATAAGGGTGATTGTGCAACAATATTTAAGCCGCTACAAACATCAAGAGCGATTCAAAAATTTTAAAGTCATGAGAAGACGGCAAGGATTACAGCTCAGTATCACTTATTTAAACCGGACACCTGGACATTTGTGTTTAAGGGCACTTACCAGAAGAAGCTTTCCGGGTGATAGAAACAAGTTTCACAGATGACAGCTATTATTTTGGATCAAATTATTGTTCTGAAAGAAATTTTTTCTAGACCTAAAACAAAGCAGAGAAGTTCACGCACTCGAAGAAAGTTCCCAAACAAGGGAGATGAGATCTGTTTTTATGCAAGATCAACACAAACAACTACCGCAGCAGTTCTGCACAGTTTTTACGATCTGAGCATGTTGTGGAGGTGCAAGCTAGCAAAGGTTTGCGTCGGGCGGTGATGAACGCCAACGAACTCATGAAAGTTCCGATGCAGATCTAAAGAAAGGAAAGGAGAGGAACTCACGGATGAACTCGAGCTGCGGAGGTTCGCCGTTGATTTCTGGTCCGAGTCAGGCTGATGCAGTGGCCTGAGTCGATGAAGACGAGGGGTCCGACGGCGGCGGCGGCGGAGCTTGAGTGACAGAGAAGAGAGGAAGAAGACGACTGGAAGGAGAAGAATGAAAGACCTGAAGTCGCGCCTATTTATAGGGAGAAGCATAACTGAGACGGCGTGGGAAACGAGGAGATAAGAATTATTACCCAGCGGCCCCGACGCCTCGATTCTCGGAACGGGCAATAAAGACAGAGATCCGTTGGGCCGATTCGGCGGGATAAAAGGAAAGATGACGTCATGACGGGTTAACACGGATCCAAAGAGTGACGTCACGCCGGGTTAAAGAAAGTCTTTTTTGCGCAGTCCAAAGACTGAAGATTTATGTTTTAAGTTATTTTAAGATTGACATGACCAGGTTCAAATCAATCTAGGGCCTAATGTTGGGGATATAACTATTTGTGTAAGCCGCCCAGGAGGGGCCGGGTTACATAAAGAGTTACCAGACAAAAGCCCAAGTCCAAGCATGAAGATGGCGTCTCAACAAGGGGCCTAAGGCCCACATGCGACTTAAGGCCCGTGTAGTAAACCGCCATAATGGCATGACTTGTATCATAAGGTAGACTTGACTAGTCACCAAGCCAGACACTGTTTATGAGCCGGCCGGGACTCTGTAAGCCGCAGGGCGTCAACCCGTGTATATAAGGGGACGACCCTACGACGTCTTAAGGCAAGAAACAACCCTTCGAGAACCGGGCATAGCGTATCTCGCTCCCTGGTCATCGAAACCTCAAGCAATACCAACCCAACTAGACGTATGCTTACCTTCACCGTAAGGAGCCGAACTAGTATAAACCCTCTCGTGTCCTTTGTCCCGATTAACCCCTTTAAGCTTCCTAGTTGCGATGGCTTCACGATTAAGTTCTTGCAAGAGGACATCTGCCGTGACAATTCCACGACACTTATGGAGATAAACTATTTTTATCTAGAGGATGTCGATTTTTTATTTTTAGCATGAGAAATATTTTTTTCTAGATCACACGAACTTCTTTTCTTTTGATCATACTCATTGTAAATTTATAAATTAGATAAATGGTATTTTTATAGAGTAGCGTGACATTTTCATAATTCAGACCATGGCAATTAGAGTCCTTTTTTTTGTTGATGGCATTTTCCAAAAAAAAATGTTAACTAGGCACCCACCAAAATGTTCACTGGACCCTAATTGCATTTTTTCAATATTTTATATCTTCATATAAAGGAAGCATATTTTCGGTTCTTCACCCTCGCCCGTCGAGAATCTCAACAACTCCAGAAATGACCGCTTTACACCACAGAGTATTGAAATTCCATAACAAATAGTTTAGAACAGTCACAAGAAATGGCCAAAATTATCTTGCAGCGACCGCTTCGCTCCTGGGCGGTTCCAGGCGCGATTTAGGAGGCGACAATTTTGCCCCTTCTCCATCTGCGGGGCTACAGGTCCCTGCCTCCTCCATCTGCCACTCCGGCGGCGGGTGGGGGTGGGGACCCCGGCGATTTTGCTCCGGTTGGTTGTAAGGTTGGCCGAGTTTGTCCAGAGGCGTCGTTTTTGTGGTGAGGGCGGCGCCGCGTCTTTGGAATAAAATGCCTCTGCTCTCCTTCCACATCGGCAACGCTCCAACCGGCTACGTCGAGGAGCAGGTGGCCATGTCCTCTCGGCGGTCTTCAGATCTGGCGAGGTTAGGTGTTGTTGACTTCGATTCCTTTTGTGGGCGATGGCGGTTGTGGTTGAGCGATGCTGGATCTCCCTCTCTCCGTCGTGCTGGTCCAGATGGGCTGAAGCTGAAGACTTCCCATCCGCAGATTGTCCGACCGCAGATTACAAGGACACGTTGGCTTCGTGTGGGAGCGGCGGCGGCGGCGCGCCGGCAGCTCACGGCGGTGTGTGGGGTGGTTCGGTTCCCCAGTGACCCGTTTGTAATTCTTCTTCTGTGTGGGAGTGCTCTGTATCACTCGTCTGATTTAATATAGGTCCGAGGTCCTTTCGCAAAAAAAAAAAGAGGCCAAAATTCTTCGGAGCAACTGGGCAAGAGGATGGAGAGAAACCCATTGGAATTATCAGAGAAAACAAAAAAAAAGCACATTTTTCTCTTCAGTCGTAGCGTTGTTGAAGTACTACTATTTGCCTGTTTTTCCATGCTCTTCTGGGGAGAAACATGGTGGGCGGTGGCTACACACCTTTCCAATTAGCCAGCACCACCCATCCTTTCTTCCTCCTCGAGAAATATCAGCGCCCGGGCCCACTGTCATCCGCAGCAGTTCTGTGCGAGGGTTATTTAACTGACGTGTAGAAAAAGCGAGCAAGAAATTTACATTCTTCTCCTACCCACCTCCTCCGGCGATGGTCACCGGTCTCCTACTCGGCGACGCCGCCGCGGCACCGCGGGCCCGCATAGCCGTCTGCCGGCCGCGCCTGCACCTCTGTGGCTGGGCCCCGAGGCCCCACCACGGCTGCCGCCTCTCCCGCGGCCGGGGGCGCGCGCCGGCCAGGTTCGCCGCGTCCGCGTCGGGCGGCGGGCGGGGCGGATGGGACGAGCCGTCGGAGGAGGAGAAGCGGAGGGAGAGGGAGGCGGAGATGGCGCGGCGGCTCAAGGAGGCGGAGGAGATGGACGAGCTGGAGCGCACCGCCGAGGAGCTGCAGAGCCGGGCCGCCCCCGACGACGAGTCCGAGGAGGAGAAGCGCGAGCGCGTCCGCCGCGAGCTTCAGAAGGTCCCCCACCCCTCTACTTCACGGCCACAGCTTCATACCACCACCGCCGCGTTGTCGGTTGCAGATTGCCTAGTAACACTGCAGCACATGTACATAGCCACACTGACATAGCGACGCTGCATAACCAAATTAGCATGAAGAGGGAACCAGGCTACACACCACTAGCTAGTTTACTGCTTATAATTTGTTATCATCCCATTTGTACCTACATTGTTCTAGAATTGGATACTTGCAGAACTTGGGGAAGGAGGTTGATCATACTGGGGTGTGTTTGCATTGCAGGTGGCCAAGGAGCAGGCCGAGAGGAGGGCGACGGGGAAGCAGATGTTCGATCTGGGGCAAAGGGCGTATGGGAAAGGGATGTATGGCCGCTCCATCGAGTTCTTGGAGGCCGCACTCACCATCATACGCCCCTCGTCGCTCCTCGGCGGTGAGGTAGTATCTATTTTGGACATGTCAGGCTATTGCTATGAGATCCATGCGTATGAGGTTTCCTGTAGTCTGCTCACTGGTATGCTGAAGGACTCTGAATATACGCCCGTGCTAGAAAAAATATTGATGCTAGTGCTAAGTGACTCACTACTTATTAGCTATGCCGGTGTTGCCGGTGTCTTGTGTCACCTACGTTAGTACATAGTGGAGTGACATCAAATGTATGTGGTATCAGACAACCTTAGCTGTATCCTGCTAAATGGTCGTTTAAGCGAGTTAATGAAGGATGATAGCTAGAACATATGCAGAACAAGAAGATAGCTAGAGCCAGGGAGAACCAAAATATTTTTTCCAGAGCACTCGCCCCGATGTTCATGGCTCCCTCGTTGAATCTTAGAAATTTTCACAAGCCACTACATATAGGTATCCCTTCCTTATATGAATCCTTCAAAACCATGGACAGAAGTCTGCGCATCTGATTGCTAACTTTTCCAAACTGATATTTACAAGAGTAAAGTGACGGGAGCGGACATTTAAATCGATGAGAAGGACTAAATTAAGCCTGAGCATGGAAGTTATTTACTTTGTGGGAGACTGTGAACTAGAAAGCTTCACACAATTGGAATTATGTTGGAGTTCCTTTTTCGTTTTGTGGGCATGGATGCTGAAAGCAAATGCTCCTGGTGCTCGGTATAGTTTACAGGCAATTCGAATGCACTGCAGGTAAGAATGGAATAATGAACTTAGTGACAGTTGGCACATGTCATTGTTAGCTTGTTATCACAACCTTAGCTGCATCTCAACCTACGAGAAAGACTGGCATTTTGCATTGAGAATTGAAATTATTCTTCGTGTGCATATATTAGATCAAGCTAGCATCATCCTGTATGATCAACATATGAGCAGCCTGTGTCACCCGGTCCAGTTCACTGATTTCAATGAACCTTGATCATGGCTGTAAACTATGATGAAAGATCCTGTATAGGTGCCTTAGTGACATCTACTGTCTGCCCTCACTTCCAGATTCAAATTTGGCTTGCAATGGCATACGATGCCAATAGGCGGCACAAGGAATCCATAGCATTGTACAAAGAATTGGAGAATACACATCCAATGATTAGCATCAGGAGACAAGCAGCTGAATTCCGGTACATTGCTGAGGCGCCCAAGTTGAAGATCTCCAACGATGAGGTGGTCACGATACCGCAAATTGGATCAAGCTGGGACTGGTTAGTTATCTGTCTGACACCGTACTATTTTCTCTCTCACCATCTCTGTGCCTGACAGCTACTTTGGTTTCTCTCTGCATGTGGGCGTTGTTTGAGTTAAGTGACACCTTCAAGCAAAACATTAAATAAATAAAATGGACTATTCTTGGCTGTCAACATTTGCGTAAAGGAGGATTTTTTATTTTCTGTCACATATCTGCTTTAGCGGCTAGTATATGAAGTATTAGAACGCTGCTGAACTGTACTTATTTTATACTGTATACTGGTTGTTTTTTGCTATGCTACCACATATGACATTGTGTAACTAAATACTCCCTCCGTTCCTAAATATTAGTCTTTCTAGAGATTTCAACAAGTGACTAAATACGGAGCAAAATGAGTGAATCTACACTCTAAACTATGTCTATATACATCCGTATGTGGTAGCCCATTTGAACGGAGGGAGTAGTTTTTTGGTTGCAAGTATATCATTTTTTTAATTCTTCTTTCCACAACAAAATAATTTTGGCTACTGAACATAAGCAAATGTCTGTTAATTTTGATTGACCTCATTTTCTAGCTAATTATACATCCTGGATTTAGTTTCCTTTTCTACTCTTGGTTTGAACACTTTAACTGAAGTCAGAACTATGACATACAACACCATGTGAGTAGGCAACAATGTCTGCACTCTGCAAGAGATTTTCCATGTTCATATACTGCTACTTACAGCTTACATAGAAATATTATACTCTTCCATTTCATGCAAGGGAAACCATCTGTCAATTCGTTCTTCTGGATTAAACATTCTAACTTGCCGCGTGTTGTTGCATTAATCAGGTACGCTGGGACATGGAGTGACAAGATCCCAGAGCAAGAGGACAAGAAAAGAAAGATGGTGGCCGCCGCGAGCCAACCGGAGCCTTCGACGAACGTCTTCGGCAACCTGTTCCTCCTGCGGCCACCAGGCGAGTGGAAGAAGAGTGCCTGGGCGATCGTCACCCTGTGGGCTGTGCTGATCGGGACAGCGTTCTATCTGCAGAGATGAACAACTCCTGCAAGTCCTGAGAGACCACTGACACTCTCATCCTCCATGGCCGCGCGCGCAGATAACAGGGAGATTGCAGCAAGGGATGTCCTGAGCCTGCATCGGCACCGCCGAGGGCGAAGGCGAATTGCATTTGTTATTTTAGGTGTGCTATCCAGGGAAGCTATACATTTCCTTCAGAAAAAAAAGAAAGAAAAGAGGAAAGCTATACATATCCCCCTGTGTACTGGCATAGCCCAGATAATATTGTTTCCCTACTGAATGTAAATACCAACTAGAGATGTAATGTAACAAAAAATGCTTATTGGTCCTGTATGCGTTTAGAAAACTCGGCTGTGAATATAATGTGAAGGAAACGTTCTTCTGTGCTTGTGGTAAGAGATAATTGAGTTCAATGTCACTAAAAAAAGCATAGAGATAGCAGATATAAATAGAAAATAATAATCTATTTGTGAGACAGTGAAGCCTACGGCCACTTGTATGCCACCAGCTCTTCTGTTTTCGTGATGGAGCCGAGCTATATCTTGTTTCCTCGCTCTCGATAACAAAGTTATCTGATGTAGGGCGGAACCCTATGTGGACGATCTTTCACGTTTGGAGAGGATCCCTACGAGGAACACGAAGAACGAGCGGAAGGGCACGAGGGAAATCACGGGGAAAACACAAGAGAATCACTCAAACCAACAAGATCAATCACACATGTGCTAAATCGATGAACACAAAGGGAGATACATGATTCAAGGTCAACAAAGGACGATACAAACGGTAGCCGTTCTTCTCCGTGAGGTCTTGATGGGGGCCACCCAAGAGGGGGTCTTGAATCCAAGGTGGATCTTCTCCGAAGAGGGGCCGCGGTCTCTCTCGTGGAGTAGATCCGGTATGGATGAGCGAAGCTCTATCTAACAATGAGCTAAATCAACGCTAACTCTAACTAGGAGGAGGTGGAGGAGTATATATAGTCTAGGGCCACGAAGGGGTAAGTGAAGGGGTACATGGGCTGCCGCCCAACACATGGCAGCGCACAGGCGCCGGACGTCCGGAGGGTTCCGGTCGTCCGGAGGCTCGGGAAGGTCCGGACGTCCGGTGCTCTTCGGACTTCCATAGATTCGGCTCGGGTGCGCTTCGGTCGGACGTCCGGAGGGGGCCGGTCGTCCGGAGGCTCGGGAAGGTCCGGACGTCCGGTGCTCTTCGGACTTCCGTAGATTCGGCTCGGGTGCGCTTCGGTCCGACGTCCGGAGGGGGCCGATCGTCCGGTGCCTGGAGTTCGTCGGACGTCCGGTCCTGGTCGGACGTCCGGCCGCTGTAGCTTCGGGCAGCTTCTTCTCTTGGTCCTTGTACTTGGTGTCCTCGCCGTCTTGTCCATGGTATTCCTCCTTGTTCCTGGTCATGCATAGCACATATATTTGAGGTAGTAACCATGTCTCACATCATGTGGGAAGTGAAGGTTCGGAGAGGAGCGAGTTCACCTTGTGTCCAATGGCGTTTGTTCGAGGTCTCGTCATATGTCCACTTGGGGCTTGGAGGGTAGTGGGAGTGTACATGGGGATGAACGTGGGATGCTCCGCATCATCTCCCCCCCCCCCCTTGGGAAAGATCCGACCTCGGATCGTGATCCTCATCACCATGGAAACGGTTGTCGTGGACGGACTTGTAGTTGGACGAAGTTGAAGACATGGCGCAATCCAAGTAGTCCAAGGTGTCGCCGGAGTGAGAGACATGCAAAAAGAGCAAACACAAGCAACACTCGGAAATACAATGGTTAGCGCACACAAAGTGTCCATCATGTAAGAATGAGTCCGTGCGGCAAGATTGGTCGCGATAAAGCGCATGAAGCTTATCAAGATGATCTAGAATGAGATGCAAAGCA
>LR880970.1:686553644-686570703 GCA_904067115.1 Aegilops sharonensis
CGTAGAAGCCCCTGGAACTGTCTGTTTTCGCTGAAAACACGTATTTGGGCTTAAAAATGCCTCGGGAATTCACTTTTTGGGCTACTTTTCACGTACGAAATGCGCTTAACATGCTATATTATGTAAACATGTTTTATTGTATGATTTTACTGCTGTAGATTAATTGTTTAGCACTCTTAATCATTTAGTAAGTCATATAATAGCATGTTTTAAATATTGGAACGTCTTTTTATTGAATAAGTTTATCAACATCGCTTTGTGCAAAAGATTACCTGCTGTAATCTCATGATTTTTGCATAAATCGCAGATGGCCGGAATTGTCCACAAGGAGTTTGCTGAGTTGGCCCAGACAGGGCTGAACTACCTGTCATGGTCCTCGGACTGCGAGATTTTTCTCCAGGGCAAAACCCTCCTGAGGGCGATCGGTAAGGGGGCCCAGCTGGCCGCCACTGATCCCAAGTTCGAAACTGAGAATGCGCAGGCTCTGCACTTTCTCCGTCATCACTTGTCACCTACTCTGAAAGATGAGTATATGGCTGAGCGCAGTGCTTCTGGCCTTTGGACCGCTCTTAAGCAGCGGTTTGAGCGGCTGAAGTACACTGTAAAGCCACGTGCGGAGGCAGAGTGGATCCGTCTGAGGTTTGCGGACTTCAAGACGGTTGGGGAGTACAATTCGGCTCTGCACCGGATTTGTACGACTCTTCGGTTGTGTGGTACTGAGATTACCGACTCCCAGAAGATTGAGAAAACCCTATCCACTTTCCACCCCGACGCGGTCCAGTCCTCACGGAACTACCGCCAGGGGAACTACACGAGGTATTCAGAGTTGATTGACGTCCTCCAGGTGGCGGAGGCGCAGGATGAGATTCTCAAAAAGAACTTTGTCGCGCAACCACTTGGGGGGAGTTCTCGCCAGGAGGTGAACGCTCTCAAAGTCCGCAAGCCTCAACAGAAGAAGAGGGGCCGCAAGGGCAAGAAGAAGGGCCCTCACCCTCCTGCCCCGGCTAAGCAGAACAAGCAGGGCAAGGGAGGACAGCGGCCTCAGGACTGCTTCCGTTGTGGCTCGGTGGAGCATTTCTCCCGCCAGTGTCGCGCACCACCGGAGGTCGTTGAAGCATACAAGGCTCGGAAGGCGCGTGAGACGCACCTCGCCTTGGTTCAGGAGGGAGCACCACCGGTGCCCAAGGCGGCACCCGTGATGATCGCTACTCCCCCTGTTGTGCCCATAGAGGCGACCCCCGTGGTGCCCATCGCGGCAGCCTTGGCGGTCTCTACCGACGCCCACGTCGCCATGGAGGTTGACCACATGGTCGCCTCGGCGGCGGCGCCGGCACTAGACATGGATGCTGCCTCCAAGATGATTTCTAAGGAGGATCAGCTCACTAGTATGGAGATTGCGGCTGAAGTGAATGGCTTCTTCACCGAGTCCACTTAGCATACCTCTTTGGTTGTCATGATTCCGTGATTTGATACAATAAAATTGAATAAATTCGATTTGGTTGTAAGCTCTATGAGAGCATAAACTTATTCTTTACTTTGGCGATTGGATGACATTTATTCATTTATTCCATTATTTATACATGATAGCATGTTATGTTCTGAGATGTGTGCATTTATTTTTAATGTATTTTCTTCCTCATTACATTAATTAGATGTCATATTTTAGAACGCGTGTGGCGCCCGAATGGAGGAAACGTGCCTTGCCGATAGCGCCACCACTCATACCATTTTACGAGAAACTAAGTATTTTGAGTCCATTAAAAAATCTCCGGGAAGTATTATGACAATCGCCGGCTGCGGTTCTCACATAGTTGGCTCCGGACGAGCCACTATTATACTCCCCATGGGAACAACTTTGATCATTAATGATGCGTTGTTGTACCCGGAGTCGACTCGTACTCTTTTGAGCTTTAGAGACATCCGCGCTAATGGTTTCCATGCTGAGACCGATGATGAACACGGCAAGGAGTGCCTACTCATCACAAAGCGGGATGCCGGTGGTAAACATGTTATCGAAAGGCTTCCTTCGTTTGACACAGGGCTATACTACACTAAGATAGTAGCACCGCCCGTGTACACTACCCTCAAGACCGTCTTTAGAAGCTCTGAACTCTTCTGCCTCTGGCACGATAGGTTAGGCCACCCCGGACTTAGGATGATGAGAAATATAATTAACAACTCGCATGGCCATAATGTTAACGTGAAGAACTTCCCGAATCCCGATGATTTCGTGTGCTCCGCATGCGCTAAGGGGAAGTTAGTCATTAGGCCATCGCCCCTCAAGGTGAGGGATGAAATCCCCGCGTTCTTGGAACGTATCCAAGGGGACATATGCGGTCCAATTCAGCCCCTCACGGGGCCGTTTCGGTACTTCATGGTGCTCATTGATGCTTCCTCTAAATGGTCCAATGTTTGCCTGCTGTCAACACGNGGCGGCGCCGCCACTAGACATTGATGCTGCCTCCAAGATGATTTCTAAGGAGGATCAGCTCACTAGTATGGAGATTGCGGCTGAAGTGAATGGCTTCTTCACCGAGTCCACTTAGCATACCTCTTTGGTTGTCATGATTCCGTGATTTGATACAATAAAATTGAATAAATTCGATTTGGTTGTAAGCTCTATGAGAGCATAAACTTATTCTTTACTTTGGCGATTGGATGACATTTATTCATTTATTCCATTATTTATACATGATAGCATGTTATGTTCTGAGATGTGTGCATTTATTTTTAATGTATTTTCTTCCTCATTACATTAATTAGATGTCATATTTTAGAACGCGTGTGGCGCCCGAATGGAGGAAACGTGCCTTGCCGATAGCGCCACCACTCATACCATTTTACGAGAAACTAAGTACTTTGAGTCCATTAAAAAATCTCCAGGAAGTATTATGACAATCGCCGGCTGCGGTTCTCACATAGTTGGCTCCGGACGAGCCACTATTATACTCCCCATGGGAACAACTTTGATCATTAATGATGTGTTGTTGTACCCGGAGTCGACTCGTACTCTTTTGAGCTTTAGAGACATCCGCGCTAATGGTTTCCATGCTGAGACCGATGATGAAAACGGCAAGGAGTGCGTACTCATCACAAAGCGGGATGCCGGTGGTAAACATGTTATCGAAAGGCTTCCTTCGTTTGACACAGGCCTATACTACACTAAGATAGTAGCACCGCCCGTGTACACTACCCTCAAGACCGTCTTTAGAAGTTCTGAACTCTTCTGCCTCTGGCATGATAGGTTATGCCACCCCGGACTTAGGATGATGAGAAATATAATTAACAACTCGCATGGCCATAATGTTAACGTGAAGAACTTCCCGAATCCCGATGATTTCGTGTGCTCCGCATGCGCTAAGGGGAAGTTAGTCATTAGGCCATCGCCCCTCAAGGTGAGGGATGAAATCCCCGCGTTCTTGGAACGTATCCAAGGGGACATATGCGGTCCAATTCAGCCCCTAACAGGGCCGTTTCGGTACTTTATGGTGCTCATTGATGCTTCCTCTAAATGGTCCAATGTTTGCCTGTTGTCAACACAGAACCATGCCTTCGCAAAATTGATCTCACAGATCATACAAATGAGGAATAATTTCTCGAATTATCGTATAAAGTCTATTCGAATGGACAACGCCGGAGAATTTACTTCAAAGGCGTTCGATGATTATTGCATGGCAATGGGAATCGAAGTTGAGCACTCGGTACCACATGTTCATACACAAAATGGACTTGCTGAGGCATTGATTAAAAGAATTAAATTCATTGCCCGACCGCTCCTCCAGGGTTGTAATTTACCAACTACATGTTGGGGCCACGCGGTGTTACACGCGGCTAATCTCATCAACTTTCGACCGTCGGCCTACAACATCCACTCTCCTGTTCAACTTGCGCAAGGGTCGGCACCGAAAATTTCCCACCTTCGTAGGTTCGGTTGCCAGGTATATGTACCAATACCACCCCCTCAGCGATCGGCGATGGGCCCGCTCCGTAAGTCGGGGATATACGTTGGTTATGAGACTGTGTCCATAATCAGGTATCTGGACCCCATGACAGGTGACTGTCACACGGCTCGTTTTGCTGATTGCATTTTTGACGAGGATCTTTTCCCGACTTTAGGGGGAGAGAATCAAACCCTTGATGCTAAAAGTCGAGAAATCACGTGGCAAGCCACGGGGATCCACGCTCATGACCCGCGCACTGCTGAGACTGAGAGAGAAGTCCAAAAGATAATAGATTTGCAGCCTTTAGCAAATCAACTGCCTGACCACTTTAGTGACTTAAAGACTGTAACAAAATCGCATGTGCACGCGCGCAATGCACCGGAAAGGGTTGAAATACCGAAGAAAAATGATGGTATACCCGCTCCCGTCCAAAGGCCTAAAAGGACGAGAAATCCGGCTTCTCAAATCCCAAGTACTCGGGGACGCCTGACGAAAAAGGATAAGAGAGATTTATCGCAGCCTGTCGCCAAAGTACCCCAAATTGAAACGGGGAGCCAGTCGAGACCTGCACAAGTACGGAAAATTCAGTGCACGAAATTCCAAACTTAAACTTTCCCATAGGGGAAACACCCAGCGGAGATGTGAGCGCACACATCGGCGCGGGAAATCTAAAGGACCTTGCTCCCATAATGGGAAATTTGGTAGAGCAAGTGTTTGCGCCGGATGCGCTCCATGACGAAATGGCCATAAATTATATTTATACGGGGGAGTCCCTGAACCGAGCAACGGTGATTGTCGGCATCAACTTTGCTACGAAAATTGCCTCAATCATAGATCTTGATCCTGAGCCTAACACGCTCGCTGATTGCAAGAAAAGGTCGGATTGGAAAGATTGGCAGCAGGCAATTACCGCCGAATTATTATCTCTCAACAAAAGGAAGGTGTTCGGACCAGTTTGTCGAACTCCTCCCCACATTCGCCCTGTTGGCCATAGGTGGGTTTTTGTTCGAAAGAGAGATGAAAATAATAAGGTAGTACGGTACAAAGCAAGGTTCGTCGCTCAAGGGTTCACTCAACGACCAGGTGTCGATTTTGAGGAGACTTATTCCCCGGTCATGGATGGAGTTACCTTTAGATACTTGATCTCGATGGCAGTAAACATGGGCTTGAAAATGAAACTAATGGATGTTGTCACTGCTTACCTGTATGGTAACTTGGATTCGAACATATACATGAAGGTTCCAGAAGGTATCCCTGTTCCGAACCATGATAGAGCAAACAGGGGTCTATACAGTGTCCAACTCCAAAAGGCATTGTACGGACTCAGACAGTCTGGTAGAATGTGGTACAATCGCTTAAGCGATTTCCTTCATGAGAAGGGCTACACGAGCAATAAAGATTGCCCATGTGTTTTTATACGGCGATCCCAAGATGGATTCTGTATAATCTCGGTGTACGTGGACGATTTAAACATAATCGGTACACCTGAGGATATTGAGGAAGCGAGTTCCTACCTGATGTCGGAATTCGAGATGAAGGATTTGGGTAAAACCAAGTTCTGTCTAGGTCTGCAACTTGAACATTCCCCTGATGGGATTCTAGTGCACCAGTCGGCCTACACCCAGAAGGTGTTGGAAAGATTTGGATTTGATAAGGCATATCCTTCTAAGACCCCGATGGTCGGGAGGTCTTTACAGCCAGACAAGGACCCGTTCAGGCCAAAGGAAGAGGGGGAGGAAACTCTGGGACCAGAGGTTCCTTACCTGAGTGCAGTTGGAGCACTCATGTATCTCGCAAACTGTACACGGCCAGACATTGCGTTCGCCGTCAGTTTGCTTGCGAGGTACAGTTCTGAACCTACCAAAAGACATTGGAAAGGTGTCAAGGACGTCTTCCGGTACCTGCAAGGGACCAAAGATCTTGGCCTATTTTATAAAAGGAATCAAGACTTATCTATTATAGGCTATGCCGATGCTGGGTACCTATCGGACCCACATGATTGCAAATCGCAGACTGGATATGTTTTCCTTTGTGGTGGAACTGCGTTTTCCTGGAAATCGTCCAAGCAAACACTTGTGTCGACTTCCACAAACCACTCGGAAATCATGGCACTGTTCGAAACGTCGAAAGAGTGTATATCGCTTCGGCGGATGATCAGCCACATTCAGCAGACATGTGGGCTGAACACCGTACAAACCCCTACCATTATCTATGAAGATAATGCTGCTTGTGTTGCACAAGTCCAGATGGGTTATGTGAAGAGTAACCTCACTAAGCATATTAGTCCCAAGTTCTTCTATGCACATGAGCTGCAACAGTTGAATGAGGTGAAAGTTTTGCATACTAAGTCCTGTGACAATCTTGCTGATATGTTCACTAAATCATTACCGGCATCAACCTTAGAGAGGTGTGTGCGTGGAATCGGTATGATGAGACTTAGAGAGATGCAAGGTTCAGGGGGAGAAACTTCACAAACTCGTCGCTAAAATCTCAATCCCGATGATCGAGTACTCAACTTGATGGTTGAGTGGATTGTACTCTTTTTCCCTTGAGTGAGTTTTCCTGATGTTTCTCACACGAGGTTTTTGACGAGGCAATTCGTGCAATACAGCAACGTATACTATGTGCTCTTTCTCCATATTTTTTCCCACTGGGTTTTTCGGAGTTTTGAGGCATGGATATACGGATAATTACCCAAGGGGGAGTGTTGGGAAACCGGGTCACCCGGAGGGTGGCGGCGGNAGAGAGATGCAAGGTTCAGGGGGAGAAACTTCACAAACTCGTCGCTAAAATCTCAATCCCGATGATTGAGTACTCAACTTGATGGTTGAGTGGATTGTACTCTTTTTCCCTTGAGTGAGTTTTCCTGATGTTTCTCACACGAGGTTTTTGACGAGGCAATTCGTGCAATACAGCAACGTATACTATGTGCTCTTTCTCCATATTTTTTCCCACTGGGTTTTTCGGAGTTTTGAGGCATGGATATACGGATAATTACCCAAGGGGGAGTGTTGGGAAACCGAGTCTTCGTGGGATGGCGGCGGCCTCGTGCGTATCGCACGGGGTAGCCCCTCCCGTTTCCCCCGCTTTACGTTAAGTGGGTACTTATCCCTTGACCCCCTAGTCCCTATATAAAGCAACGAGGAGCCTATCATTGTAACACCTGATTATTGATTAATAAAGCTGGTCTCCTCCATATCTCTCTGTGTCATTTGCTTTCGCGTGTACGACTACTTCGACTACTTCATCTACGACGCTCGCTCCCGCCCCGCAACCTTGGACCGGACTAGCCGGCAGGAGTTGCGGAACAGAGAGGACGAAGGATGGAAGGTGGCTGTTGTGCCTGTTGACTGTTCTGCCTGTTCTCTCTGAAAAATGAAAATAGAAAAAGGACAAGGAAAAAGAGAGAGAGAGAGAAGCAGCCCATTTTGGGCAGCAGGTGGGCCTGGCCCTGGAATGGAATAGTCCGGCCCAGGGACGGTGGCTAGGCGACCGAGGCGTCAGACGACACGACCCACCACCCCCGGGACCAGCGCCCGCAAGACCCACCACCCCCCTCTTCTCTCGCTGTCGCTCCCCTCCGCTTCGGTTTGCTCTCCCTTCCCACCCTTGAACCCCCGCTTGCCACTTCTCCCCTTCCTCTTCTCTAGGGTTTAGCGGCCGAGCTCGCTCACTTGCTACTCCGGCAGCGCTTCGGGCGGGCGGGCGGGCGATGGCCGCGCGGCCGGCCGTCGCGGCGGCGGCGGCGGTGGCGCTGGTGGTGGCCGCCTCCGCGCTGCTGTGCGCCCCGGCGGCAGCGGCGGGCGGGCCCCACATGGCGGACCTCAGCGTGCTCCTGCCCCCGCGCATGACCAGGCCCGTCGAGTACCGCCTCGTCGGCGGGGACGGCTGCTTCACCTGGTACGCGCGCGCGCGCTCACACACTTCGGTTACTTCTTCTCCTCGCTCTTGTCCGTGGGGCGGCGGGCCCTCGCCGCTGCCTCTGTTACGCGGCGCGAATCTGTGGCGCTGTGTGGTTACTCGGTGTGCCGCGGCCTGCGATTAGGGTGGTTCATGTCGCGTGATTTGTTTAGTGCGCTCGCTTGCATGTTGGGGGTTGTATCGATGCCAGTCCCGGTGGTGATGCAGTCATGCAGTAGCAGCAGCATTGCTCGGTTTAGCTTGAGGTTTGAAGCTCTAGTGTGCTTCGAATGAATGGTTTCGTTATTAGTCTCTTAATCGACAAGTTAACTGGACTATTTTGCTGTATTTCCGTCATACACCTTTGATTTATTTAGTGACTGCAGACTGGGAAGATGCCATGTGTACCTTAATTCTCAATTTAGTAGCTGTCTTCCGTCATTCACCTTTGATCCATCGAAGTTGCTCAAATTTGAGGTGGTCTACACCGTTTGAAGCTCCTGTATCGCGTGCACTTGAATCTGGATGTTCTAAGATTCTGTAGCCAGTTGTAGAATGATACTTCATGATTTGAGACTGTTTTTGGACCATTCTCCAATCCCTTAGATGGACATTGGGGTAGTGTTTCAGTGTACATTTTGACGAGGTTAACATTACAGGTCATTGGATCATCATGATATTATATCAGTTAAGCCAGAGTACAACGACAGCAGCAGATGCTCGACAAGCGCTCGTTTGGCATCAATCGCCCCTTACAGCGGCCGCAAGGAGACCTCTGTCTATGCCACTGATATTATTAGTGGAATCACGATACACTGCAAAGTTTTCGTCGACAAAATCTCTCGGATCAGGATTTTCCATCATTCTGTTAAAATCGATCTGGATGAAGTCGCCACATTGCGTGTTCATGCCTTTGATGACGAAGGTTATTCTTCATATACTCTCTCCATACTTTTAACAGAACAATAATCATGCTTCACTCTTGTAACAGAAAGAGCCATTGCCCTGTTCATGCTTCGTTGAAAGTACTTTATAAACTGTGATACTGCTTTTGCTGTTTTGCATTAGTCTTGCACGTTGCCAATGGGGCATCCATGTTCTTATTGTTTGCTGGATCATTCCAAATTCCAAATATTCATGAAGTCTGTTCCATGCGATTAATAAGCACCATTGTATATTATAGTATATGAGTTTTTGGTTATTTAGTTTTGGTAAGCACAACCTAGAATTCTTTAGACTGATGAGGCCCCCTCTGTGGTTGAGTTTCTCCTGACACTGGTTCTTGACTGTTACTGCTTCTTTTCCTTGGTCTAAAAGCGTGCTAGTGGAATAATTAATTGCATAGTTCCATTAGCCATTTTCTCCATCTGGTTACTTTTTATAATAGTATTTCAATACTGGGTTGTATAGCTTAATTTTTTCATTTTGATTCAGAAAATGTGTTCTCGACATTGGTGGGATTGCAGTTTATGTGGCAGCTTACCCCGACGACGCTTGATAACAGTAACCATCATCTTGCTCATATTCCACTGAAAGAAACACATTTAAGTGACTGCAGTGGTTTTTGTGTTGAGATGAATGCGCGGTTTGAGCTTGAAGATAGGGTATGTTGCTAGCAAACATTTACACACTATCTTGTTTTCACTTTAGCTCTAGCAAACATTCAGTTCCATATAAAAATATATGTTATGAATTCTGTTGTAATACTTCTGGCAGGATCTTGGTTCTGATTTCTTTGTCGTGAAGGGTGTTGGGATTGGCCAAGAGGTTGTTAGTGCTCAGTTATTTGAACCACAATTTGAGCATGTGAGTGACACGATCACTTTAACTGTCGCTGAAGCTATGTCGCTAGAGCCCCCATCACCCGTCCTTGTAACTCTTGGTGTCTCGGTGAATTTCAAACTCAAGATTTTTCGACAAAAGATTGCCCAAGGTACTCTCTAAATGTTGATTTCGTTGCCACAAGATATCTAATTATCTATTGAAGCATACCAACCAGTTTGATTTTATTCAGAAAGTGGAGTGTGGTGTCATGTGATATATTAAGTGTACCTTAACCAGTTTCAGTTTAATCAGAAAGTAAACTGTGGTGCCATGTCATATATGAAAACACATCAGAAGAGGACCACACTTAAAAGTTATGCTGCCATGGCAGATAAACGATTTACATACAACAGAACCTTTATTCAATGGAAAACAAAGAAACTGGTTTAGATGCTTGCACTGAAATCCCCATTTTTAAATGCTGCACTTTGGTTTAGTGGCATGTTCCTTTAGTATAATTTTTAGAAAATTTCTGCTAAAACCTTTTTATTGAATATCTGCTAATGAAAGCTAACAGGTCTTCTCCCTTTTCGTTAGTGGTTAATCTACCATCACAATACCATCTTTGGCATGTGAAGAACTCTTCGGTGGCCCAAGTGGATAGTTCCTTGGGTGTTGTACATACTTTGAGTCTGGGATTTACTGATGTTGTTGTTGAAGACACAAGAGTTTCTGGCCACCAACAAGTATCATCTCTACGTGTTGTTATTCCACGGACACTCTTCCTCTATCTAGTTCCTGTTATGGATGATTCTGGTCATTTTCATGGGATAACAAGTATTCCATCCTCAGAAGTGTGGTATGTTTTTCCTGGTCAAAAGTACATGGTTCTCGCGAAAGCTTTCGCAGAGGGATTTGATGCTAGAGAGATATTTATTACAGAGGTACTATTCGTCTGATCTTATGCATTTGATTACTTGGTCTCTTTGTTGGTTACTTACTATTAGACACACGAATAATGCACAGATGATCATTAAATGTAAATGAAAGATCTTGCGTAATACTTGCAATGTTTAGTTTACTATGGCCAAAATATTTGGCAAAAAAAATATAACATTGACCAACAGGTACTAGCACCTGTTGGCAGGCTTGGAACACCTGTGGGCACCAGTGTCTCTAGTTAACCAAGCGAGCTCGGTTCTGCAAAGCTGCATTTACATGATTCCGTTCTGTGAAGTAATTGGGTGACTGGCCATGCACAGAAAATGAACATGAACACCACAATTTTAAATCATGCGTGAAGTACTCTGTTTTACTGATTAACATGAATATGAATTTATCAATACATCAGCAAGCCACAAGTGCCAGCCTCTGGAATTTTAGATGTATTTTTCATAATAAGTTCACTCCTGTGGTTCGTGCAGATAAATGCAGTCATGCATGCTTGTGTCAGCAGAACTAAATATTCACATCAAATATTTTGCATGCATGTGCATGCTTTTATCCGCCCTTGTACATGAAGTTAGCGCAATGTTATGCATAATAGATGAATGTATGTAGAAGGAACACCACGTCCTTTATGTTGAGAAAATGAACCTGAACAGCTATAATGATTTTACCATTTGAGCACTTTGGTTATGGATTCGATGTTCTGGCCATATACTACATGCAATCTTATTTTGTTCATTTAATACCCTTGTTTTTTGTTGGCAGGAAAACAATCTTAGATTGGAGAGCAGCACAGTGGAACTATGGAACTTATCGCAGGTTCCAGATAACTCTTTAGGTTCCTATGAAGTGCAAACTTCTAGATTGCTATTCCCCATTTCTCAGGGAGAAGGATATTTAGTTGCTGCCTTAACCTACAAAGCAGAGGCATCTGGATCAGCAAAGGTACATTTCCTGCATATTCATGTTATTTCTAGCTTTCTTCTCGGGGTGGTTCTAACTTGTATTGTATGCAAAGAACATTAAATTGGTATTGGCAGTTCATAATTAAGCCATAAAGGTTTCTGATTGCTGGATCGACACATTCCATTCTAGGTTCTCAAGCTGCTGCAAAAAGTTAATGTATGCAGTAAAGTGAAGGCAACCTGGGATGAGGGAACAGATAACTCCAATATTATTCACCTACCCTGGGTTCCTGGAGTTTATCAGGAAGTCGATCTGACGGCAGTTGGAGGTATGATTGTCGTGATATCTTCAGTCTTAACCCACTTTTGGTTTGTAAATGGATTTGACTGTTATTCTTTTTGTACTCAACTGAAGGTTGTGGTAAGACGCCGGAGGACTACAAGTTATTTTCGTCTGATGAAAGTGTTGTTTCTGTGTCTGATCCCCATACTGTGCGTGCTAAAAAGCCTGGTCAAGCTGTCATCAAAGTAGTTTCTACCTTTGATTTCCTGAATTTTGATGAGGTATGTGAATATATAATATCCTTCGTATATTGTTATTCTGATCTCTCATAAACTGCTGGTTTTTTACTCTTATCTGCTTTAAACATGTAAAGGTCACTCGCTAGGACATCTAATTATTTCATTCTGCACTAGTACTAAAGCTTGGGATCTGCGAGATCTATATTTTGTGTTGAACTATTGTACTTTGAACTAAGACTGCTTTGCCTACTTTTCCCTTCTGTTATTTATAACACAAAATGCCATCTTAATAGCAAAAATACATTAAAATAATGACTTATTAATAGAATGGGAATTGTTGGCTTGTTGTTTCTGTGCAAACAAACACCTGTAGCCAGCAAAAGCCATAAAACTAAAATCTTACTGCTGTGTGTATAGTTACTGTAAAAACATTATGTAGGGAATGTGTATTGTTCCTACTGTGTAATACTTTAGTCAAATAATATATGCATTGTTTCTCTTCCACTATTTTCGCCTGTAGACTTTTCCTTTTGTGTAGCAAAAAACTTCAAATTAGAGGGCACACCTAATAAGGGCTCCTTTCGTTCAAAGGAAAAATGGATGAAAAACGTAGGAATAGGAAATATTCCTATGGTGATACTATTCATGCCTTTGGTTCAAAGGAATGGGATAAAGGAAAAAATTAAGGAAATTTCCCTCTGATCTCAGTGTCAAAGGAAAAATGTTGGAGGTCCTTTTCAAATACCTATGCATGAAGAACGAGACTAAGATTCTTAGTGGCATAATAACATTCTAACTATATATTTTCATGTGGTTTGACTTTGATTTGACCGTGTTTATTAGGATTCCTGTGTGTTTCCAATTTCTGTAAACCAAACACCAAAGTTTATAGAATTCCTTTGTTTACCAGTCCTCTGCTTTGCACATGCATTCCTATCATATTCTGTGTTTTTCCTATTCCTGTGTTTTTAGTATCCAGCGAACCAAATTATTTAGTAGTCTATGCATCTTCTTAAAGATGCAAAAAAGTACTAACCAGCTGCCTGATGTATCTTTTCCATCTAACACCTATTTGCACTAGCTCATGCACAAGCACACCACGCTCGCATATGCTATTCGTGTATGCAACTATGCATGCAGCCATGTGGTCCAATCACTTAAGCATGTCCTCTGGTCGGTACTTTTAACTGTGTTGTAAGTTGATTGCGTAGGGTCTGTTTCTTTCTTTCTTTTCTTTTATGAGTGAACTTTCTTCTGTACGGCCTTAGTACTCCACCTACATGTTTTCATTCGTCTTTCATTTAAGCAAGTTGCCAAGTCAGTTTTTTCAGCTCATTATGTTTGCTTCATAACGCAGGTCATTATTGAAGTATCCTCTCCTTCAGCACTGGCCATATTGCCAATCTTTCCTGTGGAGGTGGCTGTTGGAACACAACTTCATGCTGCCGTGACATTTAAAACATCTAATGGTGATTAACATGATATAGGCTGGCTATTTTGTGATCTGAATACAGTGTTATTTATTTCTAATAGCTGTTCATAATGTTTCTCTTTTCAGGACACCCGTACTCGAGATGTGATTATTTTAATGCTTTTATAAGGTGGAGTCTACTATCTGAGAATCAAACTTTTGAAGTTGTTGATGCATCTGAGGCTTTGACTGTTGAGGCCTTAAAGCATCATAGTGGTTCTTCGGCACAATATGGCAATCCTTGTGCCTGGATATCTCTAAATGCATCTGCTGCTGGTCGAGCCACAATAGTTGCGACGTTTTCCTCCGAGTCCGATTCCTATTTTGAGACTTTTAATGAGCCTATTTTTCTGAAGGCCACATCAAAAGTATCTGCATATTATCCTCTTCTGGTACTCCAAGCAGGAAATGGAAACCAGTTTGGTGGTTACTGGGTTGACTTATCTAGATTACAGAGTGGAATTCAGAATATGGGTAACAACTCTCCCATGGAGCTGTACTTGGTTCCTGGATCAACCATGGATGTATTTCTCTTTGGAGGGCCTGAACAGTGGGACAAAGTGGTTGATTTTGTCGAAACTGTTGATGTTGTTGGCGCACTAGAAAATTATATCATTGGCTCTACTGCTGTGCAAAAAATATCTAGTGGACTATACCGAGTTTCTTGCCAAAGCAAAGGGATCTTTGTAAGCAATTTCAATACTGATATCAGTTGATTCAATTCTAATGCATTGCGTCCTTAATCCTTGCTGAATACATTCAATTTATCATATTTTTTCTGTAGAAACTGTTGTTTTCACGTGGAAACATGATTGGGAAGGATCATCCTGTGCCTGCTGTTGCCAAATCAGAGCTATCAATTGTTTGTGACTTACCATCAGCAGTAACATTGATTGCAAATGAAAATGGTATGATCATGCTCTTTTCATTGATAATCCAGTATGATTCATAAATTACAGTATGCCTTTGATAAATACCTTTTACAGTCTCATTCTGTAAAGCTTAGATGTGCCACTTGTCCATTTTTGACACTTCGACAGAAAACCGGCTTGATATTTTGGAAGCGGCAAGTAAAGCTGACCGTAGCCCCAATAGGCTGCAAGTATCTCCTGTTGTAATCTCAAATGGAAGAAGCATACGTCTAGCTGCTGCTGGTGTACATCAAAATGGAAGATTTTTTGCCAATTCGTCCTCTCTTTGCTTGAGATGGGAAGTCATTGAATGTGAGGGACTTGCTTACTTGGATCAAGACGAAGATGCTGAAATGTTAGAACAGTCATCTTGGGAGAGGTTTCTTGTCCTACAGAATTCGACGGGAATGGTTAGTATGGCTTGCAGTCCACACCAACTGCTTTGAATGTTGAATTTCACATCAAATGGATACTTGTCCTTAGCACTCATATTTTGTTGATGCAATCCACTTCTATATATGAGCAATGGTACAGTAGTTTGCAGAATGTTGAGGATCTAATTAAGAATAGTATGTCCTCCTGTGGTTTAAAATTCTGATGCATAATTTATCCTTTTTCAATATTTGAACTTCCAGTGCACTGCCCGTGCTACAGTCATTGGCTTTTCTTCCAGAATTGCTAGCAAAACCCGTGAAGGACACATGTTTCTTCCAAGCGAACATGACAATCTCACAGATGCTATTCAGTTGCAGGTAAATCATACTAGATTTCTTTTGGGGTTGATTATTTCCTTGATTTTGCTATAACACGTTTATCTACTCATTTTTGGTTTACCCAGATTGTTTCTTCGTTAAGAGTCACTCCAGCGTATGTCTTGTTAGTTTCCCATCGTGAAGCACAGGTATGTATTGGCAACTCTGAATTCTCTGCATCATAGAATAATTTATCATTTTTCTTTTTTTACTTGCGCTCTGATGTATTTGTGCTACAGGAAACCTTAGCTGTCAGTGGTGGCACATGCTTTCTAGATGCCTCTACCAATGACACACATGTGGTCCAAATAGTTCAACATCCAGGGAAGGCCCTATGTTCCCAGTTGATTCTTGGTGCTAGAGGCTTGGGCAGTGCTGTCGTGACAATTCAGGACATTGGCCTTTCTCCTAGAGTATCGACTAGTTCTCTGGTATATTCCTTTGCCACTGTGTCCCTGATTTTCTCAGTATTTCGTTTTGCTTATGAGTTATGTCAACTAAGTGTTCTTTATTGCTTGCCATGTTTGACCCGTTATGCCTATTGCACTCCCATTTAGCCATTTAGCATATTTCTTGAGATGATAAAACTTGTAGTATACACCTGTCATCATTAATGGCCACACTAACTCTCGTCAAGTTATTTCGCAGCAATACAGGCGTATTAATCTTTGTTTCTGCCCACTATTTGTCAAAATGACAACTCCTTGCATGTTGTATATGCTATTGCAGGTTAGAGTTGCAAACGTTGACTGGATTCAGATATTGTCAGAAGAGCACATCAGCATTATGGTACAGTGATATGCTTTCATTGTTGCAAATTTGTTTTCTCCAGATGCTAAACCTTTGGGGTATCCATTGACACCTTGCTTTATTTCTAGGAAGGAACCACAAAAGATTTTCAAATTTCAGCTGGGACCCAAGATGGACAAGTCTTCGGAGATTCTCAGGTATGCTAGTGCCACTATGCACAATTTCCCCCCATTGATTGTATTTGTTGGTGTTAATTCTTCTCTCTTTGCACTGGCAAGCTTCTGTTCAATCAACTATACCAGATCTAATATCGTTAAATCAAGTTATTTTTTTGGTCCAATCCACGTTTTTATAATCCTTCTCTCTTTCCAAAACTTTGTAACATCTCAACTGAATGCATTTTTCTGCCCCCTGTTGGCCCTCGATGCATTTGGTTGTTACAGAAATATGCTGCTACCATCTGGGAGTAATACCACCTCCTCGTTTCACCTTAATATGCTGCCAAATGTACACTGTTGCAGTTTCTTGGACTGGTCAATTGTGGTCTGGATTCAAATATCACTTAACTGTGCATTCATTTTCAATGCCCAGCATGCATGAAAATCGGTCAGTACAAGCTGTACATGTATAAGTTATTAAGTTCATCACAGAGTACAGTGCTGCACAGTATAGGGACACAAAATATGTGAATCTCAGAGTAAGAACTGATGCTGGATCTAGGGTTGCTAGGTACCCTCTGGGGGTAGAAAATGATCTCTTGGTATTTATTACTGTCACCTCTTTCCGTTTACCAATTTCTTTCTTTGCAGTACAAGTACATGGGAATTGAGGTACATCTTGGTGATGAAATTCTGGATCATGTTAATCCAAGCGAGTCGCTGGATGGACCAAAATTTTCAATTAAAGCTGCAAAAACTGGGACAACGTCTCTTTATGTAAGTTCACAATCAATATATTGTTGGTTTGAGATGCTTATTGTCTGGCAGCCCTCATTATGTCTCCAATCTTCAGGTTAGTACTAAGCAACGCTCTGGGCAAAGAGTTTTGAGTCAGGTTATAAATGTGGAAGTGTACAAACCACTGCGAATACATCCTGAGTACATCTACCTCACACCGGGTGCCTCCTTTGTGGTAATCATTCCCTTCACCCCTAAAATTAATGTCGCCTGTATGTGGTTATTCACAAATTTAATGT
>LR880970.1:686571175-686584045 GCA_904067115.1 Aegilops sharonensis
TTTCCAATACAGGCCCTATACTGCTACCATTTCTAGTTGTCATCACTATCATTTGGTTGTACGTATGTAAAGAACAAATGGCTTCTGAGTACTTCTTCTTTCCTCTAGCTCTCTGTTAAAGGTGGTCCGAAGATTGGAGTTTCCGTTGAGTACACAAGTCTGAACGTGGGAACGCTGGAAGTTCAAAGTGCTACTGGAAAGCTGTCTGCAAAGACTGTAGGAAACTCTGTAAGTCATAGCCCTGAGTCATCTTTTACTGCATTACATGCATGTGCCTTTATTTTGTCATTGTAAAAACTTACATTATAATATTTTGGTCATACATATTTAGCACCTTGCTTTTGAAGCATCTATTCTATTTGAAGCTTGAAGCATGCAATTTTCATTAAGTTCTGGGTTTATATTAGTTACTGAACTAGTGCACCATTAGACTGTACGTGCAGCTGTTTTGGCAAATGGAGGCACCGTCATTTGTGAAGCTTTTGGAAGAGTTGAAGTGGGTATCCCAGTGGCTATGGCATTGAGTACTCAAAGTGACCGTCTTTGTGTTGGCTGTAGCATGCCAATCTACCCTTCCGTGCCTAAGGTATGTTTAGTCCATGTTTGTTTTCACACAAATGTTTTTACTTTTATCTTACGGTCACATATACTGCCCAGGGGGATCCATTTTCCTTCTATGAAACTTGTCAAAGTTACACTTGGATGATAGCAGATCAGAAGGTCAGAATACTCTTTACTCTTTATTCCCATTGTATCCCATGCACTGACAAACTATTGTACCTTAGGTTGTGACATTCCAATCGGCTAGATCTTGGCAAAACGGACTTGATCAAGCTCTTTATTCAGAAGGAAAAACCTATCCATGGTTATCCAATGGAAGTAGCAATGCTTTTATCAATCATGTGATTGGAAGGTACTGCTTGGATAATAATATACCTTGGTCCCTGGACTGCTTATGTGGAGTGTGTAGAATGCTCTAACCTTCCTAAACCTGATGGACTTTTGGTTCTGTAGCTTCATATCATATCAAAGGGAAATTAGTCATCCTTCTAGAAAAAAGATATCATGCCAATTTTCAAAGTTGTAGATTGTCAACAACTTTTTTAAAACATATTGTACAAGTGTTTCCATTTACGCTTCATTTTTACAATTAAAATGTCTTGGTTGGAACACATAAAAGAATGCTCTCACATATTATATTGAATAACAAGTGAGCCCTGATGTCTGGTTTTTGTTGTTACAGATCTGCAGGGAAAACCAAGATATCCATTTCAGTTACTTGTGATTTCTCGCTACATGGCAGTTCTGGATCTGTATCTTATGATGCCTCCAAGACAATCCTGGTCGTACCAGATCCTCCCCTTGCACGTGGACTTCCTATGACATGGCTATTACCACCCTTTTATACCACCACAGACCTTTTACCTAGATCCGTTAATTCATTTGGAGAACCAGACTCAAATGGCCTGGATACTACTATTGGATATTCTCTGTTAAGGAGCAGTGGTAGAAGTGACCCTGCTATGCAGAATGCTAACGCTATTGATGGAAGTAAAATTAGGACTGGAGAAAGCAATGCAATTGATTGTATTCAGGCAAAAGATCACTCAACTGGCAGAACAGAAATAGCATCATGCCTACGAGTTGCTGAGGTCAGAAAGACTTGTATTGGTTTGTTTAGTCTTAAGTTATGTACGACTAGATATTCCTACCAAGATGTCTATTTTGGAATTATTGCTGTTTTCATTATTCGTTTGAATCATCACTTATTCAATACCTTCCTTGGTACGATTGAAGCCATAGATGCCACCTCTTATGATTGAGAAACAGGAAATTCCTACTTGCCCTGTTATGAGATTAGGGGCTAGTTTGTCAATTCATATTGCTTTGTTGTGCTTCCCTCATCCATGTATTAGTCTATCTGAACATGTCAAAACAAAACAGCTTCCTGAAAGCTAGTGCAATGCCGAAGGAAGCCCATAGCTAGATCACACCCAAGGAATTCTCCTTTATAGTTTGTAACTATTATTATGTGCTAGGTGTTCTAACTACTGCTGATACCATGTGATTAACAATTGCCTTTTTCTACATCTCTATGCATTTTAGTCACAATTGTCTTCGTGCTGATGCTGTGATCATTATTGTTCAGGTTGCACAAGTACGGGTAGCTGCTTCAGAATCATCAATCCAGACAGCCTATCTTTCTGTAAATGATAAAGTTGAACTGGATGTAAAATATGCTGATGAATTAGGTAACACATTTACCAGTATCGAATGCTTAATCAATTCTTTGACTCATTTCTAATCTTCCTGCCTTCCACCAGGTTATACCTTTAGTGAAGCACTTGGAGTAGCACCTGTGAAGATTGAGACAAACTATCCTGATGTTTTGTCAATTGTCATGCCCAGAGATGTCAATGGTACATATGGCGCACATCAACGTTTTGTGCTACAGGTATGTGTTGCTTCCCGAAACCCAAGCTTTAAGTTTTTCTTATATATTGTGTGTGCGTGCGCGTGTGTGGGTGGGGGTGTGTTGTGTGTGTGCAAGGGGGTTAAGGATTTCCTATAGACACAAGGCAACACATCCAGATTGAAGTTTTAGGTTGGGAATACCACTTTTACATCTTACTCTTCAACATCACAAAAAAGGAAGAAAAACCTGCACAACCTATAAGGGTTTATTACTTGGAAGCTTGGTTCTGCTAATTTTAGTGGTGACAAGAATATGAGTTTGTTGATCATATTTCTCATTAGTATTCTGTGCAAACTGCTACATATTTTGTTCTTTTTTGAAGGCGAGAAGCCATGGGACAGCTCTTGTAAGGTTGCACATCAACCATCCTTCCAGAAAATCAGATTTCATAATGGTACGATTCTTTTTGCCATTCTAGAATCTTTTCTTCCTATGTTTGATATGTTACAGACACATAGCTATTTAAACTTGTACAAAAGGTGGGTTATTCTGCTATTCTAACTTACATGGCATAATTATGTAAACTGATTGCTTGTATCTCCCAAGCTCTTAAAATAGTACGTTTCAGGATAAGTGCCCTTTGAGGAAATCAAGAGAATTAATGCAAATATGCAATATTCCAGCTCTCTACCCTTACTTTAATGCATTTGTCTGCATGCTGGGGTGAAATTGATGGAGTAATTGGCAGTGCCACTGAACTGGCAAAACAAATACTCCTACTAAACAAAGATGCAGTTTTTGATGGTTTCCTTTGATTGGATGTACGTATTGAAGTGCTGACATGTACTGACTAACACTTGTTTTTTAACTCTCAGGTATCTGTTGGTGCGCGAATGTATCCTAGAGACGTGGTGATTCATTCTGGCCAACACCTGAACTTTACTATTATCGGGGACCGTATGTTCACCGAAACCATTTTCCTACCAGTAGTTGTTGCGATTATCTTTTAGTATTGTATCAGATATTATCTCTGGTCACATCATTTCGTAGTGCTTAACCTTATTTGTGCACTTTGCTTGTTGCATGTTGCATTCTAAGTTAGCACCATGCAGTGAATTGCATTCTAGTTAGCACCATGCAGTGATTTTTTCTATACTTTATAAATGCACAGAAGTTGGTAGTTAATACATGATTCATAAAGCAAAAGACCTTGCTAGAGAAAGGGAGCAAAATATGTTTAGTTTAATATCCTGCATGTAGACAGTTGGTAGTGATGTTCTGAGTTTGTCAATTTTTCTTGTTTTCATAACAATGGCCTATTGTTGTTGTAGGCATGGATGCGCGTGGACCTGGCCAGTGGTTAAGTACCAATGAAAAAGTTATGCATGTTAATCAAATAACTGGTGAAGCACATGCATGTGGCGAAGGTATAGCAGAAGGTATGGAAGTAAAAAACCTATATTTGCTTAGTAGAATGCATTGTTGAACTTCGACACAGTTTATTCCTAGTACTTTGGGTTTTGATAAGCTCTTTCCTATACAGTTATTTTCAAAGGCCCAAATCTGAAGTTGCGAACAACTGTCAATGTGCTCAAGGTGAACCAGATAGTTGTTGATGCTCCTGCGGAGATTCTGACGAATGCTGCTGCCCCACCTGATGGATACAAGTTCTCTGTGAAATTAAGGTCTGTAGTGCTCATATCATCATACTCCTTCGGTCCTTCCACATGTGTTGATTAATATCTAGTCAAATTCAAAGTCACTACTGGATAGATGGTCCTGGTGTTTATACTTGCATCGTAAATTAGATATGATCTTATGTTAGAATGATGTAACAATGGATGGGGTTATCATAGGTTTGTGGTGCACCATAAGCATATCAAACTCACATTCTGTATTCCAGAATTTTAATATTACGAAAACGGGCCCTGAGGTCACAATGCTGCTTTTGATGCTGCCTGCTAATATGATCTGAGACTAGAGGTTTCAGACATAATATGTAGTAGTATAAAATAGGTAGCATAAGATATGCATTAGGTCATACTCAACAAATATAATTATCGCTACATTAGAGAGTGAGAGGGCAGAGAAGCATATAGTTGTAATGAAACTAGGCCAGTACTCCTGTGTTAGATAATAGTCTTTATAAACAATATAATGACTGTTAGTACCTCCAGTCTAAAAGGAATGCAGTAAACTTTGCTGTTTACATTTTGATACTCTTGGATTTACTTGTGGTCCATGGAGATTAACCTTTTATTCCCTTGTTGAAAGAAGTGATTCAGCCGGGCATAGCACAGAGTCCTCTGTGAATCAGATAAATGCCCCATTTGACTGCAAGGTCGAACCTTCTTTTGTTGGGTAAGTTTCCCATAATAGCCATTCGACCACCTGTGCCTCGTTATTTTTTTCAGAGATACATGGAAGTCTCACTATTTTCCCTCCTTAGGTTTGTTGAGCCATGGAGTGACCGTGCTGGAAAGAAATCCTACTGTGTATTTCATCCGTACTCGCCTGCACAGCTGTTGCCTGTTAAGTCGAACCCAAAAGACGGAATTTTACACATTTCAGTTCGTGCAAATCTAAAAGAAGATTCAATGGTGACCGGATCTGCACATGCACTGTTTGTCAAAGGGTTTTACATTAAAGAACCTGGAATGGTAGCCGCCCTCTCCCAACCTCTCACACAAGCTCGTCTGTCTATTCCAACTGACCCTTAGTTCTATCTCATGCAGTTAAACTTGACTCCAAGCTGCAACCATAGCATCATCACTATTGGCGGGAACACTGGTATTACAAAGCCTATTATTTCTGCGAACTTACCTTTGGCTGTGTTTGTTTCTAAAGCTCGAGTTGTATTCCTGCCCCAGATGTTGAGTTATTTTGGAGTGCTAAAGATTTAATGTCGGTCAGTCTTGTTGATACAAATGAGAACATTGGTGGTCCTAGTCAAGTTGTTTACCGGGTGAGCCACAGATGACAAATCATCATTTTTTTTTGTATCAATGTTTAAATGCTGTAAACAAATTCTGACTGCCATCCTTTTCCAGGTTGAAGCACTCAAAAGGCAACCTTTTGCTGACAAGGTCACTATAATTCTTCCAGCCACTGGTATGCCATTCTATCTTCTTCGCCATGTCCTTGTAACAAGCTGACTGGCTATCTGAAAATAGCATCTCTTGGTCTGATGTGCATCGTTACTGACCTAAAAAAAATGTGTCGTTCTGATTCTTGAACCTTGTTGATTGGCAAAACTTATTTCCATACCAAGTCCACATAATATTTGGATGAAAACTCCCCCTAATAGTATATTTTTATGATTTGAGTTGAGTTTTTGCTGACCTACAGGAATTGCTCCGTGATGATTTACTCGATTCAATTGTTTTCCCCTTGTGCAGGCCAGACTGAAGAATTAGAAGTTAACTATGTTACAGGAGACAGAACAGAGCCATCGTCGTCGTCAGGCTTAACCACATTTGGTCTTATCCTCACATGCATCATCGTGCCAGCAGGTACACTCTGGGTCATCATGAAGCTGCTGGAGAAACCGGCCCGACAGGCACCACCACGGCACGCGCCGGCACCAGCAGCGGGGCCTGCCGCTGCGCCTGACCCTGCCTCCCCGGCTATCGGCGAGTTCTCTCCTCGCACGCCCCAGCCTTTCATGGAGTACGTGAGGAAGACCGTTGACGACACGCCTTACTACAAGCGTGACGCGAGGAGGCGATTCAACCCTCAAAATACGTACTGAGCGCATGTAAACTGGGCAGTAGAGTCGCTTCTGCCGTGTTTCCCCCCAGTGTATGATTTAGACGGGTAGGCCTTGTAATCTCTGTACTGTAAAATTCGTGTATCGTCGGTACTACGCTGTCAATTTTCAAGTCGTGGCGGCATTTGTACGAGCAATGGTTGGTTCTGTTTTTGCTGAGAAAGCTATAGAGCTAGTTAGATCGCTCAACCGATGGCAGTTCCTCTTTGAAATAGCTTTGTAATTGTAAGAACCTGGGAGCTCTGTATGTAAATGGAGTGTCTCTTCCACCTCTCTTGTAAGCACAACTCAGCCCTGTTTTATCTAACTTTGAAACCTGCTCAATTAGGTCGAGAAGCCATTAATGTGTTAGCGCTCAATTTGGTCGATTACATGAATTTTTTTCCCTCTTTGTTACATGCTGTGTATTTTCAGATATGTATATACTCGACTACTCGTCCTATCTCCGTAAGGCTGTTTTTGAAAAGTGCGGTACAAGGTTCTGAAACGTGTGCAGTAAAATGCGTGACAAAGCAGGCTATTTTTCAACCACAATCGTTGACATCACTAGTCATTATCTTGATATAATAGATCTTACATCAAGAATGATTTTCCAACCGAGTAAAATGCATAAAACCACCACTTTATGTGCGTTCACCTTAGTAAAATGCATAAAACCTGTCATACCTCTCTCAAAGAACTATCAGTTTACGAAACGTGATACTTTGCACCGCACCACAGAAACGTGACACTTTGCACCGCACTACAGATCAATCGCGTGCTGGCCGACAGCGATGACGGCGCCGCGCTAGCAACCGCTGGAGGCCAACAATTAGAGGAACGGTCGTATATCACGTAAAAGAGATAGCTTTGTTCCGCAACTCCTGCCGGCGAGTCCGGTCCAAGGTTGCGGAGCGGGAGCGAGCGTCGTAGACGAAGTAGTCGAAGTAGTCGTACACGCGAAAGTAAATGACACAGAGAAATATGGAGGAGACCAGCTTTATTAATCAATGATCAGGGATTACAATGATGGCTCCTCGGTGCTTTATATAGGGAAAGGGGGGTCAAGGGATAAGTACCCACTTAACGATAAGAGGGAAACGGGAGGGGCTAGCCCATGCGTTTAGCACGCGGCCGCCGCCACCCTCCGGGGGGCCCGGTTTCCCAACACTCCCCCTTGGGTAATTATCCGTATATCCATGCCTCAAAACTCCGAAAAACCCAGTGGGAAAAAAATATAAAGAAAGAGCACATAGTATACGTTGTTGTATTGCACGAATTGCCTCGTCAAAAACCTCGTGTGAGAAACATCAGGAAAACTCACTCAAGGGAAAAAGAGTACAATCCACTCAACCATCAAGTTGAGTACTTGATCATCGGGATTGAGATTTTAGCGACGAGTTTGTGAAGTTTCTCCCCCTGAACCTTGCATCTCTCTAAGTCTCATCATACCGATTCCACGCACACACCTCTCTAAGGTTGATGCCGGTAATGATTTAGTGAACATATCAGCAAGATTGTCACAGGACTTAGTATGCAAAACTTTCACCTCATTCAACTGTTGCAGCTCATGTGCATAGAAGAACTTGGGACTAATATGCTTAGTGAGGTTACTCTTCACATAACCCATCTGGACTTGTGCAACACAAGCAGCATTATCTTCATAGATAATGGTAGGGGTTTGTACGGTGTTCAGCCACATGTCTGCTGAATGTGGCTGATCATCCGCCGAAGCGATACACACTCTTTCGACGCTTCGAATAGTGCCATGATTTCCGAGTGGTTTGTGGAAGTCGACACAAGTGTTTGCTTGGACGATTTCCATGAAAACGCAGTTCCACCACAAAGGAAAACATATCCAGTCTGCGATTTGCAATCATGCGGGTCCGATAGGTACCCAGCATCGGCATAGCCTATAATAGATAAGTCTTGATTCCTTTTATAAAATAGGCCAAGATCTTTGGTCCCTTGCAGGTACCGGAAGACGTCCTTGACACCTTTCCAATGTCTTTTGGTAGGTTCAGAACTGTACCTCGCAAGCAAACTGACGGCGAACGCAATGTCTGGCCGTGTACAGTTTGCGAGATACATGAGTGCTCCAACTGCACTCAGGTAAGGAACCTCTGGTCCCAGAGTTTCCTCCCCCTCTTCCTTTGGCCTGAATGGGTCCTTGTCTGGCTGTAAAGACCTCCCGACCATCGGGGTCTTAGAAGGATATGCCTTACCAAATCCAAATCTTTCCAACACCTTCTGGGCGTAGGCCGACTGGTGCACTAGAATCCCATCAGGGGAATGTTCAAGTTGCAGACCTAGACAGAACTTGGTTTTACCCAAATCCTTCATCTCGAATTACGACATCAGGTAGGAACTCGCTTCCTCAATATCCTCAGGTGTACCGATTATGTTTAAATCGTCCACGTACACCGAGATTATACAGAATCCATCTTGGGATCGCCGTATAAAAACACATGGGCAATCTTTATTGCTCGTGTAGCCCTTCTCATGAAGGAAACCGCTTAAGCGATTGTACCACATTCTACCAGACTGTCTGAGTCCGTACAATGCCTTTTGAAGTTGGACACTGTATAGACCCCTGTTTGCTCTATCATGGTTCGGAACAGGGATACCTTCTGGAACCTTCATGTATATGTTCGAATCCAAGTTACCATACAGGTAAGAAGTGACAACATCCATTAGTTTCATTTTCAAGCCCATGTTTACTGCCATCGAGATCAAGTATCTAAAGGTAATTCCATCCATGACCGGGGAATAAGTCTCCTCAAAATCGACACCTGGTCGTTGAGTGAACCCTTGAGCGACGAGCCTTGCTTTGTACCGTACTACCTTATTATTTTCATCTCTCTTTCGAACAAAAACCCACCTATGGCCAACAGGGCGAATGTGGGGAGGAGTTCGACAAACTGGTCCGAACACCTTCCTTTTGTTGAGAGATAATAATTCGACAGTAATTGCCTCCTGCCAATCTTTCCAATCCGACCTTTTCTTGCAATCAGCGAGCGTGTTAGGCTCAGGGTCAAGATCTATGATTGAGGCAATTTTCGTAGCAAAGTTGATGTCGACAATCACCGTTGCTCGGTTCAGGGACTCCCCCGTATAAATATAATTTATGGCCATTTCGTCATGGAGCGCATCCGGCGCAAACACTTGCTCTACCAAATTTCCCATTATGGGAGCAAGGTCCTTTAGATTTCCCGCGCCGATGTGTGCGCTCACATCTCCACTGGGTGTTTCCCCTATGGGAAAGTTTAAGTCCGGAATTTCGTGCACTGAATTTTCCGTACTTGTGCCAGGTCTCGACTGGCTCCCCGTTTCAATTTGGGGTACTTTGGCGACAGGCTGCGATAAATCTCTCTTATCCTTTTTCGTCAGGCGTCCCCGAGTACTTGGGATTTGAGAAGCCGGATTTCTCGTCCTTTTAGGCCTTTGGACGGGAGCGGGTATACCATCATTTTTCTTCGGTATTTCAACCCTTTCCGGTGCATTGCGCGCGTGCACATGCGATTTTGTCACAGTCTTTAAGTCACTAAAGTGGTCAGGCAGTTGATTTGATAATGACTGCAAATCTATTATCTTTTGGACTTCTCTCTCAGTCTCAGCAGTGCGCGGGTCATGAGCGTGGATCCCCGTGGCTTGCCACGTGATTTCTCGACTTTTAGCATCAAGGGGTTGATTCTCTCCCCCTAAAGTCGGGAAAAGATCCTCGTCAAAAATGCAATCAGCAAAACGAGCCGTGTGACAGTCACCTGTCATGGGGTCCAGATACCTGATTATGGACACAGTCTCATAACCAACGTATATCCCCGACTTACGGAGCGGGCCCATCGCCGATCGCTGAGGGGGTGGTATTGGTACATATACCTGGCAACCGAACCTACGAAGGTGGGAAATTTTTGGTGCCGACTCTTGCGCAAGTTGAACAGGAGAGTGGATGTTGTAGGCCGACGGTCGAAAGTTGATGAGATTAGCCGCGTGTAACACCGCGTGGCCCCAACATGTAGTTGGTAAATTACAACCCTGAAGGAGCGGTCGGGCAATGAATTTAATTCTTTTAATCAATGCCTCGGCAAGTCCATTTTGTGTATGAACATGTGGTACCGAGTGCTCAACTTTGATTCCCATTGCCATGCAATAATCATCGAACGCCTTTGAAGTAAATTCTCCGGCGTTGTCCATTCGAATAGACTTTATACGATAATCCGGGAAATTATTCCTCATTTGTATGATCTGTGAGATCAATTTTGCAAAGGCATGGTTCCGTGTTGACAGCAGGCAAACATTGGACCATTTAGAGGAAGCATCAATGAGCACCATGAAGTACCGAAACGGCCCCGTGAGGGGCTGAATTGGACCGCATATGTCCCCTTGGATACGTTCCAAGAACGCGGGGATTTCATCCCTCACCTTGAGGGGCGATGGCCTAATGACTAACTTCCCCTTAGCGCATGCGGAGCACACGAAATCATCGGGATTCGGGAAGTTCTTCACGTTAACATTATGGCCATGCGAGTTGTTAATTATATTTCTCATCATCCTAAGTCCGGGGTGGCCTAACCTATCGTGCCAGAGGCAGAAGAGTTCAGAGCTTCTAAAGACGGTCTTGAGGGTAGTGTACACGGGCGGTGCTACTATCTTAGTGTAGTATAGCCCTGTGTCAAACGAAGGAAGCCTTTCGATAACATGTTTACCACCGGCATCCCGCTTTGTGATGAGTAGGCACTCCTTGCCGTGTTCATCATCGGTCTCAGCATGGAAACCATTAGCGCGGATGTCTCTAAAGCTCAAAAGAGTACGAGTCGACTCCGGGTACAACAACGCATCATTAATGATCAAAGTTGTTCCCATGGGGAGTATAATAGTGGCTCGTCCGGAGCCAACTATGTGAGAACCGCAGCCGGCGATTATCATAATACTTCCCGGAGATTTTTTAATGGACTCAAAGTACTTAGTTTCTCGTAAAATGGTATGAGTGGTGGCGCTATCGGCAAGGCACGTTTCCTCCATTCGGGCGCCACACGCGTTCTAAAATATGACATCTAATTAATGTAATGAGGAAGAAAATACATTAAAAATAAATGCACACATCTCAGAACATAACATGCTATCATGTATAAATAATGGAATAAATGAATAAATGTCATCCAATCGCCAAAGTAAAGAATAAGTTTATGCTCTCATAGAGCTTACAACCAAATCGAATTTATTCAATTTTATTGTATCAAATCACGGAATCATGACAACCAAAGAGGTATGCTAAGTGGACTCGGTGAAGAAGCCATTCACTTCAGCCGCAATCTCCATACTAGTGAGCTGATCCTCCTTAGAAATCATCTTGGAGGCAGCATCAATGTCTAGTGGCGGCGCCGCCGCCGAGGCGACCATGTGGTCAACCTCCATGGCGACGTGGGCGTCGGTAGAGACCGCCAAGGCTGCCGCGATGGGCACCACGGGGGTCGCCTCTATGGGCGCAACAGGAGGAGTAGCGATCATCACGGGTGCCGCCTTGGGCGCCGGTGGTGCTCCCTCCTGAACCAAGGCGAGGTGCGTCTCACGCGCCTTCCGAGCCTTGTATGCTTCAACGACCTCCGGTGGTGCGCGACACTGGCGGGAGAAATGCTCCACCGAGCCACAACGGAAGCAGTCCTGAGGCCGCTGTCCTCCCTTGCCCGGCTTGTTCTGCTTAGCCGGGGCAGGAGGGTGAGGGCCCTTCTTCTTGCCCTTGCGGCCCCTCTTCTTCTGTTGAGGCTTGCGGACTTTGAGAGCGTTCACCTCCTGGCGAGAACTCCCCCCAAGTGGTTGCGCGACAAAGTTCTTTTTGAGAACCTCATCCTGCGCCTCCGCCACCTGGAGGACGTCAATCAACTCTGAATACCTCGTGTAGTTCCCCTGGCGGTAGTTCCGTGAGGACTGGACCGCGTCGGGGTGGAAAGTGGATAGGGTTTTCTCAATCTTCTGGGAGTCGGTAATCTCAGTACCACACAACCGAAGAGTCGTACAAATCCGGTGTAGAGCCGAATTGTACTCCCCAACCGTCTTGAAGTCCGCAAACCTCAGACGGATCCACTCTGCCTCTGCACGTGGCTTCACAGTGTACTTCAGCCGCTCAAACCGCTGCTTAAGAGCGGTCCAAAGGCCAGAAGCACTGCGCTCAGCCATATACTCATCTTTCAGAGTAGGTGACAGGTGATGACGGAGAAAGTGCAGAGCCTGCGCATTCTCAGTTTCGAACTTGGGATCAGTGGCGGCCAGCTGGGCCCCCTTACCGATCGCCCTCAGGAGGGATTTGCCCTGGAGAAAAATCTCGCAGTCCGAGGACCATGACAGGTAGTTCAGCCCTGTCTGGGCCAACTCAGCAAACTCCTTGTGGACAATTCCGGCCATCTGCGATTTATGCAAAAATCATGAGATTACAGCAGGTAATCTTTTGCACAAAGCGATGTTGATAAACTTATTCAATAAAAAGACGTTCCAATATTTAAAACATGCTATTATATGACTTACTAAATGATTAAGAGTGCTAAACAATTAATCTACAGCAGTAAAATCATACAATAAAACATGTTTACATAATATAGCATGTTAAGCGCATTTCGTACGTGAAAAGTAGCCCAAAAAGTGAATTCCCGAGGCATTTTTAAGCCCAAATACGTGTTTTCAGCGAAAACAGACAGTTCCAGGGGCTTCTACG
>LR880970.1:686584164-686609032 GCA_904067115.1 Aegilops sharonensis
CGTGTTGACAGCAGGCAAACATTGGACCATTTAGAGGAAGCATCAATGAGCACCATGAAGTACCGAAACGGCCCCGTGAGGGGCTGAATTGGACCGCATATGTCCCCTTGGATACGTTCCAAGAACGCGGGGATTTCATCCCTCACCTTGAGGGGCGATGGCCTAATGACTAACTTCCCCTTAGCGCATGCGGAGCACACGAAATCATCGGGATTCGGGAAGTTCTTCACGTTAACATTATGGCCATGCGAGTTGTTAATTATATTTCTCATCATCCTAAGTCCGGGGTGGCCTAACCTATCGTGCCAGAGGCAGAAGAGTTCAGAGCTTCTAAAGACGGTCTTGAGGGTAGTGTACACGGGCGGTGCTACTATCTTAGTGTAGTATAGCCCTGTGTCAAACGAAGGAAGCCTTTCGATAACATGTTTACCACCGGCATCCCGCTTTGTGATGAGTAGGCACTCCTTGCCGTGTTCATCATCGGTCTCAGCATGGAAACCATTAGCGCGGATGTCTCTAAAGCTCAAAAGAGTACGAGTCGACTCCGGGTACAACAACGCATCATTAATGATCAAAGTTGTTCCCATGGGGAGTATAATAGTGGCTCGTCCGGAGCCAACTATGTGAGAACCGCAGCCGGCGATTGTCATAATACTTCCCGGAGATTTTTTAATGGACTCAAAATACTTAGTTTCTCGTAAAATGGTATGAGTGGTGGCGCTATCGGCAAGGCACGTTTCCTCCATTCGGGCGCCACACGCGTTCTAAAATATGACATCTAATTAATGTAATGAGGAAGAAAATACATTAAAAATAAATGCACACATCTCAGAACATAACATGCTATCATGTATAAATAATGGAATAAATGAATAAATGTCATCCAATCGCCAAAGTAAAGAATAAGTTTATGCTCTCATAGAGCTTACAACCAAATCGAATTTATTCAATTTTATTGTATCAAATCACGGAATCATGACAACCAAAGAGGTATGCTAAGTGGACTCGGTGAAGAAGCCATTCACTTCAGCCGCAATCTCCATACTAGTGAGCTGATCCTCCTTAGAAATCATCTTGGAGGCAGCATCAATGTCTAGTGGCGGCGCCGCCGCCGAGGCGACCATGTGGTCAACCTCCATGGCGACATGGGCGTCGGTAGAGACCGCCAAGGCTGCCGCGATGGGCACCACAGGGGTCGCCTCTATGGGCGCAACAGGGGGAGTAGCGATCATCACGGGTGCCGCCTTGGGCGCCGGCGGTGCTCCCTCCTGAACCAAGGCGAGGTGCGTCTCATGCGCCTTCCGAGCCTTGTATGCTTCAACGACCTCCGGTGGTGCGCGACACTGGCGGGAGAAATGCTCCACCGAGCCACAACGGAAGCAGTCCTGAGGCCGTTGTCCTCCTTTGCCCGGCTTGTTCTGCTTAGCCGGGGCAGGAGGGTGAGGGCCCTTCTTCTTGCCCTTGCGGCCCCTCTTCTTCTGTTGAGGCTTGCGGACTTTGAGAGCGTTCACCTCCTGGCGAGAACTCCCCCCAAGTGGTTGCGCGACAAAGTTCTTTTTGAGAACCTCATCCTGCGCCTCCGCCACCTGGAGGACGTCAATCAACTCTGAATACCTCGTGTAGTTCCCCTGGCGGTAGTTCCGTGAGGACTGGACCGCGTCGGGGTGGAAAGTGGATAGGGTTTTCTCAATCTTCTGGGAGTCGGTAATCTCAGTACCACACAACCGAAGAGTCGTACAAATCCGGTGCAGAGCCGAATTGTACTCCCCAACCGTCTTGAAGTCCGCAAACCTNTCAATCAACTCTGAATACCTCGTGTAGTTCCCCTGGCGGTAGTTCCGTGAGGACTGGACCGCGTCGGGGTGGAAAGTGGATAGGGTTTTCTCAATCTTCTGGGAGTCGGTAATCTCAGTACCACACAACCGAAGAGTCGTACAAATCCGGTGCAGAGCCGAATTGTACTCCCCAACCGTCTTGAAGTCCGCAAACCTCAGACGGATCCACTCTGCCTCCGCACGTGGCTTTACAGTGTACTTCAACCGCTCAAACCGCTGCTTAAGAGCGGTCCAAAGGCCAGAAGCACTGCGCTCAGCCATATACTCATCTTTCAGAGTAGGTGACAGGTGATGACGGAGAAAGTGCAGAGCCTGCGCATTCTCAGTTTCGAACTTGGGATCAGTGGCTGCCAGCTGGGCCCCCTTACCGATCTCCCTCAGGAGGGATTTGCCCTGGAGAAAAATCTCGCAGTCCGAGGACCATGACAGGTAGTTCAGCCCTGTCTGGGCCAACTCGGCAAACTCCTTGTGGACAATTCCGGCCATCTGCGATTTATGCAAAAATCATGAGATTACAGCAGGTAATCTTTTGCACAAAGCGATGTTGATAAACTTATTCAATAAAAAGACGTTCCAATATTTAAAACATGCTATTATATGACTTACTAAATGATTAAGAGTGCTAAACAATTAATCTACAACAGTAAAATCATACAATAAAACATGTTTACAGAATATAGCATGTTAAGCGCATTTCGTACGTGAAAAATAGCCCAAAAAGTGAATTCCCGAGGCATATTAAAGCCAAAATACGCATTTTCAGCGAAAACAGACAGTTCTAGGGGCTTCTACGCGAAATATTACAACAGGAATATAATGCGCGTAAAAACGGAAAACTATAGGGGCTCAAATGCAAATAACCGCGCGCGCGCCTGCTCTCTGGCCTGGTCCAGTCCGTCTGCAGGCCGAAATGGGCCGTCGGCCCGGGTAGCCAACCCACCCCCCCTTTTTTTTATTGAGGAAAAAAGGAGGCCCGTTGCACCGCAGCCCGCTAGGCCAGCCTGCTCGCCGGCTCAGGGTCCGCTAGGGTTTCCAACCCGAGCGCCCGAGCAGCGGCGGCCTCAGCAGGTCCGTACGCCCGCACGGCGCGGCCTGCTGCCATGGCACGGTGCGGCCAACGGGGCGCGCGGCCAAGGCGCGGCCCGGCCACGGCGCAGCCAGCGGGGCGCGCAGCCACGGCACGGCGCGGCCAAGGCGCGGCCCGGCCACGGCACAGCCAGCGGGGCGCGCAGCCACGGCACGGCGCGGCCACGGCGCGCGGGCAGAAACCACGAGCAGGGCGGCGCGGCCAGCGAGACGGCGCGGTGCCACGCACGCACGCACGCAGGGCGCGGCCGGGGATGGCCAGCGCTCGCGGTGGCGGCGGCCACGGTACGCATCGGTAGCTGCGGGTGCGGCCACGGCTCGCGTCGGCGTCGGCGGCCACTGCTCGCGGCGTCGGGCGCGCGCCAGCAGGGCGCGGCCATGGCGACGGGCGACAGCCACCAGCAGGGTGGCTCGGCGGCGCGTGCAGCAGGCATGCGAGCGCGGCGACGGCAGTAGCGGTCGGCGACGGGGACGGCCAGCAGGGCCATCGCGACGCCGGCGGTGACGGGGACGTCGTCATCTGCCTCGGGATGGCAAGATCGTGCGTCTTCGGGACGTCACGACGCGTGTACGTCGAGTACAACGCGGCGGTGCCGTGCTCATCTAGAGTACGTGTAATCACCGTCTCCCTAGGGTGTAGTCAACAAATCTCTCTTGATCCAAGAAATCGACATTGGTCGGCGACGTATTCGTCTGCTTAGTTCTTGGGAGAGAAATCCACACCATAGGTAGATTTATCCGAAAAATAATCTAATCGCAAAAACGGAATCGCGGAAACGAGATGAATCCATTTTTGCAAAGAGTGGGGATCGGATCTTATACCTCCACGGGATCGACGAAAGCCTGCGTGATGCAGGCTTGACGCAGGCTTGACGGAGAGTTGATGGAGCGAAGCGTGTTGATAACGTGTTCCGCAACTCCTGCCGGCGAGTCCGGTCCAAGGTTGCGGAGCGGGAACGAGCGTCGTAGACGAAGTAGTCGAAGTAGTCGTACACGCGAAAGTAAATGACACAGAGAAATATGGAGGAGACCAGCTTTATTAATCAATGATCAGGGATTACAATGATGGCTCCTCGGTGCTTTATATAGGGAAAGGGGGGTCAAGAGATAAGTACCCACTTAACGATAAAAGGGAAACGGGAGGGGCTAGCCCGTGCGTTTAGCACGCGGCCGCCGCCATCCTCCAAGGGGGCCCGGTTTCCAACAAGCTTCACTATAAGAAAAAGAAGTAAAAGAGACAACGTTTGAGATTACTAGCATTTCTCCACCATACATAAACGAACAGGACCTTGGCAAGCGTCACACGTATGGCCCTAAGCAAGTCTGACCTGACGTTTTAATTGGCAAGTTTAGTTTCCCGATAATAGCAACTTTAGTTGTGAAACATGAAAACTTTCTGTTTGAATGACAAGTTTCAGTTATTTTTGTGGTTTCTTTTTTTTATGGCAATTTTAGTTGTAAAAACATTAGGATGGTGTTACTTTGTGCCACACCTGTGGCACTTATCATTTGGGAAAGAATAAATGAATAGGAAAACCGAGAAAGGAAAACAAGTACCCAAGTATAAACAAATGCAAGAAAAATCAGCTGCTAGCTAGAAAACCTAACTCCATATCGATCAATCAGTGTGTGACCTTTCACATACATACTTCCTCCGTCTCAGAATATAATATGTATTTTTTTTTCATTTTTATGGTTTGAATTGCAAAAATGTCTTATTTTTTTAGATAGAGGTTTTTTTTAGGGGTAAAGCCAACTTTATTAATCAAATACCACAGTATGTGGGATACGAGTCGGGGGATGAGGCTGGCCAAGCCATACATGACGCCCTGGAACTAAGGATAAAGCAAACTTAGCTAATCTATGTGCATCCATATTGGTTGCACGACCCTCGAAAAAAAAAATTACAATTCAAAAGAGAGGCTCTTGCTTTTATTTAGTAATGATCGGGCCATAGAGCCCCTTGTTCCCTCCATGGATGTCTCCAATGACTTGCTTCGAGTCGGATGTGATCATCGCTTGCTGCACATTTAAATCTTGAGCCAAGGCAATGGCCTCTCTGCAAGCAATTGCCTCCAGAGTAGCTGGATCCACCACTCCAGCAATTACCAGTGCGGAACTTCCCAGGTATGTTCCGTTTCTATCCCGGCAGACCGCTACCGCTGCTCCTCCTCTTGACGCCCTAACTCCAGCATCAACCTGAATTTTGACAAAGTTTTCTGGTGGTGCTTTTGGTCTCCGCGAGACACTAGGGATCTGAGCTGGCCCGCTTCGTTTGGGCTCCCCTGCCTTCACCACGTCGAGCTCCTCAATGAAATGTATGATGAAATTGTGGATTGCATGCGGGGTTTGAAAGATCCCTTCATGTATTGCCTTGCGCCTCGACGCCCATATTGCCCAGAGTGTTACAGCAACTCGGATGAACCGCTCATGTTGGAGAGTTTCTATGAGGGTAAACAACCAGTTTCTTGCGTTTGTTTCTGTATTGGCAACTAGTGTAGCACTTAAATCCTCATCGACAAGCGCCCACGTACATCTGGAGACCGTGCAGTCGAGGAGAGAATGGCGCCATGAGTCTTGGACGCCACAGAAACCGCACGAACTGGAAGCAGCCATGCGTCTATGCGCCCCGACGTCCTCCGTGGGGATTGATTGTTTTGCTAGGCGCCATAAGAACATTCTGAGTTTTCCAGGTACCTCTGTTCTCCATAGGGATTTCCAGGAACCCTCTTCATTGCTTGACCTTGAAGCTCCGGCCCTCCCTTCCAACCAGGCCTCTCTTCTTTGCTTGGTTGCCACCAACATGTTGTAGGCCGACCTCACGGAGAAGTGGCCTTTCTTTTCAAACATCCAGCTCCATTCATCTGGTGTGTTCATTGTGCATAGGGGAATACTCATGATTACCTTAACATCGAAAGGAAGAAATACCTCGTCCAACAACTGCTTATTCCATGTGGCTGATGTTGCATCTATAAGCTGAGATACATGTGTTGGTGGATGCAGCACCCGGCACCCATATGGCCGCATCATTTCCCCTCTTGGCAGCCAATTGTGCTCCCAGATTAGAGTATCCTCTCCATTACCAATCCGCTTGATAATACCCTGTTTGAGAACGTCCTTTCCCTCCAAGATGGCCCTCCAGATTTGGCTAGGGTGGCTGCCCAAAGTGGCCTGCAGGATTGTGGTATTTGGATAGTAAATACTCTTGAGTAGTCTTGCACTTAAGGAATCAGGGGACTGTAACAACCGTGAGGCTTGTTTAGCTAACATAGCCATATTGAAAAGCTCAAAATCCTTGAAGCCCAAACCTCCCATACTTTTTGGTTGGGTCATTGCCTCCCAGGACACCCAATGGGGCTTGCGCTTGCCTTCCTTGCTGCCCCACCAAAACTTTCTGATTAACATATTCAGATGCTCACACAGGCCTCTGGGTAGTTTAAAACAAGACATGGAATATACCGGTATAGCTTGAGCAACGGATTTTACCAGCACTTCCTTCCCAGCCATGGACAATGTCATCTCAATCCAACCCTGAATTTTACTCCACAGACGGTCTTTCAAAAATTTAAAAGAGCCATTTTTTGAGCTACCAACATCAGAAGGCATACCTAGATATTTCTCATTTAGTGTTTCATTAGGGACATCCAACAGTTCTTTGATCTCTTGCCGCACACTCTCCGGGACCACCTTGAGTCTGTTGGATATGACTTTGGAAGCAATCTTGTACAAAACGTTACACAAACTGATAGGGCGAAACTGAGAGAGGAGTGTGGGATTTTTCACCTTAGGGATCAAGACCAGGATGGTGTTGTTAATGCATGCAGCTGATTCCCTACCCTCAACTATCTTGATCACAATGTTAGTGACTTCAGCCCCGCACACGTCTCAATGGCGTTGGAAAAAATGTGCTGGATAACATGTCAGCATACACATAAACGTCGGCCCGGTCAACATGCATGTAGCTCGAACAAGGGCCAGGCCTCACCAAGATAGGTCAATCAGGCAAAAAAACAAGAAAAGAGATTCCTACGTGCACAGGAGGTCATGTGCCTTCATCCGCTATTGCTTCCCTTGGAGATCCGAGTGCATGCAAACGCCTTCCCTGTATGCGTGTATCATACATGATTGTATAGTCATTCTTTTCCCATGCATGCTGACCAGTTTTTGTGCAGGCAGCTTTGGCAAAGATCTAGAGGCAAATAACATAGACCACTCTACCATGCAACGCACCACACACCCATGACAGATTTTCCAGTACGAGTGGAATTGTATTTTTTTAATGAGAGAATTTATTTTCCTTACATTAAATCATTGTTTTGAAAATGAGTGGAATATGTTTTTTAAATGGATGGAACCAGATTTTCGAATGATAAACTTTGTGCTTTGAAATGATGAGTGAAACAAGTCTTCCGAAACAAGTGAAACATGTTTTCTGAAATTGGTGAAATCAGTTTTTTTGTGCACGAGTGAACTTTTTTTATAATGAGTGAAATAAGTTTTTCTGAATGAGAGAAATTATTTTTCTGAAGTTAAATCATTGTTTTGAAATGATTGGATTTTTCTTTTGAAATGGATGAAACCAGATTTTGAAATGAGTAAACTTTGTGTTTTGAAATGATGAGTGGAAATAAGTCTTCAGGAACAAGAGAAATATGTTTTTCTTGAAATGAGTGATATCAGTTTTTTCAAATGAGTAAATTCGGTGTTTTGAAATGATGACTGAAATAAGTCTTCTGAAATGAGTGAAATCTGTTTTTCTATTTGACTGAAATCAGTTGTTTGAAATGAGTGAAAGCATTTTTCCGAATTGTGTGCAATGAGTGAAATCTGTTTTTCTATGTGGAATTGGTATTTTGAATTAAATGAAATCAATGATTTGGAAAAATATTGAATTACGTTATTTGAAATGGGTGAAATATGTTGTTTCAAACAAGTGAAATCGTTCTTTTTTGAAAATGGTTGAAATTATTTATTTGAATTGAGTGAAATAAGTCTTCTAAAATAAGTGAAAGTGTTTCCAAATGAGTGAAATCAGCATTTTGAAATGAGTGAAATCAGTGTTTGGAATATATATCAGCACCCAGTTTTGGAGATACGAGTGAAATCTGTTTTTTTTAGAAATGAGTGAAATATGTTCCATGAATTTAAAAATCATCTAAAATTTATCAGATTTGATCTTGTTTCAAAGATCTTGACATCAGAAATCCAAATATGTAGAAAGATTCAAAAATAGATTTTTTTTATAAGGTACAAATGAATAAATATCTAACATGAAAAACAAAGTACTAGTTTTTCTATGGGTGGAAAGAGAACCATGTGTTCATGCAGTCAATCTCACATTCTCTCTCAGGCCTAAAGCTGACAATGTGTATCTGACTGGATGTACGGTAGATGGAGGCACGGGATGTCCCGTGCACTAGAGATTTTTCGCTTTGGACAACGAACGAACGTGCTATATGCTCCTAGCGCACATCGCAGGCGGTCGCCGCCTTGTTGTCGTCGCCGACCCGCCGCGCCCCGCACCACACCGCCCTCCCGTCCGCCGTCCAGAGCGACACGTCGAACACTCGTACGCCTCGCGCGACGGCCTCGCCGGTGGCATTACTCCCCCGCGCGGTGACCCTCGTCCATCGCGGCATCCGCGGCGGCCTCCACCACTCGACGCAGACCTCCTCCCGGCCGGCGACCAGCGCGCGCCCGAGCGGCACGCCACCATATCCCACCGCCACCGCCGTGCCGCTTTCCAGGCACCTCCCGCCGCTCTTCAGGAGCGGGCCCGGCAGCGCCACGCCGAGGGAGAGGACGAACGACGCCGACGTCTCGCTGATGTCGGCGGCAAGGACCGCTGCGTAGTACCTGGGCGGCGGCCGGTGGTGGCTCTCGTCTAGCAGCCACACGGTGCCGGCGACGACGGCCACCATGGCGATGAGCACCATGGAGGCGCAGACGTAAACGCAGGGATGCCGCCACGGCATGGATGGGCTGTGTCTCCTCGATCTAGAGAAGTCAATGGTAGTTCTTATTTTTGGTTCAGTTTGTTCGTAGCTAGGGTAGATGTACGTATGCATGGGCATGGCGTACATATGAATCGCTCAGATCGGCCCTAAAAAACAAAAAATATCATCGCTCACATCGATTGCTTTCCAAATTACAAGGCAATTGCTGAATGCAACGCATGCTTACAAGGAAATTGCTCTGTGTCGGCCACACGCGACGTGGCTGCCAATCTACCTATTTCCATTTTTCTTTTACCTTCTTGCCAATCGAATTCATGCTAATTTTTTTTTAAAGGTTCGGTACAGTAGAAAACCTGAAATGGGCCGGCCCACACACGTTATTTCCTCGGCAATTTCACGTATTGAACTTAAAATTGTCTAAAAAAAACGTAGACATATCACGTTTGCCATGATGGAAATGGTGTTTACCTCGGATCATCGATGGTAACTTTCAAAGCCCTGGCTTGCAAAGAAGCGCTTGCGCCGGTTGATGACCTGTTGCTTAGATGGGACCTTATCTTCTCAGATTATGCTACAGTTATAAGAGCATGGCCAACGCGCCACTCTGGACGGCTGCCCCAACGCTCAACGTCATTTTAAACTGTCCACGTAGACACAACCAGTAGCTTGCAGATCAAAGCGTGATCCTGCAGAGGAAGCAGCCTCCTAGCTGACAAAAGTAAGAGAGAGATGGCAAAAGCGAGAGATGGGGTGATCTAGCTCTTCATTGTGCATGTGAAGTAAGGTAAAAAAGTAAGGCTGTATACGTACATGGGGCTGATGGGGCAGCTCTATGGGTTGAGTGTTTGAGAAACTAAATGATGCCCCATCTATCTTTACTTAAGTGGAGGAGGTGAGGCATCAGTTAGGTGATACTTTCTTTGTACATGTCCTAAAGGACCTTTCTGACAACTCAAGTGATGTCTATGGAGCGATCATACATGAAATCAATGCTCGAGTGGCATGTTTGGCTCGTGGAGATTGTAGCAATTCTTATGAACCTCATTAAGCAATTAAAAACAATGTTGTTCCGTAAAAAAAATGTATTGAATGTCAAAAGGGAATGCCACATACGGGAGGCGGCTAGAGCCACATGGCTGCACCCAAAGATCAAATACTTTTGAGTGTCCACACGCTAAAGTAATGGCCACGTAGGGATCCAGCGTGTACCCGAAAGATAACCGGCCAAATTATTGAAATATTTGTTCGACTAAAGACACAGTCATTCTGACAATTCTAAATTGCCTATAATAAGCACAAATGAGGCATATTTTTGAAAACATGTTGCAATTTTGAAGCCCCTCTATCTTGGGAATAATCGTGCTTGAAATGACATCCAACACTTTGACTATTAATTGTGTTGCGGTTGTGTACGTGATCCCATACCTAGCAATTCCTGCAGGCTTGTGCTGTGCATGCTTGCCTTACATGTGGTAGTTAGTTGCTACTCAGCTAGTTAATCAATATCAAATCATAAGGTGCGGATGCACCATTGCTAAGCCATATGTTGCAGTACTTCTTCGGATCTAAATTATTTGTCGCTGAAATAGATGTATCCAGATGTACTTTAGTGCTAACTAGATGCATTCAGTATCCAGTTTTGAATTGGTGCACGAATCACGCATGTCGAAAGTAATTAAGAACAAGTTAAGCTAGTTTTGTTGAACCCGGCCACCAACTCGCATGATTTAGTCCAAGGGCAAGAATAGACTAACGCGGGCGACTGGAACAGAAGCCGGTGACAAGCTGTTCTCTACTATTGTGAAGACAGAAAGGCAGAGTTACTGAGAAGAGGTTGGTGAGACAAACAACGAACGAGCAGGTCGTGTGTTATTTGTTGAGATACAGTTGTTGCGTCTGAAAACGAGCAACGGTTGTGCATGTGGCAGTTTGACTGCAACTTTTTTTTAGGGTAGTTGACTGCAACTTTGTTTGTACCACCCTATGTTCTTGCGTCACGTTACCTACCAAAAATTTGCAACGGAGAAGAGAAACGTAAAAAGACAATTACACACGTCACACACTAAATGGCTACTTACTCCTTTTGTCATGGCCGGGCTTGCAAAATGCCAACCCTGGCCTGGCCCGAGGCCCGAAATAAATGGCTACTTACTCCCTTAGTCTTTGAAAGAGTGCACTTTCAACTTTGCTAGAGGGTCAAACTATCTTAAAGTTTGATCGAGTTTGTGCAAAAGTATATCAGTGACTAATTTGAAGGCATAACTGTTGATGTGTTATTGTATAAATACGGTGAAACATATAATTTTTTAACTTTCTAACAAAGTTGAAAGAACACTCTTTTAAGGACGGAGGGAGAATGTGAGTGTGCTCCGACCTAAAAGCTTCCAGAGAAGGTGTGGTATGGGGAAGGGAATTTCTAGACAACCTTATTCTTGCGTAATATACTCCATCCGTTCCAAAATAAGTGACTCAACTTTGTGTAGAGGGAGTATGTAAGAAGTCAGGTTCAAAATAAATGACTACTTCCCTATTAGAACAGAATAGATAAATTATTTTTTAAATTAAATCAGGTGATACTATACCTATTTTCATATAAAATCCTCAAAATATGCCCCTGAAGGCTTTCATCCAAGATATGGGCTTAAAAGTGAGGCCTGAGCCTGGCCTGAATGACGGGCTTTCGGGCTGAACCCACTGCCCATGGCCAGGTTGACCACCTATGATTGGTTGGGCCAAGGTGAAACAACCGACCTCGACTCCGTTCATACAATGGTCTATTCATGTTTGTGCTTGCAGATAAGCATCTTAGACAAGGAGATGTTGGTTTTGACTTTCGATTAGTTTCATCCAAAAGACCAAAAATGATGTGCATGAGCATAATGATTAATTCGTCTATTCCTCTCAATTAACGTGTTGACAATGAATTCAAGGTGGAGGGCGCACAAGGAAAAATTTATCCTAATAGACGAAAGAATACTAGAGGAATAATACAAGGTTTAACATAAATTAACAAGCATTTTACTCTTGCACATTGCACATTGGTTGAGTGAATGGTCGTCGTTGTTTTTCTCTTACTTCACTTCGCAGGTGCCCAATACTCATCGTCGATATCAATATCATAGTATTATCCAATTGTTATAAAATAATAGTATCCAATTGCCTAGCTAGTAGTGCATGGGGTTGTTGTCAAGGGGAAAAAGTATGAGATCATCCTTATAACATTTTCTAAGCGTTTGGTACGAAACATGAGATGGGCCAACATTCCATGACAATTTCTTTCGACTCATAATATTTCCTACCTTGAAATGCTAAGGAGAAGAAGAGGATTGAGTCAAAATAAAAAGCTATTTTGGAGTTTTATCAACAATTTGCTTGTGTAGGCGGGGACCTGGTATTTTCGGAGTCCTTATGCGAGGAATTTTTATTTTCAAAATAGGAAGGGTGAGATAGAATTCGAGCACTATAGGGGGGACGATTACCATATATAACATAAAACTTCTCCCCCAATTCTGTTTAGTCGAGCTTCTCGACCTGTCATTATCCCTCGAGAAGTAGAAAGAATAGCAATTCTCATTCCACCCAAAATTTTAGGAATTCCTTGAGAAGTTAAGGGCTACTTCAACGTAAGCGACTTTACCGTTATGAAACTAACATGGTATGTGGTTATCAACAGAAACTGAGGGATCATCCTACAGTGTAAGCCAAACAATTAAGATATTTCCAGTTTTTATGGAGGCCCTAGAGTTGTCTAAATGATTCGGCACTAAATGAGATGACCCGGCGTTTCAGAACCAGATGCCATTTGATTTAGAGGCTTTTTAATTCACGAGATCCTTGAAATCAGGAACAAAGCTACAAAAGATTATTGCCTTCCACTAATGAACGGTGCTAACCAAATATTTTGTTAATTGGGTTCAACTCAAACTGACCCTGATTTTTTTTACGTGCGCGTATGTAAGCGTCTGCGATTGAATTGACCCCGATTCTAATACCATCTCGGCTGTGACCAAAGGGCGTAGAATGCCAACATGACAAATGTAAATACAAAAAGGCCTATGTTGGAGTATTTTGAAATTTTGGTTAATGGTTTTCCTATGTTGCCATCCTTTTTCTTATCCTTGAATTTAGTCACATGTGGGTCTAGATACGTATAGATAAGGCGTGGTTATCCAGGAGAGATATTTATGATATTTATTTTCTTGCCAAAAAGAAGAAGAAAAACGCATGTGTTTTTTCACCACGGCCGGAGCGCAGATGCCAAGGGGAAATGGAAACGGGGCACGGCTCCCTCCACGACGGACGGCGAGCCCCCACCAACCCCTCCTTCCCCATAAAAACGGCGCCTTTTTTCTCTCACACGGTCACACCAGCCAGCCGGTCAGCTTGGAGGCCAGCATCACCGCCTGCCCCACCCACGAGCGCCACCTACCACCCACCCTCCACCGCCACCGCCCAGAGAAAGCAGATCGACGGCCGGCGGCGAGCTCGGTAGGTGGCTAAGGCAGCGGCCATGGAGGCCGCCGCGGCCATCCGGAGCGCGGCCGCGCCGCGGATGCGCCTCGCGGGGAGGAGCAGCAGGGGATCCGGCGCCGCGGCGGCGCGCGCGGTCCCGGCCAGCCGCAGCGACTGGCAGACGGCCTGCGCCATCCTCTCCAGCACCAACGACACCCCCTCCCCGCCGGCGCCGAAGGTGAACGGCCAGAACAGCAACAACAAGCTAGCCGCGCCGGCCATCCCCGGCCCCGAGGACGCCGTCTCCGGCCTGGATCTGGTGCCGGCCGCGGGCGCGGGGAACCTGCCGCGCCCGCTCAGCATCAGCGACCTGTCCCCGGCGCCGCTGCACGGCGCGCAGCTCCGGGTGGCGTACCAGGGCGTGCCGGGCGCCTACAGCGAGGCGGCGGCCGGGAAGGCGTACCCGGGGTGCGAGGCCATCCCGTGCGACCAGTTCGAGGTGGCGTTCCAGGCGGTGGAGCTGTGGATCGCCGACCGCGCGGTGCTCCCCGTGGAGAACTCCCTGGGCGGCAGCATCCACCGCAACTACGACCTGCTCCTCCGGCACCGGCTCCACATCGTGGGCGAGGTGCAGCTCCCCGTCCACCACTGCCTGCTGGCGCTGCCGGGGGTCCGGCGGGAGCTGCTGGCCCGGGTGATCTCGCACCCGCAGGCGCTGGCGCAGTGCGAGCACACGCTGACGCGCATGGGCCTCAACGTGGCCCGCGAGGCCTTCGACGACACGGCGGGCGCCGCGGAGCACATCGCGGCGCACGCGCTCCGCGACACGGCGGCCATCGCGTCGGCGCGCGCGGCGGAGCTGTACGGGCTCCAGGTGCTGGCGGACGGCGTGCAGGACGACGCCGGGAACGTGACCCGGTTCGTGATGCTGGCGCGGGAGCCCATCATCCCGCGGACGGACCGGCCGTTCAAGACGAGCATCGTGCTGGCGCACGACCGGGAGGGCACCTCGGTGCTGTTCAAGGTGCTGTCGGCGTTCGCGTTCCGGGACATCAGCCTGACCAAGATCGAGAGCCGGCCGCACCGGCACCGGCCCATCCGGCTGGTGGACGACGCCAACATCGGCACCGCCAAGCACTTCGAGTACATGTTCTACATCGACTTCCAGGCGTCCATGGCCGACGTGCGCGCCCAGAACGCGCTGGCCGAGATCCAGGAGTTCACCTCCTTCCTCAGGGTGCTCGGCAGCTACCCCATGGACATGACGCCCTGGGACGCCGCGCCCTCGCCGTCCTCCTCCGCCTCCGATCAACAGCAGCGCGGCTAGATGCATAGCCAGCTACCTCCATGTTATACAGTACATTACAGTCAATTGAATCAATATGCGCAAGAGATTCGTTGTTAATTTATCCCCGTTTTGATGCTGCTACTAGCTGCGATTTTCGTCTGTTAATTTTGCTCTCCCACCCATTGGGCCGAATTCTTTGTGAACAAACTCGTTGAGAAAAACGAATGAATCAATCATTGATTGCCACTGAAATGTTGTAGCGATAATCTGCTATACATGCAGTAAAGATTTCCATAAAGACCAAAAACACGATGGTAATGTCATTTGGCGAAAGTCAGCGGGGAAGGGGGTGACAAACCAACGCGTTTTCCTGCTAGTTTTAGTTGCGACGCGAGATCAAACGGTGACAATTTTAGAAGGAACGTGTCTTTCTCGGGAGAAGCTGCCATGCTGTTACGAAGAAACTGCCAACCCTTATACACCTAATACCGTTATCTAGATGTTCGCAAATGCCAACCCCTCCCAGCGAACGTTCGCCGGGTTGGAGGGTCCAAAACGTAAACGGAGGATGAGGACCACCTGTCACCCCACCATCTTATTTCCAATCTCTTCTCCTTCTTACTCCCCACCTTGTCCACCTCAGCAAGTTATCCGCATCGACTTGGCATGTCGTCTGGACAACTGGTCCCATCGGTCAAACCGATGCTAAATTGAGCAAAACGCGAGATCAATGGCATGTGGCACATACCTGCTCCAATTTTGGTGGCTTTTCAGGCCTTCTTTGGTTTGTAGGAATTCTATGGGAAAGGATTTTCAAAGAAAGATTTTCTTTGAAGCCCTTTGGTTTATAGGAATCAATCCTTCTCATTTCAAAAAAAAAAAATTAGCTTAGACCGAATGAAAAAAATTCATATCCTATGCATCAAATGACATCTCTTTCTCTACAGGGATTGACATACATGTTATCTCGTTTCCTATAATTTTTCTATTCCTATGAACCAAAGGTGGCCTTATGGTTTTAGCGATCGGTGATGGTTTCTCATAACCTTGCCCCAGTTGTGGTGAATATGTGTTATTTACTCGATGATGATGTGGGGCAACAATTATGCATCATGTTTTTTAGTATGAGAAATATGTGGCCGCTTATGTCCTCACAGTAGGCTTGTTTCATTATTTGTGTTTTACTTGTTTTCTGTTATGGCATCTCTATTCGCCTAGTTTTTCCACTATGTTGTGAAGGAAAATTTGCTCCTCACAAACTTTTGGTGATGTGAATCATTCTTTTCTCGCAAACTTTTGGAAGAGACTGGACTAGGTCTTATTCCCTGTTTCTTTTAATGCCTTTTCAAATATTTGTAAGTGTTTCAGGAAATGCAGAACGACTCCCAAGAGGATATGGTACTGGTATAAATAATTTTATGTAAATGTCGAAAAAATGGGGAAACATATTTGACCTATGTTTTGTCCGTGTCCTTTTGGGTGTCTAAAACATACATGTTATCTCATTTTCTATGATTTTTCTATTCATGGAATGTCTAGAACGAGCGACCCCATGAGGCATCTTTAAGGGGGAAAACATACCAACCAATCTAGATGGCGTTCATGCAGTCCACGCCACCGCGGAAGTCGTTTGGCATGTGTACCCAGAAGTGGTGATCTATATATCACGAGGTTTATTCATGAGATTGGAGGAGGTAACCAACCAATCGATCGATTGGTTATGTAGCTTACATGGCATTAACGCCAGGGTTTATGTTAGTCGGGATGTGAGCCCTGAGGGCATGCTAGTGACCAATCAATGTCAAATGCTTGCTGATTTATCCCCTTCCATCTCCCTTTTATTAATGATTTGTTCAATTATGAGAAACATCCGGCTGGTTGGTTGCTTGGTGATCGATGATGTGCTTCTAGCTCTGATCCATTTCTCCTTTGTGGTCCTCTTGAATGTTTTGTGGACAAATCCATTGAGATGAACGCTGAATAAGTGGTGTATATGGAGAGAATTGATTCCTCCCTTCGGGGTCGGATCTAGGGGTGCCGTGGGTGCCATGGCACCCCCTATAAAAACTTCAAAATAATTTATATAAGTATATTAACCTTATTTTTTTGACTATTCGTTGGATTTACTATAGCGTTTAGGCACAATCATATTAGTTTAGTGTAATTTCACTAAAACTTTTACGTATGTATTGATGTTTGGCAACCCCGGTAATTTGGTCCTAGGTCTGCCACTGCCTCCCTTATGGGGAAGTTGCAATGCATGCTGGATTTCAGACTATACTTTCACGTTCATTTTTATAGGTTTAGATTAACGAGTTGCACGGCTCATTAAGCTCATTAATGATAACAAGCTAAAACTCGTGATTGGGTTGGTTCGTTTAATAGTTGTTAAGCCCGTGAGTGCTTGTGAGTACTCATTGTAGTTATAAACATCATAAAAGAATTGTATTGCATATTCATAATCTTAACATGTAGAATTGCAACAACCTTTGCACAATTTAAACTTCTAAAATAGTAGCGCATGGCCAGTGGACTACTGCTGAGCCTTGATAATTATTAATACTAGTAAGCATGCACGTGCAACGCACGTCTCAAACAAAATAAGTTTATATGATATAATACTAAAATAATTTTACTACAAAATTCAGATGACTATAAAATGTTGTCATGTCACTCAAATCGTATTTGTCAAAAGTCTGACATATTTGTGGTTGGACGCACGTGTCATAATCTACAATAAAAACATAAATTCTAAATCTAATTTTTATTTTATCAATGTCCATATTTTCACGACGACTATCTGTGCCTAGTGGCCCATCGACTAAAACAAGAATAAGGAAACATTAGTGATATGACGCAAAATGTACTATGTGATTATAGTTATACGTAAGTTTAGATCCATAGAGTGAGATGGAATGTTTCTTAAAAGCTAGACTTCATGGCGTGCTAGTATCCCTACAGACATATTAAATCAATCAACATCCATTCATTCATCATTGTTTCATATGTTTTTTATTTGTCTCAAATTTAAACTAATGGGGAGAGGATTAGAGCTTTTCACCCATTTGCTCCTGTAAAATCAGAATTCTCTCCATTATAATGACATCAGAGTAATTTATTAGAATAAAAAATGAACTACAAAAATATGTCTTACTCTAGTAGAGCGACATCATCAACCATGCGATGAATAAACAAAGTTCATCTATTAAGTCATTATTTGTTGGACTGAGAGACGGTGAAAGGGTAAATGATTGTGAGATGAGCTTAACTTATGATAATGTATTTGATGTTTTGAGGCTCTTAGAGGGCCTATACAAGAATCATACAATCCATGTGTTTTGTGTTGTTTTGGTCATCTTCCATGTCTCAATTTCTTCTATTATCATCTTTCAATTCCGAGTCCACTAAAATGACAGCTAGTTTTGTTCTAAAATCTGTCATGTGATCCTATTAAAATAATAATCAGAGTTAAATAGCGATACAACATAGAATAAATATAATGATGCACAACGAACCTGTAAAGTACTTCATAAAATTTACCATCCATAGACCACAAGATGACCTGCATGATTACAAAACTTAAATATACTCAATATTTTTTTATCAATTTTATAGATATATTTATATAAAAAACTTTTAAAATCATTAAATGGTCTTGACTGTAACAAGCTGTTATGATAAAAACAAAATCTCACCCACGCAGGTGAATTGGACATGCCCTATAAAAAATAATCAAATTTTTAGAAGATAATTTTTTTGTATGGACAACGCCTGCACTCACTCACAATCCCTCTCTGGTCACCGCCTAAGAAGTATCAGTAATAAGTAGTATTAGAATAAACTCAATCAGCTCAAAAAGAAAAAAAAACTCAGTCAACCTTCCACTGCCCCTTCACATTTCTCCTCTTCCCCATCCTTCCCTCCCTCCCTCCTTCGTTGCCACACCCTAGATCCCCAATCCATAGCCGGCGCTCTCTCATGGCCGCCCCTCCCCTTCGTCACCATCACTGGCGGACATGCATACCCCTGCTCTGCCCCGCCCCGGCCCTTCATTCGATACCTGAAGTGCTCGAGGAGGCGCTCGAGCTCGGCATGCTCGCCGACGACGCCAGGGCCCTCCCTCCTCCTAATGCACTCGCCGTCGCCGCCATGAGCTTCTCCACCTTCTCCCGCGTGCCACAAACTTCCCTTCCCGCTGCTCGGAGCGCATCAAGGTCCAATTCCAACTCTTCTTGTCCCCTCGATCCGGATGCTCTGCTCTCCGACACCATCTTTATTTGCATGTTCGATTTGGTCCAGACTAGCAGCAGCTGCTGCAGGCGACCTCCAGTTCCTTCCTTCCATGGACGACCACGAAGACCTCCGCGTGATGTGCTGCTGCTCGGCACCCTTCCTATGCTTCTCCTCGCTCGTTCGGGTCCAGGTTAGTCTCTCCGACCTCGCCGCCTGCTCGTACCCATCAAATCGGCGCATGGACTCACTGTGTGCAATGTTCGTCCCCTAGGATTAGCTGCTCAAGGGCCATAGTGTGTTCCGTGCGGTGCTGCCTTCGCTGCTGCGGCCTGGTTGTGTCTCGTGCGTCGCGGCAGCCAATGGGGCCGGGAAGGTCCAAGACTAGAGGTCCCTGCTCGCCAACTCGCAGGCGGCTGTTTTCCGACAAGTCAAAAAAGAGTTAGCTTTCTTCCAAGCCTGTGATTTTCCTTCCATCCTCTTAGTTGGTGCCTATGTTGATGATGCGACCCTGTATGGTTCAGATTTTCTGAAGGAGAAGGAGCTGCCGAATGGGGATGAGAGCAACAAGTCTAAATCGAAGAGTATGTTTTGATTCTGTGATGCATTGAAATGTATTTTTATTGTTCTAAGAAATCCATGTAGTTGTCTACGGAGCATTACCTTGATGTGATTGTCGGGCATATTTGTTTACTAATTCAAACTTCCAGATTACCTTAGTCGGTAACTCTAGATATTTCTTATATGTCTTATTGCAAAAACATATATTCTAAGCCGGTTCATTATAGATCAACCAAATCTCGTTGATGCTCTCACCTATTAGGATATGTACATGAAAAGAAGGATATGCCGAAACTGCATAGTCCCAACAATCATCCATTCAAATGCACCATTTTACACTTTGGAAGCAGGAAGTACAACTTCTTTAGTCTTTAGAATTAGAATGGATCAGGTGTAGTCTAGATGTTTTCGGTTTTAAATAATTATGCACATTATCAAGCATCGTGCGTGCAAAAAGTGGCTTTATATAAATTTATACTATTCATTGTAACATCCTGGAGCTGGATAGATGCTATATTACTTTGTAGAATAGTTGTGTTGGTGGTCATTTGATGGTACTTGATATAGTAAAGTTACTTTCCTGTCTTCACTTGATATAGTAAAGGCATTTTGCAACACAAAACCGGTCTCATTATCCTCATATAGTCAGCATGTATACTTTCACATGTACTACTAATGGTCAAAGTCAAGATTGACTGCTTGGATCACATATAGTCATCATGTATACTTTCATATATGCATACTTTATTCTTATTTGTGGAGAAACTTATTTTGTAATGCAACTACTGGGGACATACAAAAAATACATGATCTCGATTGCTTTGAGTTAGGAGGTATACCCATCTGTCCGCAGTCCGCTCTTAATAGACTCTTCCCTTGGTCATGTTGTGATGCATATTGGAATACATTTTCCGGTCCTTCCAGTTGTTGCTTGAATAAATGACAAAGTATTAGCATCACAAGCGAAGAATAACAGAAATCATCTTATCAAAAGATGATGGAGTGGGACTAATAACTAACCAGAGCGTTGAGGTCTTTACGGTGAGTCGAGCACCTGGACCCAGTGAGTCGAGCACCTGGATACACTGCACCTTGGTATTTTATAATTGCTAGGTACCAATGAAAGTCGTCAATGTTTGCTGGAATGAATATCTGAAAATAGGCTTTTCTTAGTCTAGGTCCCATCTATACAAACATTCGTCCTCGATTGAATTCATAGTAATAGTTTGGAGGTGAGACTCAACATATCATGTCAAAATAAGTTGTAGCTCTCTTTAATACCCATCTTGGTCGTTGCCCACTATGGAAAATCATAAGATCAGTAGAGCATAACAATGTAGGTATAGTAGTAGAGGTAGGATCAACAAAAGTAATTTGCAGATTTTTAGTGTCTTGAGTACCATGCGCGGACGATTGAACAGGGCCTCTCTTATCATTGTCAGGCGTATTTTCAAGTTGATTTGAGCTGGTTAAAGGCTCTACACCAGAACAAAGGAAAGAGAACCCGGATGTACGGTCAAATAAACATTGTCGACACAGTTGCAACATAATTAAATCGAGGAACTAACCAGCATCTTCGTTTGTGCAATCTGGATCGCGTATTCTTCCAAGTTGGGGTATCTTAACCCTAGAAATTTGGATGTTAGGCCCTGCATTCACCATTTTCAACATAGAAAACCATTAATTAGAGATGTAAAACAAACGGCTTAGCATTCTGGTGTGCAACTGTTTATTTTTTAGAAACTCTGTTCTCAAAATTCTAATCCTGAGTAATGTTGCAACAAGTCAAAGGAAGAAGTCTAACATGAAGAAATGCAGGGAAGAATTACAGCTGCGTGTGGCCGGCTGGTTCAGGGGACGTTCAGGGTGGGCGCGGCGGCTCGTGTGCCGGGGCAGGCTCCTGGGCACTGGCGATCTCGCGGACGGATATTAGAAAAAAAAGGTAAGTTTTTTTATTTGCTGGATAAAAAAGGAGAAGGTGAGGTTGTATCTTGTTAGGTAGGTTTCCATTGGCCGTGGAAATCATACCTGGTCGATCTGATGGGTCTGCCTGCAGCTTCAAACTCGAGCAGATTGCTGCATAATAATCTTGGTATAGCCTGGCCGATCTATGAATATTTGATTGTAGGTGAAGGAGGGACGGCCGCCCACTCGACGGTGCTGATCAGGGCGGCGAGGGAGCCCGGCAGGGAGGCGTCGATGCAGTGCAGGGCGGCGATGATCCGATGCAGGGATCAAGGTCGCCGTGCAGGGCTGGCGAGGAAAGGCAAGGAGAGGGGCGAGGGACACGATTAGGTTCAGTTTCCTTATTTACGAGTTGGTTAGATGGTTAGATTAGCGTGATTTGAGGGGCTGCATAGGCGGGACGGAGAGTTTCATATTTTCATCTGGTGGAGTACGGTCAGTCTATGTAAACTGCTAGGCGCACACCAGATCTCGAATAAATTAATGATGGCCGTTAGGTGGGGTCGCATGGGCTTCATCCTATGGTGGTGACGTGGGTGAGATGGAGATGGAGAGGAGAGTAATGGGTTCAGCAGCTGCGCTATGCCTCATTAGTAAACTCTCCGTCCTGCCTATGCGTTAATCTTAACGAGCGAGGCTACGAATCTTAATGAGCTATGCCTCACGAGCAGCTATTCTTGAGATATTTTGGTAGGTAGGTAGCTGGGGCAGTCGTCGTCACTGCAATATCCGGCCAAGGATTATGCGTTCCCGCTGGACTGCCGCCTACCATCGCCGTCAATGAGAGAAACGGCAAAAATGGTCTAACCATTTCTCATATGCACTACATTTTCGTGTACGCCGTCAGCATGTCAATCTGTCTAAAATTATTGATAGGTATACATTTTCTTTTTCATTTCTCCATGGGGAATGAACTGGTCCAATTTGTTTGTCTATACACGGGGGCGAGCAGAGAATTCCGAATGTTTGAAAGCGGCGAAAACCATGTGGAAGAAAAATAAATGGAGCAGTCAATCTAGCTATGTGGATCCGCCCCGCCCTTGTGGTGTGGTGAAAGGAGAATTTGTAGACGATTGAACGCATGAGATGAGATAAAGGTTATTACCAGCTTATACGGCAAGATGGGCGAGCGGTGCCTATTCTTTTTTTTTTCAAGAGTACACCAATGATGTACCTTAGCTTTATAGAAGAAGAGAGAAATATGTACAAAAAGCGGTGCCTATTCTGAAATGTGTGGAAGGAGCGAAACCACGAGGTTCCTTGGAGAAAGAGGGACCATTACATTTCGGCCAATCTACGTGGATCATTGCCTGCGGTCCAGCCGCTGTGAGAAAGCGTTTGTACTTCGGAACTACTTCGCGGACGATTTTTGGCTGAATGATACCTGCACGATAGTTAATCCAAGGGCGTACGGCTGTTCAGAATTGCCAACGGATGGTGCGAGGAGCCATGTCGTGCATGTATCGGCTGCAATCGTCGTCTGTGTAGCAATGCTCTTTGTACTTTGAATTAGTGATCTACCATGACGTCAACTCATGCAGATTACAAGACACTGGCAACAGGGCTTATATATATTAATCGGGATCAATACTTCCCACTAAAAATACACAAAAAAAGGTGGAGGGTAGCAACATCATTAATTAATCAGAAATAAAATTCAAAAGAGAGACATCATGCGTGATGGAAAGGAACAAGTCCATGTCTGGTTAGTTAGCTATAGTTAGCAGCAGCACAAGACGGCTGTGGAAGACAAACTAGTCCATATCTGCAAAAGATATCTCATGCATGCCTCACCACCATCCACCCGTTTACATCAATCTGCACTAACCAAAAGTCTAAACACAACTGCCTCCATACAAAATGAAATAATGCCATAACAAAAAGGTACCAACAAACCTGTTTTCGGAGGAGAATAATGCCTTGCAAACAGCACATTTTTTCAAATAAAGGACACTTTTTATTGACCATAATGTAGCATCAAGAGATACAATTATATGGACATAACTAGGATGCACACACACGCGAACGCGCGCGCATGCACACACACACAAAGGATCACACCGACAAAGAGTAAAGTCATACATGTTTGTCGTCATCGGACCAACCACGCAAAGCCAGAATCTAGATTTGACCTGAAGAATCAGTCTGAGCACATTCGAGCACTGCCTTCAACAAGGTAACGGCGTGAAAATAACCAACACACGTCAGACCTAGACTTTCACCCTGAAGCTCGAAAGCAGGTGTTCGAGTAGCGCGCATCGAAGTCTCTTATGTTTTGTTGCCACCACTTTACCGTGATCCAGCAACTACATGTGATGTGCGACCGCCGTCGTTGCACAACCATGCATGCATCCGCGTCAAGCCATCGTCATAGTTTGCATCTCCCACCAAAGTCAACCACCAGATGTGGAAAAAGAAACCACCTTTAGGAGGGATGATATGCACATTCTCTATTCTCTGATGATATCTATAGTATGTGCAGTCCAGGCTTCCTACATAGGTCTACTTTTTCAATGTTCTAAACATACATATGAAACTCCGAACTCTTGTGAATCTTTTTCTCAATGTGCCTCTGTCCATATATTTATAATCTACTAGACAAAAGAAGATTAACCCTTCCTCACAGATTGCTTTACACATGTATTTTCATAGTAGAGTTAAACATTCATTATGGGATAGTTTGCAAGTACGTTCAAAGTCTCTTCAATATTGGCTTTATGACAGTTATTGGACCATCATTTGAGAACATGATACCGAGACATGTATTATGTCTTCTTTAGTTTACTATGGAGTTTGCAACCTGATTTTTGTTAGTCTAGACGGGCACTGCGTGTGCAAGTACTCTCAGACTCGCAATTGCAGAGCTACCAGCTACCAACAGGAAGATTGCTGGCCCATTTTGCTGAACATGGCCCTAAACTTGGATTGTTGCCTGCTTGGTAGTGTTGTGTGTCTATGGGCATGACCTGCTTGGGCCCCAGTGCACCTCTGCCCGTGCTCAAACACCCCAACACAGGCGCGACTATGCCTCGCTTTATGCGAGAGAGTAGTTCTGCTTGCCTACAAGGGAGCTGATAGAGGGTCGGCCCAGTAACCATGTGGGGGCTCGTCATGCTGACATCACACACTTATATTCTTTTATTAAAAAAAAATTATAAATACATACAGTATATTTTAAAATTAATTTAGTTAACTTTTCAGAAGTGTTCATCGCACACTTAAAAACTGATCATGCAGTGTAAAAAATGTTCGCTCAACATTTACAAAATGTTTGTACCTTTAAAAAAATATATGTGACATTTAAAAATATGTTCAGATAGTAAAAAAATGCTATACAATGTAAAATATATATATATTAAAATTTTAAAATGTTTAATACCATTCAAAAAATGTACGTTACATTTGAAGAATATATGTTTTGAATTTTTTTTAATTTATTGTACTATATAAAAATGATTGCATAGTTAAAAAAAGTTTCATATCATTCAGAAATA
>LR880970.1:686625327-686640759 GCA_904067115.1 Aegilops sharonensis
CCGAGACACGTCTCCGGTCAATAACCAATAGCGGAACCTGGATGCCCATATTGGTTCCTACATATTCTACGAAGATCTTTATCGGTCAAACCGCATAACGACATACGTTGTTCCCTTTGTCATCGGTATGTTTACTTGCCCGAGATTCGATCGTCGGTATCCAATACCTAGTTCAATCTCGTTACCGGCAAGTCTCTTTACTCGTTCCGTAATACACCATCTCGTAACTAACTTATTAGTTGCAATGCTTGCAAGTCTTATGTGATGTGTATTACCGAGAAGGCCTAGAGATACCTCTCCGACAATCGGAGTGACAAAACCTAATCTCGAAATACGCCAACCCAACATGTACCTTTGGAGACACCTGTAGTACTCCTTTATAATCACCCAGTTACGTTGTGACGTTTGGTAGCACCCAAAGTGTTCCTCCGGTAAATGGGAGTTGCATAATCTCATAGTTATCGGAACATGTATAAGTCATGAAGAAAGCAATAGCAATATACTAAACGATCAAGTGCTAGGCTAACAGAATGGGTCACGTCAATCACATCATTCTCCTAATGATGTGATCCCATTAATCAAATAACAACACATGTCTATGGTTAGAAAACATAACCATCTTTGATTAATGAGCTAGTCAAGTAGAGGCATACTAGTGACTATATGTTTGTCTATGTATTCACACATGTATTATGTTTCCGGTTAATACAATTCTAGCATGAATAATAAACATTTATCATGATATGAGGAAATAAATAATAACTTTATTATTGCCTCTAGGGCATATTTCCTTCAAGAAGAAAGTGGCAGTGATTTTGAGAATGAAGTTGATGGTCTGATTGAAAGTGCAAGTGAAGATGAGACATGTTTTGTTATGACTGTAGAAGAGGATGTCCCTCTTGTTATGACAGCAGAGGAGGATGTGCCTGTTGTTATGACAGCAGAGGAGGATCTAGTGTCTACTGTCATGACTGCAGTCCATAATGGAAGAGAAGAGACTGAGCTTTTCGAACATGTGCTAGTTCCAAATGACACAGGTGTGATAACTGCAGTAATCAGTAGCCCAATAAAGAGAAACAATACAAATGGTCATTTTTCTCAGCCTTCTCAAAGTTCTCAGGTTCTGAATCCTTCACAAATCAATGTAGAGCATGTAGCAGAGCAGCCAGCAGAGCAAGCAGCACAGCAAGCAGCAGAGCAGCCAACAGAGCAGCAAGAAGATTCAGATTCAGATTCTGATGATGCTGAATATGTGCCCCACATTGATGATAGTGGAGAAGAATCTGAAGTTGTGGAAATGAGAAAGCATGCTAGGAAATTCAGGAAAAAAACGAAAGATTCAAAGAAATGGCTTGAAGCAGAATCATCTATGGCTGTACCAATTGACTTTGTAGCAAATGTTGAGGAGGTGGTTGGAGACATGGAGTTTTCTTCTTCTGATGAAGATTACTCATATGATGAAGAAGAAGATGGGAATATAGTGAGGAGGAAGAGCAAATACCCTAGGTTTGACCCTGATTCTGATATTCCTCATTTCAGTTTGGGTATGGTCTTCAGAAGCAAGAATCGGTTTGTGAAAGTTGTGAAGAGGTATGGGCTAGCAACAAAAAGGAGCATTTCTTTCCTAAAGTCTGAGGAGTGCAGGGTCAGAGCTAAATGTGGATGGCCTGGATGTCCATGGCTTATTTATGCTGCAAAGACCACTAGGTGCTCAAGGTTCCAAATCATCACATATGAGGATGAACATGAGTGTGCTCAAAACAGAGAAAACAGACTTGTCTCTGCAAAAGTGATAGCACAGAGATATGAGCATTTCATACTTGCCAATCCAATGTGGAAGATAGAGAGCATAAAAGCCACTGTTTTTAAAGATATGTTTGCTGATGTCTCTACTTCAAAGTGCAAGGCAGCAAAAAAATTGTTCTTGACAAGTTACTGTGTGGTATGAAAAGTGAGTACACTAAAGTGTTTGACTACCAGTTGGAGCTACTTAGGAGCAACCCTGGAAGTACTATAGCTGTATGCTTGGACCCCACAGATATGGTGAACAATGTATTTCAGCAGTTCTATGTTTGCTTCAATGCACTAAAGCAAGGTTTCAAAGCTGGGTGCAGGAAGGTGATTGGCCTAGATGGATGCTTCTTCAAAGGAGCATGTCAAGGTGAACTTCTTGCTGCAATTGCTAGGTATGCTAACAATCATATGTATCCAGTGGCTTGGGCAGTTGTGGAGAAGGAAACAAATGATACCTGGAAGTGGTTCATTGGACTACTCATTAAAGACTTGTATATCAATGATCAAGGAGATGGATGGGTGTTCATTTCTGACCAGCAAAAGGTAAATTTATTGTATGCTTCTTTGGATGGATGGGTGTTCACTAAATGATGTGTGTCGACAAGGTTAGGTAGGTTGTTGACACATCCTACCTAACCTTGTCGACACATAGCCTACCTAACCTTGTCGACACATAGCCTACCTAACATGTGCCCATTTATTATATTGTACCACACACGTGCCCATTTTTATATAGTACTGACATGTGTGTCTGTCTTGTAGGGCTTAATAAATAGCATGAGGGATTATTTTCCTAAGGCACAACATAGGATGTGTGCTAGGAACATATATGCCAACTGGAGAAAGAAGTACAGGGATCATGAATTGCAGAAGAGGTTCTGGGCAATTGCCAAGTCATCAAACAGGGAGGATTTCAACTACAATAAGGCCAAGCTAGCTCAAAAGACTCCTGATGGTGCAAAGGACATAATGAGGACAGAGCCAAAACATTGGGCTAGGGCATTTTTTCCACCTGGATCAAGTTGTGAGTCAGTTGACAATAACCTCTGTGAGTCTTTCAACAATGCAATTATAGATGCAAGGTTCTTCCCCGTCATTTCACAGCAAGAAAAGATAAGGAAGAAAATATTTGCCGAAATTCAGGAACAGAGAAGCAAAGGTGCTATGTGGAATGGCACTATATGCCCTAACATTTTCAAGAAATTAAAGACCAGCATTAAGATGACTCAGTATTGTGAGGTGCTCTGGAATGGCAAGGATGGCTTTGAGGTGAAGCATTTGAGAGGCAGAGGTAGAAGATACACAGTAAACCTTGAGAAAAGGATATGCTCGTGTGGATATTTTCAGTTGTCTGATCTCCCTTGCTGTCATGCTATCTGTGCTATCTACAAGTGTGGAAGAAAAGTTGAGGATTTTATTGGCAAGTGCTACTCCATTGAGACTTTCAATAAGATATATGAGCATTGTTTGCAACCTGTTGAAGGTGAAGAAAACTGGCCAGTTTCTGAAAAGCCAAGGCCAATTGCACCTGGCTATCTTGCCATGCCAGGAGCAAGGAAAAAGAATAATGATAGGAGGAGAGAAGAGGGGGAAGCACCCAAGGGAAAGAAAATGAGCAAGCATGGAATTCAAATCACTTGTGGTTGTTGTGGGCAGAAGGGACACAACAAAGGTTCATGTAAACAAAATCCAGACAGAAAAAAAAAACCTAAAGCAGATCTTGCTAAGAGAGGGAAGAAACTGAGGGCCAAAGAGGTATGCAGTACTGTTGTTCAAACCAATTGGTCTATTTGACATGTTTTTTACTACATAATTGATCACTGTTGCTTTATTTTGATTGCAGCAAGCAGAGACAGAAGCTATTAAGAACAGGGCTGCAGGTGCATCAAGCTCTCAAGTTCATCCAAGCACACATGCTTCCAGGTCTCAAGTTCTTGCAAGAAGGAACCGACCAAGAGCATCAACTACACCTGCCTCCAATGCTGCTGCAGCTTCCAGCACTCAAGGTTCAACATCAAGGTTCAAACCTCCTAGAGTTACCAAAAGATCAGCTCCAACTAGAAGTGATGTACCACAAGGCAGCACAATAGCTGGCCAGAAGAGAGGAATAACTGAGGGGGGATTTATGCCTTACTTCACAGCAAGTGGGAACTACTAAGTTCTTTTGTTCATTAGGTACTTTTGGATATGTCAAATGAGTCTATGCACTGAACTTGTGCTTATTTTGGATGTATGAAATGAGTGTGTGCACTGAACTCTTATTTTGGATGTGCCAAATGAGTGTATGCACTCATGAATGTGACCAAGTTGTTGCTTTAATGCCCAGTTATACTATCTCTAAAAGTTGCAATTATTAGCTGTTATGCCAGTTCATTTTCCTGTCAGAACAATGGCAAAATTCCAGTTATATTGCCCTGTGAATTGTCTCTGCGATTTTCTGTTATGTTGCCTGATGTTGGTGTCAACCAATACAACATACAGTGAGACCATGTTGTTGTTGTCATATTCCTGTTTTATTCCTGTTATAACAGGAATATTGCCCGATGTTGTTGCCAGTTATATTCCTGTTATATTGCTGATGTTGTTGCCAGTTATATTCCTGTTATATTGCCCTGTGAATTGTCTCTGCAATTTTCTGCACATTGTTGGTGTCAACAAATACAACATACAGTGAGACAATTTCCAAATTGAGTTTCATTCAAATATAACTCAAATTCATTACATTCTCTTTACATGTTGCAACAACTAGGCCAACATGAGCCCTGCAACTAAACCTGACAGAAAGATTACAAAGGTATACATGATATGCTTATACATCAGAACCACATCCTTCCTCTCATAGTTTGCCCCAATCACTGAGATTTCAGCATTCTTCATCTCCAGCTCATCTCTCGAAACAGCAACCTCTCCTCCAGCAGAAACATTAGCAAGAGCACTCTCCAAATCCCAAACTTTGTCCCGAAGATCTCCCAGCAATTGACGCAAAAATGGGGTTATTGCTGCGTCATGCCAGTCCATGAATCCACAACCTGGGCCGCCATTCTGTTTAATTTGTGGACAAATGTTCAGAACAAGAAAAAATGCAACAAAGGAGAGGAAAACACACAAATACAAATCCAACATACCACGCACGAATAGTATCGCCTTCCAGGGTTAGCTGAACTCCAAGAAATCCACCGCGGCGCCTTTCTCCCACAGTGGCTGCAATGCTTCGGCGGCTCGTAAGCCATTGGATCCTCCCGATACGGCACCGGCGATCTCTTCGGCGCCATGCTCCCCACTCGCTTGCGATGGCCTCCGCCGCGGGAGGAGGAAGATGCACTCGACAAGGACGCCATTGACTCCGGCATCGGCAATCGCCGGCTGCTCTCCGCCTACTGCAATCGCCGACCGCTCTCCGCCTCAGGAACCCTAATTTCGATCCCCTCCTGCCCGATCTAAATGAGCGACTGCTTGCGGGGGGGTCAGCGACAAAAGTGGTGGCGTGGGCCCGTCCATCTTAGATTAGTCAGCGAACCCAGCCTCCCCATCTACCACATCAGCAAATCCCCTCCTAAAACGCCATCAAGGTTAACAAAATCCGGGATTGAACTATTCAGGGTACAGACTTCCGGGATTGAGAGGTCAGGGTTCGTTTGCGTCGCGGCGTACACTCTCAGGGTTTTTTTCAGACTTCACTCCCCTGTGTACTACTCCAAGTCATCGCTCGCCTCGTCATCACAACAACTACGGCGCACGGCCGCGACGGAAGAGCACAAAACCCCACTGACCCCACCGCGTCAAGAGACCCAAACCACTAGCTCGCACTGTCCGTCGACCCCACGCACCCCACTCCCCACGCCACGCCTCCCTCCTCAAATCAACCAACCCAAAGGAGAAAAAAAAAGGAGGGGAGGGTAGTGGAACCACTTCTTCCCCGTCCAAGCAGAGCAGGCGAAGCAAGCGGAAAAGCGCGGCCGCTGGCGAAAGCGAGAGCAAAGCCAAACCCAAAGCCGAAGCGCATGATTATCGCTACTACTACCGGACCAAAGCCACTCACGGCGGATTAGAGAGAGAGAGAGACGGGCACGGCGGGCGGTCCGGCTAGGCGTAGGCGATGGCGGCGAGGCAGGGAGGAACCGGCGTCGGCGTCGGCGAAATCACGGCGGCCGGCGGCGGCATTACCCCCCGGGGCGGCGCGGCGCACACACCGGCGGCCAGCCCTTACCAGGTGACCAGCGCCCGCCTCATCCCTCTCCTCCCCTCCCTATCGGCCTGCCCCTCGCGCTCCGCGTGCCTGCGTTTGACCGCAACTGGGGGATAGCTCCTGCTGCTCTTGCTTGCTGGGGGATTCCGAGTCCCTCTCGCGCGTGTGCTGGAATCGGGCGATTCGTTCCGCGTGCCCCGAGGGGAGTGCCTGCTGGTAGTTTAGGATCTCTGGCGAACCAGGCCCGCCGAATCGGGGGGCTAGTCGTGGCTGCTCTGATTGTGCCACTTCTGCTTGTGGACCACTGAACCATACTGTAATTCGGATGAACCATGTACATGCGTTCGCAATCGCTTTGCTCGTGTCCATGTTGCTCCAATCAGTTTGGTGCGGGCAAGGCCGTGTTTTCGAACTGGATGTTTCCATGCTGCCCTGCCCATGTGTAGAATTGGTTGAACAAATCCTGTGACGGGTGGTTGTGGATTGGGGTTGGTATAATAAGACTACAACTATTGCTGGTGTTTTTTTGATGTGCATACCGAAATGAGGCAGTAGGGTGCTCAAGTGGTTGGGGTATGGCGGCCTACTTGGGTGCCAGCATGACGTTGTTGGCCCTAGAGCTTTTGTGATTGCACAAATTTTGATTGATCCATAGTTTTATATTTTGGCATTCTCAATTCTCTGATGATATGCACATTCAGTATGGCTACTATGCAGCTATAATAGAAGAAAAATATCAAGTGTTTCTGTGATCATATTTGAAATGTACAACTCTATCTGCATCTTGAACTGATTTCCTTTGAAGTTCTGGTACAATTATTGTGATTGCCAATGTCTGTTTATGTGTTTGTATAGAATGAGATATCTGAAAAACAACGTACTACTACTATATGCTAGTTTAGCTTCTTTTTTTTGCGGGGATATGCTAGTTTAGCATTAAACTGTAGCCTACAGGATAGCTTAAAACACGTATTGCAGCTTAATGTTGGGGTTAAAGAAAAAACTCATTGCAAGTTTCTAGGAGAAAATTAACACCGAAATACCTAATAGAAGTCGGTTTCATTTTAGGAGGAACTAATTGTTGCTTATATTTATCAAATACTCCTTCCGTTCCGAAGTAAGTGTCGTGGTTTTAGTTCAAATTTGAACTAAAACCATGACACTTATTTTGGAACGGAGGGAGTATATTCAGTTACATATAGGATTATCTTCACAAACTCCCTCCTCCATCTGACTTATAGACAGATAGTGAAAACATTCATCTTATTCTGACAAGATCACAATCTGATGATATTTTCGTATTCTAGCATCATAAGTGAAATTGCTATTATCAGACAAGATGGCAAGATCAATCCTGACTGCCGACTTGCATTAGTCCCTATATTTGCTATCTAAGCTAGATATGAAGTACTCCCTCCGTTCGGAATTACTTGTCTTGCAAATGGATGTATCTAGAACTAAAATACATCTAGATACATCTATTTCCGCGGCAAATAATTCCGAACGGAGGGAGTACTTATAACTTTAGCTTTCTTCTTCATTATTTTAAAACATCTGTTACAGATATGGGTTTCTGGAATAACTTTTGGGCAATCATTTCCAAGGCATCACTATAAGGATGAGTTTATTTCTTCATAGCCTGTACGATTACTGCACCATGTTTGCTCCAACATAATTAATTACTAATGATCCATATACTAGTTTTCATAACATTTAAATGATACCAAACTTTTACCATCTCGAGCTTTGAACACAAACACATACAAAATACAAAATCTCGTTATGGACTTTGCTGTTTTGGTTTTAAGATTCCACTTCACTAATTTTCCAACCACTACTTCTTCAGGTGCCACTTGAAATAGAAGAGCAAGTTTACTCTCCAGTCTATGGGAACATTGCAGTCCCTGACAGTCGTGGTTGTTGCAGTGGTTTCACAGCCAGTGTCACAAAGATTCTGTTCATCATGCACCTCGTTGCTTTCATCGCCTTCACAATCTTTCTTGGAGTCCAGGCTTCTTCCCACCCGAATCCTACCTACAAGCCCTTCGCCCACTTCATTCCGCTCGCCTCTTCTGTGATATTATCTATTATCGCTGCCTGCTTTTGGACTATCCTTGCTGTCACTAACCCTGCAAAAGCCATCAAAACATCTCTCTGGACAGCTCCTGTTTCCGCACTTGGCTGCGATGTAGTCATACTCCTCGTCGGCGATGGCGAAGCCCTTGGCATCGGAGTGCTCATAGTTGTGATCGCCATCGCAGCGGCGCTGTACAGTTGTTGGGCCACTGGTCCGCGTCTCCAGCATGCCGCCGCAGTACTTTCCACCTCTGTCAATGGAGCACATCTGCCCTTCAGTGCCTCTTGCCTGGTTGTTTTTGTTGTCCTTGCCGCGTTTGGCTACATGGCCTTCTGGACAGTTGCCATCAGCTGCATTTCAGCTGCAGAAGGGCACTTCATGGACTTCCATATCGTCTATGTGGCTGCGCTCCTGGTGAGCATATCATGGACGATGCAGGTGCTGCGTTACTTCGTCTATGTGGCCGTGGCAAGGCTGGCACATGCGGCGCTTGCCCACGGAGTCCGCATGCCAGGTGGTGCCGTCGAAGCATTCTGTGGCACGATGTCGGGGCCGGCTTTCGGTGACATATGCATGGGGGCTGTGCTTGTCCCGGTGATTGCAGCGGTGAGGAGCTTCGCTCGGGCGATCAACGCCCTGTCAGGGGGCAACGACGAGTTCCTCTTATCATGCTGCCAGGGCTGCTGCCTGAGTGTCTCGGAGAAACTGATGGGACGGGTGAACCGGTGGGGCTTTGTCCACGTCGGAGCGCGGGGGAAGGCGTTCTGTGTGGCTTCGCGGGATGTGTGGTCCCTTTTCGTTCTCCGCGGGATGGCGAAGCTTGTTGATTCAGACCTCACCGGTTCGTTCTGCTTCCTTTCGGCTGTCACGGGAGGCGCCTTGGCCTCATTGGTTGCTGGTTCATGGGCGCTGGGCATGGATAAGGATCGTAAGGAGCTTGCTCTGCCGATATCGTTCTACTCATTTCTCATCGGTTATTACATGGTATTCTGCTTAATCCCTCTCCGGCTGTTTTTTTTTCCACTGTTTATCAACATTAATGATAGTGGCAACTTAAGTCTGCATTGGTCTTTGCTTTTGCTAGCAAACAGCAAAAAAAAGAAAAACAGGCATACCCTCTATTAGTGAACCAGGTTGAATTTATTTTAATCTTCTGTTGACAAGAAGAAGCACACTGTCTGCACTAGTAAAACTGATAGAATATGTATTGGTGTTTGTTTGCAAGAAGCAGCATAAACCTGTTTAGTTCAACATTTTGCATACCTATGCCACTTGACGTTTTAGGTAGTTGCGTCCATAAGCCTCACAAGCTAGTTGGTACAGAGATATATAAAATATGGATTTGCCTTTACATTGCCTTTAGTGAAATTGCAGGGGGGCACCTTTCCACTTTTGTGGTTCTAGATGCTTCTTTTAAAAGAATTACATGAAAATGACATCCATCTATTAATTTAGTATCCAAAAGTAGAGAGATTCTTGTCCACTGAAAACTGAAAAGGCAAGGAGATACTGTTCTTTATCCACTGAAATGGGTAGCGGCCCAACAACAATTATTAAGTGTAGATGTTCCTCACTGACTGTTCTATGCTTCCGGTTTATGATTTCCTTTTCCTTGATGTTGCAATGTTGCAGTGCCGGATGATGATTGCGTGGCCACAGGCTTGCGTTGCGGCATACCATGTTGCATATGCAGAGAACCCCCAGAATCCCCACCTGGGAACACTGATACCAGACCACCTGCGCGAGCTCCAAGCACTAGCTGCAGACTGATCTCTTGCTTGTCGTCCCAGTGCGATCCCCCACGGGGCTGTAGATTCTTCAGATCACATTCATGATCCATAGATTTCTTCAATTCATTTAGTCAGCTTTCTGATGCCTGATACTTAGAAGCAAGACATCAGTCAGAGTCGAGGTGTTGTGCATATGATTCAGAGACTCTGCTGCTGCGTCGCCTGACATAGGAATGTTGCTTGTGTAGAGCGAGATGTCACATAGTCACCTGTGCAGATATTGGGGGTCAGTGAAGGAGATTAGATGATCCGAGACAGTAGTGCAGCTGAACCTGTAAAGGAAGTCTTGTGCATGGAACACATTTACAGAATGGAAGATATTCCCTTTCCTGGATGAATTGCTGCCTCTCACGGACAGGTGCAGTTGGTGCTTGTGCTGTCAAAATTCACCATTTTATTGTCTTTAAAAATGTACGTGTATACAGCTCCAAGAGGATGCCTGGAATTGAACGGTGAAGGGTTCATGGTCCAACTGAACTGCATCAGTTGCGACAATTACTACGATTGCCACAATTATGAAACGTCACGGCCGGGTTCCTCGGCTCCGGCGGCAGTGGGAGGGAGGGGAACCCTGTGACCATATGGACGAGGATCCCCTGCCGTTAGCTGGCTGACACATGGGCCTGCCGGGAACTTGGCCCACATATCAGTGGCCCAATGGATCTGCGACCTTATTCCGTGTGCATCCAGCAGTCTAAGGTTTGTTCAATTCGGATTTTTGGCTATCATGGCTTCGACTCTCACGGTGACGAATAAGGTTTCTCTAGATCATCCTTCGATGTGAAATAGTTTGATCGGGTCGGCCAGGTCAGGCCTTTGCTGTTGGTGTTGGATCTAGGAGGTAGTGTCTGCATCTATGGACTCTTCCAAATCTAGGTGAGCACGTCGTCGTGCGTCATGACGTCAAGGTCCCCGTTGACGAAGGTGGTAGTCGTCTTCGTCATTCTTAGCCCTTCTCCTTGTCCTCTTCTCTAGGGTGACGACGTCAAGGTCCCCATTGACGAAGGTGGTAGTCGTCTTCGTCATTCTTAGCCCTTCTCCTTGTCCTCTTCTTTAGGGTGATGATCCAATTTTTGGATAATGGTCACTAGCATCTTCTGGCATATCTCGACGGCTTTTCGGTCTTGCTAGCTTCGGTGGTGATGCAGAGTTTCAGTCATGACATCGAGCATGGATCACGGGCATCAAGCATGAATCATGGCGTGCCACCGGCGTGTGCGGACATCGAGCATGGATCATGGCGCATCCTAGCGTATCTGACATCGAGCATGGATCATGGCGCACCCTAGCGTATCTGCGATGTGCAGGAGGAAGATGGCGTTATTTTGTCCAAGGAACCGGTTGCAATTTCTATTTTCTTTGGGGTTGCATTGTAAGGGTTTATTGTTTTTAAATCATGGCATTTTGCATTAAGAACAACAATTACTTAATTTGCTGTTTTGGGGTATTAATTTGAAAGAAACTCCAACTCATTTTTTGGGTGACAGTTACAAAATAAGTTCTTTTTTTTCGGCACAGTTTGTTACAAAAAAAATAGTGAGAGTTACAAAATAAGATTTTTTTTGAGACAAAAGAGTTACAAAATAAGTAGGAGTAATAAATGTACATGATTTACATGGGCCGGTCGCATGGACATTGTTGTTGTTGCGGGCTGCAAATTGACAAGTAACCTCTTAAGGCTACTACCAATGCAAAGGTGCTTACATGAGGTGCTAAGTGTATTAAATATCTTAGCAACTAGTCTTCCCAATGCATAGTTGCTTAGCTTTTGTAGCTAAGCTCCTCTCATTGAATTGTTTTATAATTAAACTCCTTCGTCTATTGGTTGGTAGTCATTTTGCATAGGTCCACGTGCTTAGCACTGTTTCCTCTTGGGATCACCATAATGTTCTCTCTCCTCTTTAATTTCTTTGCCACATCACATTTCTGCCTATGTGGCATCCTTAGCACCTGTACATCATGGAGCATTGGGAGGGGCCTAATAATCCTCCTATTGCGCAACCTGAGATCCCTCGAAAAAAAAAGCGCAACCTGAGTCGAGTCGGTTTCTCTAAAAAAAAAAGGCTGAGTTGGAGTCGGCGGCGGCCCGAGTAGTCCGACCCAAAAGTCCTCGATGATCGTCTCCCTGTCATCGCGTATACATATATACGCAGCGGCCGACGATCGCAGAACCGAAGCCAGCGAGATCGAAGATGACGACGAAGATGGTCCGCCTGCGCAGCTCCGACGGCCAGGAGCTCGAGGTGATGGAGGAGGCGATCGCCGCCGCGTCTAAGACGATCAAGGCCGCGCTGGAGAAGGGCGGCGCCGCCGACGCCGGTGTCATCCCGGTCCCCGACGTCACCGGCCGGGTCCTCTCCCGCGTCCTCGAGTACGTCAACAGGCACTTCTCCGACCCGGCCGCCGCGGCGGCGGGCCCCTTCGACTACATCCCCAACTTCGACGACCCGCTCAAGGCGTTCGACGACGCCTTCGTGCAGGTCGACCAGGACGCGCTCTTCGACCTCGTCGACGCGGCCGAGTGCCTCGACATCGAGGGGCTGCTGGACCTGACGTGCAAGACGGTGGCGGACCAGATGAGGGGCAAGACCATCGAGGAGATCCGCAAAAAGTTCCACGTCGTCAACGACTACACCGCACGGGAGGAGGAGGACGTCCGCAAGGAGAACGCCTGGGCCTTCGAGTAGTAGTTCGAAGCTTGTTCATTATTAGATGATCGATTCGCACTATGTCTTGCCTTGTGTTCGCCATGTTAGTGTAATCAGGCGGATTTAGAGGGTGTTTGTTTTCAGGTGATTTATTGGTTTAGGGACTTAAAAAAGTTTTTATAAGTCTCATCTAAACCAAACATGAGGGACTTATAGGGACTTAAAATGGGCATTTGAGACTTATAAAATAAGACTCTCAAGGAGAGTTTTATAGAGACTTATAGTTGTAATATGGTCTTATAGGGACTTATAAGTCACATGAACCAAATAGGTAGGGACTTTTTAGGGACTTGTGACTTGTAAGTTGGGACTAAAAAAAATCCTAGGACTTATGAACCAAACAGGGCCTTACTACTAATCTTGATCTCGATACTCAGAGTCATCTTTTGCCGCTAAATATGCACACACTAATACCCACAATGACACTTAATTTTGTAAGTTTTGCTCGGCAACAAACCCCATTGTGGCAAAAGGAAATTGCATACTATTGTTGGCTAATTCAAGGGCACCTTTGATATATTCTTCTTATGTTTAGACCAGTTCAGTCTATCTTTTTATTTGCTAAGACCAGATTGGCGTGTTCCGCCATACATAAGTACTCCCTTTTTGGCATCGACCAAAGTGAAGGGATGAACGGGTTCTTGAGTTCTGGTTCGTTGAGGTCAACATCACATGAAGCCTTTAGCACTTCAGGAACGGATAGAGTAGTTGAATCCTTCTATAGATAAGTCAACATTTCAATAAGTCAGCATCACATGAAATCCTTTTATAGATTTCAACTTGGTTCGTATGCAATCCTTCTGTTGTGTCACCTACATAGGAATATTGTTTATGTGTCACTTGTGGAGATATGGGACTAAAGGCGACCAGATGGTTGGAGTATATCAATATCGGTACCTACTAATAAAGTGAATATGTATTCATGCATTTTCGCATCAACCCCCTTAGTTTTTTTAAATAGACCCGTAGTTCAGCAATATAAGTCGCTCAATTTGGGCTGAGCAAAGTTGGCCCATTTAACGTACACGCGGTGTAGGTGGCCCAGAGGAAAAAAAATAGCTACAGCGGTGCAGATTCAAACTTGCGACAACAAGCCGAGTAACTTCTGTCGTTGCCAACTCAGCTAAGGCGCCAGGTGTTTACAATTGGAGTGCAACTTGAGGTGATGCGCCTTCGCCTTCTAGCAATACAAGAAGAAATTGAATGTCTTAAGGATGCGCTTACTTGCAGGTGAAGGCAACGTACTCGGGGTTGCATGTTTGCACGCTCCAAGCCAGCTCCACGCTCAACCCCCAGACCAAGGATGACAACCCGATTGCCACGATTGAAGAGCCATAACGAGCTCCGCATGTAGCCCAAGGTAGCCGCAACTCGGCAGGCGGTTATCTTCGAAACAGGGTCTATTCAAAGCATGGCAAGCCCTAAGCTCGGGTGCGCGGAAGGTGCGGCCAAATCCTAGGCACGAATCACCCCTAGTCATGTGTGAGATCACACGCTTGTGTCCTACGCGGAGCTGTGAAGCCAGAGGCAATCACTTCGCGACATTAAATCGACTACCTGGATCTACTCGAGGTATCGACCGTTGCGATCGCCGCACTGGATAACATGATGCTCGCCACACTTGAGAACACACGGTAAGAACAGACCTCTACAACGGACAACCGATGTCGCCCACCAACTTGAAGATGAGGTCATCATCTGCTTGACATGCCCCTTCAGATGGGGCACAACTCGCTCCTACGTGCTCGCCATCGCCTTGAGCTCCCTTAACATAAGATCATCCATGCTTTGGAGAACCTCAAGACCCTGCACCCCCAATCTTTATCATTAGGACCTTGACCCAGTCTCGGTCGCAACTTGGGGGTTGCACCATGTACAATTGCACATAGAAAGATGACCAGTCAAGGCCAAGCTCTATAAGACCCGTCACTCGGTTCGGCCAACCAAGTGAGGGCTCGAGGGATACTCCCGTGGAAATGGGAAAGGAGTTAGGCACATGTAGAAACTAAGCTTTTTAACTCCCAAGCGTAGACAATAATAGGTGAACCTAAGCTGCTTGGGCACACCCGAACAAAGGGTGATCATGGTGCGCCTCTTACAGGATCGAGAATTGAACCCTAACAATAGGGGCCTCAGACACCATGACTCGGGACGAGATGTGAGGGCGTTCCTAAGGGACAGTACCTGAAGCCGACCTAGTCGGCTTGTCAAACGCCACTCAGGACTCTTAAGGAATCCATGGTATGCTCCACGTCAGGCCACTAGCCAGATCCCCACGCAGGGAACAACTAGATATCATCGAATCTGTATACTCACTAATAGCTCCTATGCCATGATGCCCTGATAGGGTGGGCGTCTCTGGGCTCGCCCTCTATCTTTCTTTGCTTCGCTGACACGTTCAGTTTGCATCACTTTTTTTATTATAAATCACTCATTATTATCCATGTTGTGCACATTATGACACCAAACTTATATCGCAAACCAACCTATGGTTGGATGGTAAGAGGACAGTGGTATCTCCAGCCCACCAGAGTTGAAGTCCTAGGCTTGACATTAGTGCTCACATTTTTCTGGATTTATTTCAGGCTTTCGGCAATGTTTGTTCAATGGGAGGAGACGTTCCCATCGACTACAAAGACGTCTCTGGCGACTTCGTCAATCTCAAAATGATGTGCCGACTCAATCTCTTGAAGGTGCTCATAAGGATGAGTGTATATGCGTATGTATGAGCATTGGTGTGCTATACTGTGTTAAAAAAGGACACCAAACTTATATTATTTTTATCTTATTTTGCAAGTTGCAACTAAGGAGGGCAAAGTGTCGGAAAACTGTCAAAGAGCATAAAGAAGAAGACACATGAAGAAAATAATTTCCAAA
>LR880970.1:686642123-686676296 GCA_904067115.1 Aegilops sharonensis
AGTTAAGCTAGAAAGAGGAGGCCTGCAAGCAGTTTCGAGCCAGATTATGAATGGGTTTTTATTTTTGGGCGGTGGGCTTAGTTCCCCTGGTTTGATTTTGATAAGTCTGCCTGCTTCGCTGTTAGGTTTGTAGGGGATTGCTGTAATGGCTCTTGGAGCAGTGTTTGTGCAGTAGGTTTACTGGAATGGAGGATAACACAACAGGAAATGTGGCAAAATTTCAGCGTTTTATTCTTCTTACATGTATATATATTCTCATGGATGCAGGCTGGGGTTTCAACTAGGTTCAACCAGTGGTGGAGCAGCACCCCGTTCATTACCTCCGGCGTTACCATAATATGTGCGGCGATATATCTGGTGTGCTTGTTGGTTGGATATGACTCCTACGCCGAGATATGCTTCTTGCCTTCTGCAGTGGCCTCACATTTTCAAGGTCTGTTTAATTCACCTTTGTTTTTTCGCGGAACATAAATACGAGTTCCTCTGACAATGCTGAAACATGATTCTTTCTGAAAACAGCGAATGTATCATTTATGTGGAGCATGTAGATTCTGTTAAAGGTCACCTGTATTAAACCTTTCATTCACAATAATTGTTTTAATGGTGCACATCAAAGTTCTTTTCATGCATATAACACGAGAAGTGCTATTTACACATGCCAATATGCCATCAATTCATGAAACACCTGTTCATCTCTTCCAGATGTTAATACTACCTGCTGAAATGTTCGTAATCATTGAAATAAACGACAAAAGACTCACGCTAGTTGGATATCCACCCTTCTACAGATCCAAATGCTGAACAAGCTCAAGGCTACTTGTAAACTTTATGTTGTACTTCTCATTTTCTTTTGGTACGTCTACCCTGACGTGGTGCTTATTTTCTTTCAGTGTACAGGTTCTACACATCTGTTCTGTTTCATGGCTCTTTGCTTCATGTGCTATTCAACATGCTGACCTTTGTACCCTTGGGGACCGAGTTGGAGAGAATTATGGGATCAGTCCGTCTCTTGTTCCTGATGTTCCTTCTTGCAACGACTAATGCAATTTTCCATCTCATCGTTGCCTTCTTGGTGGCTTATAATCCTTTATACCATGTCTCATATCTTGTGGACGAATGTTCGATTGGCTTTTCTGGAGTTATATTCTCAATGATAGTCATTGAGACAAGCCTGAGTGGAGTGCAATATCGAAGGTGCATTGCTTCTCTGGTTGTTAATGCTACACCCACTTTTATGATTTGCATGAGGGTTCAGTTTATTGGGATGAATTGATTATATGCCTAATGTTAAAAATGTTTGCTTACTCAAACTGTCTGTTGAGGTCGTACCCTTTTTTGGCCTGCTGAATATAAGATTGTAAACTGTTGTCAAAATCTTGAAACATGATATCATGCTAATGCTTTCGGACTAGTATAGATATGGTCAATTGATGGCCATAATTGAATAATGTTAATTATTTTCATTTATTACATCCAATTAATAAATGAGGAAAACTCACTCTGCCATATAGAGTTATATCTAGTGCAAAATCATATTTAAACCCAGTTGGGCATGCTAGACATAGACTTCTGTATGAAGGATATATGGCTCAAATGTGTGGCTAAAGAACATTCCTGCATATGAGGGTTTATTGAGAAAACATTTATTAAGTTCTGTAAATATAGAAGGTTCTCCACTAACCCAGGGGTCCACGATCAAAGGTTGCACAAATGCAAGCCAAAATATGTTTTCAGTTTTCACTAGATATCTTGACCTACTATAATTTTCTACATGTCCTTATTTGTTTTTTCTGGTTGTTGTTTTTATAATTCCTTGATATGGCAAGAGCATCATCACACATTAGCCAAGCATCTAGAGAAGTTAAATTGAAACTTTCTCTATTTTCAGAAAGAAAATGCCCCTTCTTGAAAGTCCACAGATACCCAAATTTTTAAATGAAGCCATTACTTTATTTTATTTTATGACATTTAATGCATGTGAAGTAACATCCTCTCTCATTTGCCAGTGTCTTCGGTCTCTTCAATGTCCCTGCAAAATGGTATTCATTCTATGCACCTGTTGAATTTCTTCCATACAGTTTACTATGTTTAATTATACAGCAATATTTATATTTGTGCATTGTCAGGTATGCATGGATTTTGCTGATCCTGTTTCAGTTTCTCGCTAGTAATGTTTCATTACTGGGGCACCTCTCTGGCATCTTGTCTGGATTTGCATGTTTGTCCCTTGTACCCATTTGACCTTTTCCTTTTTTGAGTCTTTATGAGCTAGATTAGGTATTTTTAGCACCCTTATTGAGCTTTTCTTTACTTCTCTCAGACACTTATGGGCTGTTCAACTACTTGCTGCCTGGACCATCGTTTTACTCTTCTATTGAAGGCTTGTCCATGCTGGTAAGTTTTCTTTTCCAAATGAATCAATTTGTCCTTATTATGTTGTCTTTCATGGTTCCATTCTCCTCCGGGAGAAATTTCTTTCTGTTGATATGTTTTGCCTGAGATGTTGGATATCAGTCTGTTTGTGTTAGGCGTCCTGGCTTTATTCTCTGTACTGGAGGAACAACATATGGCCAGCTTCCTACACATTCTAACATGTCCACTCCACCCAGGTATCGTTTCCATATTTATTTTTATTGTTTTGCTGTCCAGGAAAGTAATGAATCAAGCTCTTGAATTTACAGCGCTCTGATAAATGCAAATTTCTTGAGAAATATTTCGTCATGGATGCCAAGTAGGCGGACATCCACTGTTCAGACGTCTACTAATCAGGTATGAAAAGTAAGAACACAGTTTACTACTCATATCTGCTGTTGATCTCATGGCCTACTACGATTAGGTCATCATTGTAGTAATGTATGGTGCTGACACTATATGGCTTCGCCAATCTGACCGGGTTTTCACCCGTCAAGAAGAGATAATCTGAACATTGTTGTAGACTGGAAGTTTCTAGAGCTGCACTTGGTTTACGTTATTGTTCTGGATCTACTGTAAAAATAACCATGTGATATGGAGGCAGGCCTATTTATTCATGGAGCTTTTCCTGGAAGCTTTCTTGTGAAGCTTCTATGAGCTCTAAAAAGACTTTATTGAGATCGAATCATTTCACAGATAGAGTATATGACTAGTAATAGTTAGTTTTGCTGTTAATATTTTGTAACTTGGCTGTTTGAGTGTGAATAAATTTATTCCAAGCAATTGTGTAGATAGTGGATAAAATAAAAAGCTACAGTTGCTAGTGCAATATATGCATTCATAGAAGATAGTGTATACGGAATTTATATACAGAACTGTAAAGTGTAAACTAATATGTAGATTGTATTGTGTACATTGGACCGTTCCTTGTTGAAACCGGTCCTGCTTGACTCAGTTAGTTGAAAATGTGTTATCTCATATGTCCTATCAATTTTATGGTAGCTCAGTTCAAGTATATAAATAACACTTATTTTTGGCAGCCATCAAAATGATGCTGTCATAAGCTTACAAGGTTCTTCGTCTTCATGTAATCCGTACACTAGAAAGATATGTAGTCTCCCTGAAATATGGGTTATCCCTGTAATGCATAGCTTAAAGACTTTGCCAAATGTTCTCTTGTAGGAACAAGAAGACCCGAGATTTCCAGGGAGAGGGCGGACGCTTGCTTCTACAGGAACTGAACCAACTGCAAGGGAGGCCAATGCAAATTTGCATGCTAGGTTGTTGGATAACTCAACCCCAAGCGAACTTCTAACAAATTCACAGTAATGCATTTTCTACTCGACACTTCGTCAATGTATTACACATTTACGTTGTCGTCACTTGTATATTGAAATCAGAAAAGCAGCAGCATTTAGAAGGATATATAATCACATGCATAATAATTTAATTAAAAACTTAAAGCATATAATCAAGGGGGTCGTCATTTAAAGGATGATCTTGTTTTGATAAAAAATTAACACGTAATTAGGTACATTCTTGTATTGAAAGAAAATGTCATAGTTACTACTTCAGAAGTGTGTTATGTAATAGCAAGGAGAAATGGTTTTGCTCAATATCTCTCCAGGAAATGGCATGAGCTTACATAAGCCGCTATCTAGCTTTTCAAGGGCTATCTTACCTGAAAAAAGAGACACTACTTATTTAGTTTGTAATTTTGGACCTTCGTTGTAACAGGCATACAGCAGCAAACACTGTCAGAGCTGATGCAACAGTAACAGCTGACCAGGTATTGTGTTATGTACCCTTTTATTCCCGTCGGTGTTTGCTGTTGTGTTATTTACCCTTTGATTTCCTGTTGGCTGTTGCTATTGGTTTAGTAATGTTTACTGGACAACTTATTCTCTGCAGACTGATACATTTGATGAAGAGCTTAAGAAGCTGGTTGGGATGGGCTTTGAAAGGGTACTTACTCACAGCCTTTTTGCATATGATCCCCTTGTCATGCTAGTGCACGTTGGTGTGCAAGAGACCCATACTAGATTTGAAGTAAAAAATGGGTAAAACTAACTGGATTACTTAGATGATTTAAGCAAATATATTGACGGCCATGCTTGATGTTACTATAGTAAGCATCGGGGGGCAAACCAACTCACATCAATCTAAAGCCATATTTATGTTAGAGGCCATAAATGTTTTTGGTAGAGGGGGTCGCAAGCATCTCACGGATGGAATGGTTTCCTTGCTGCAGACTCAGGCTGAAGTTGCTCTTGCGGCTGCGGACGGAGATCCAAATGTTGCCATTGAGATTCTCATGAGCCAGCAGGTTTGTACTGATATTGTCTTCAAATTAATTGTTCAGAGTTCTGTGACTCCTCCTGACGTTACTTTCTTTTGCCGTTATTGTCGAAACTTTCCAGGATTAGGGATTAGCCACACAGTTCTATATCAAAGTGAGTGCAGTTATCGAGCAGCATATCTCTTGCTTATCTGGAGGTTAGGTTCAGACTGTGGATGGATAGTGGACTTTGTAGAGGAGATGTTGGTGACAGAGTGGTTTTCGGAAAAGGTGCCATTGATTATGCAATTTGTATAGGTGCAGAAGCTACTGTGTAGATCCTACTTGCATTTGTCCAAGCTTAATGTAGTACTACTATTACTGAACATGGAAGTGTCAAGGGCTCCAGTTCCAGGCATCAGTTGACTGATTTCATCACCACGCGCGTATAACCTCAGACTCGAAAGTATTGTCCAAAATGATGACGCTGATTATCCAGTTTGTGTAGGTGCAGAAGCTACTGTCTAGTGCTTGCCTAGTTGCATTTCTCAAATCTTATCTACTCCCTCTGTCCCATAATATAAGAGCCGTTTTTATACACTAGTGTAGTGTCAAAAAGGCTCTTATATTATGAGACGGAGGGAGTAGTACTGAAACATGAAAGTGTCAAGGGCTACAGTTCTAGGCATCAGCTGACTGATATCATCGCTGGCCTTTACACAACGAACCCAACAACCTGTTTTTACCTGTTTTTCCTTGAAACGCAAAATGACAAACGAAAGTTTATGTACAAACCGTGATAGGGCCAACACCCCAAATTTACAACGCTGCAATGCCTTAGTACCACTGTCCCTGCTTTTCGCCTATGGGTGATAGCAGTAGCAGGCCAGTGAGGTCAGGCTATGCATTGTCAAAGATCGCTGCGTTACCATGCTTCCTGATCCAGCATGGAGACATCATCAGTGGAGCAGTACCCTGGTGGAACCCTAGGACATGTCAAAGATAAACAATATGGCACAGTCCATTGTCGTCCAGCCCGGTTAGGATACCTGGCTTTCACCCAGGCGACCCGGGTTCAAATCCCGGCAATGGAGGACAGCTTTTTTTGGCACAATTTCTGTGACGGTCACGCCTTCCAGCTTCTTCTTTTTTTTTTTCGAGGGGACGCCTTCCAGCCTCCTTAATCTTTTGGTCCTGGTTTGGTTTCTGAATCAATGTGATATTTCTGGCCGTGCGTGCGTTTTTCTTCAATCCCTCATTTGAGTTTGGATGCCTACACAATATAAATGCACCAAAGAAAAATGATGAAAAATAAATAAATTTTAGGCTTACACTTTTCCATCGGAGCAACAGCCATCCAACTTTCACATGTACAAATTCGGAAAAGGCGTGACTGATGGTTTGAAAAAGGCATGACATCCCATTGACTCCGACACTGCGTTCATTTGCTGCCATCTTTTTATTGACTGGAGTATATCCAGATTTTTATCATCCGATTTGTGTGTGCTAGAGAGAATAACCACTCCTAGTGATTGTACTTCAGCAGTCCGGGAACATGATCTAACCAATGTAAAATGTAAAGATAGAATTCCGGCTAACACGGAATATTTTACAGGATTATTACAAAGCTAAAATCCACGGGAAACTCAAACAGAAAACATGACAAGTCCTGAGGTTAAGCCTAACCCAGAACACTGGCATGATCAACAAATTAAAGACAGTTTACCAGGTATAGCATCACATAACCCGTATTGCCGTCTGGAGGCATGGCCTTAGAAGCCCCCCACATTCCAGAAACATAAAAGCAAATGAAGAAAATGACATGTATTTGGTCCAAACGCAAAATGGCACATCCGTATGGATCATCTATTACAGGCACTCCAAAATCGCCGCTTAAATTGTTGAAAGGATGCCAAACTTAACCCGGGCTTGCTGATTGCTCGCTCAATGCTTTGCAAGTTCAACTGTTTCACCATGCCTCATTGTACAATGGAATAGAATGTTAACAATGTCATAACTTTGATTTCCAGACCCACATGTCATTCTTTAGTCTGTAAATCAAAGATAGGGCAGTTATCGAGCGGCATCTCTCTGGCTTATCTGAAGGTTAGGTTCAGATTGTGGATCGATAGTGGACCTTGTAGAGGAGATCTTCGTGACAGAGTGATTTCCAAAAAAAGGCGTTCTTGATTATGTAATTTGTATACAGGCAGAAGCTACTGTCGAGTGCCTACTTGCATTCGTCCAATCTCATGTAGTAGTACTGAACATGGAAGTGTCAAGGGCTCCAGTTCCAGACATCAGCTGACTGATATCATCACCGAGTATACACCTCCTCTAAAGAACTCGACGAACCCAACAACCATCCCTGATGGGCGTTTTTCCTCTTGAGAAAACGCAAAATTTCTGCGTCTTGATGCATTGATAAAATTTAAGTTTGTGTACAAACCGTGATGGGTCAACACCCCAAATTTAAAATGCCTATGGGCGATTGTGTCGAGCAGGCCGGTGAGGTCAGGATGTGCATTGTCAAAGATCGCTGCGTTATGATGCTTCCTGATCCACCATGGAGCATCATCAATGAAGCAGTACCCTTAGTCCGGTGCTGGGGTGTTGCAGCCAGCCTCCATCACCCAACATATGGTAAGCTGCGTTATTTTTCACCCATCGTACATATGAACAAGTGCCGTGAGGCACCTCCTGGTGCAAGACTAATGTTGTCGAATATATATATATATAGAGAGAGAGAGACAAAAAGGATCAGTAAGTTAAAATGTGACCTACAACTATAATAAATCCGACATGATTTCCCATGAAACAAACCTTTGACTGATCCCTCTGCGCCGTGTTCTGTGGTTCTGGCCTTGTCTCCCAGGCACAGTATTCAAACGATGGCCAATATGGGGATTAAGTGTTCGTCACCAAGAATCATATGGACGTCTACCTCCCCATTCACATGATAAGAGATTTAGTTCAACTTATTCTAGCAAAACAGGGAGAGAACAGAAGGACGATTGCTATTTGCTCTAACTCACTAGCCCCTGACATTTCTGGCTATTTCGCTCATTGTGCGTATCCGTCTATCCAACTAACCAAGACACATTCACGTTTGTTTTTCTCCAATCCCTCACTTGAGTCAGAACATAGAACCTGAAAACAGAGCAGCTTCTGGCCAATATGATAATTTGCTATCAGCCATAGCCATGAGTGTATATATAAGCCGTGAGGGTCAAAGAAAGTGTGACTTAGAATTTGAAGAAGGCATGGCATTCGTTTGATTCCACAATGCATTCATCTGGCACTATTTCCGTGACGGTCATGCTTTCGAGCTTCTTTAATCTTTTGGTCCTAGTTTCTGAATCAGTATGACATTTCGGGTCATACGTGTGTTTTTATCCAACCCCTCATTTGAGTTCAAAAGTCCACACAGTAAATGCACAAAAGAAAAACAATCAAATTTAAATTTTAGGCTTGGGGTTGTGCAACTTTAATGAGAATTAATTCTCGCCAACATGATAGTTTTCCATCCGAGCAACAGCCATCAAACTTACATATGTACATAATCGAAAAAAGCGTGACTAGTGGTTTGAAGAAGGAATCTCATTGATTCCGCACTGCCTTCATTTGGTAGTACCATTTTTCTGATGCTCGCGCTATCCAGCTTTTTATCATCCGATTTGTGTGCACTAGAGAAAAAATGACCAATCCTAGTGATTGTGCTCCAACAGTTCCTCATTGAAACTAGTCGTGCTTAATTCTCAGTTAGTTGAAATATGTGTTAGCTCAATATGTCCTATCCTTTTTCTAGTAGTTCAGTTCAAGGATATAAATAGCACTTAATTTGGCAGCCATCAAGATGATGTTGTCCTAAGCTAAACAAGGCTCTTCGTCTTCATGTAATCCATACACTAGAAAGATATGGGTTATCCCTGTAAGCGCATAGCTTAAAGAATTTGCCAAATTTTCTCTCGTAGGAACAAGAAGATCCGAGATTTCCAGGGAGGGGGCGAACGCTTGCTTCTACAGGAACTTAACCAACTACAAGGGAGGCCAATGCAAATTTGCATGCTAGGTTGTTGGATAACACAACACCAAGTGACATTCTAACAAATTCACAGTAATGTGTTTTCTACTCGACACTTCATCAATGCATTACACATTTGCGTTGTTGTCTTGTGTATTGAAATCAGAAATACAGCAGTGTTTTAGAGGATACAATCACAAGCAGTTTTTGTTAATAAAAAACTTCAAGGGAGTCGTCATTTAAGGTATGATCTTATTTTGACGAAAAAGAACACTTAATTAGGTGCATTCTCATATTGAAAGAAAATGCCATAGTTACTACTACCTCTGTTCCTAAATATAAGATGTTTTGGCAATTTAAATGCCAAAACGTCTTATATTTAGGAACAGAGGTAGTACTTCATAAGTGTGCCATGTAATAGCAAGCAGAAATGGTTTTGCTTAATGTCTCTCCAGGAAATGGAATAGGCTTACATAAGCCGCTATCTAGCTTTTCAAGGGCTATCTTATTACCTGAAAAAAGAGGCACTACTAATTTAATTTGCAATTTTGGACCTTGGTTGTAACAGGCATATAGCAGCAAACACAGTCAGAGCTGATGCAACAGTAACAACTGACCAGGTATTGTGTTATCTGTCCTTTGAATTCCCGGCGGATGTTGCTATTGGTTTAGCAATGATTACCGGAGAAATCATTCTCTGCGGACTGATACATTTATAATGCCGTTGGTATGTAGATTCAAAGCAAATGGGTTTAACAAACCAGATCACTTAGATGGTTTAAGCAAATATATTGACGGCCATGCTTGATGTTACCAGTATTGGATCGGAGGACAAACCAACTCACATCAATCTAAAGCCATATATTTATGTTAGAGGTCAGAGCTGTTTTTGGTACAGGGGTTGGCAAGAATCTCATGGATGGATTGGTTTCCTTGTTGCAGATTCAGGCTGAAGTTGCTCTTGCCGCCACGGATGGAGATCAAAATGTTGCTATTGAGATTCTCATGAGCCAGCTGGTTCGTACGGATATTGTCTTTAATCAATTGTTCAGAGTTCCATGACTCCTTCTGACGTTGCTTTATTTTGCCTTTGTTGTGGAAGCTTTCCAGGATTAGGGGTTAGCCACACAATTCTGTTCAAAGTGATTAAGTGATGAGTGCAGTTATCGAGCAGCATATCTCTTGCTTATCTGATGGACAGTGGAGTTTGAGAAGGCAGCATATAGGAGATCTTCGTGACAGGGTGGTTTTGGAAAATTGTGCCATTGATTATGCAATTTGTATATGTGCAGAAGCTACTGCTTGCCTAGTGCACTTGCATTTGTCCTTTCCGGTTTATAGGGTTTATCTTAATTTTTTCATTTTTCCGATTTAAAGGGCTTATCTTCGTGTCCTTTTGAGATTCCGAGGCGCATTAAATCTTTGCATGCAAGAATTAAAAAGGAACTCACCAATGCATGTAATGCTACTACTCATCTACTCCATCCGTTCCTAAATACTTGTCTTTTTAGAGATTTCAAATGGACTACCATATACGGATGTATATAGACATGTTTTAGAGTGTAGATTCACTCATTTTGCTCCGTATTTAGTCACTTGTTGAAATCTCTAGAAAGACAAATATTTAGGAACAGAGGGAGTAGTGGCCAAGCATGCATGCACTGCAATTAATCCCAATTAATACATCAATTTAGTTTAGACAGTTTTGTAAAGTACGAGATACATTCCTCCACTACTGAACTCTATAAACCGGAAAGGAGGGAGTACAGGTAGTAGTACTACTACTGAACATGAAAGTGTCGAGGGCTCCAGCCATCAGTTGACTGATTTCATCACCTCAGACTTCAAAGTATTATCCAAAATGAAGACGCTGATTACCCAGTTTTATCTACTGGACATGGTAATGTCGAGGGCTCCAGTTCCAGGCATTAGCCGACTGATATCATCACCTCCTCAAAATAACTTAACGAACCGAACAACCTGCCCTAGTGGGCATTTCCTCTCCGGCGTCTGTCGGCTAGCGCACAGGCGCTTCGTATGGTGCAAGATTAACATTCTCTAATATAAAAATTACTGTAAGAAAAACATTCGCTAATAGATAAAGAGGTATAAGGGATAAGTAAAAAATAACCTACAACTATAACAAATCTGACATGATTTTCCATGAAACAAACAAACCCAGTAACTTGTAGGCCTTGTGACACAATACTCCTAGATCACGAGCAAGACGGCCTTCGAATTTAGCCCTCAAAAACATCTATAAAAACAAGACCATTCATATATGTTCCCTTCTTATTGGCTTTACTTCTTTGAACTTGTTCTAGCAAAACAGGGAGAGAACATAAGTATGGTTACTCTTTGCAAGTGAGTCGAGCATTCTATGGCATTTCTGCTATGCCGACCCTTGCATGTATCTGTCTATCTGACTAACCAAGACATATTCACGTTTGTTTTTCTCCAATCCCTCACTTGTCTGAACACCCACACAATAAATGCATAAACGAAATGTAACATAGAAGCTAAAAACAGAGCATGTTGTTGTCCACACAACAATTTGATATCTGAGAGCAACAGACATGAGTGTGTATATAGAAGCTGCAAGGATGAAAGAAAGCGTGACTAAGGATTTGAAGAAGGCATGGCATCCATTTGATTCCACAATGCGTTCATTTGGCACTATTTCTGTGATAGTTACGCTTTCCAGCTTCTTTAACCAAACATGCGTTTTTCTCCAATCCCTCATTTGAGTTTGAACGCCTACACAATAAATGCACCAAAGAAAAATAGTTTAAATATAAAGTTTAGGCTTGGAGTTGTGCAACTTGAATGAGAACTAATTCTGGCCAACACGATACTTTTCCATCCAAGCAACAGCCATCGAACTTTCGAATGTATATAGTCGAAAAAAGCATGACAGATGGTTTGAAGAAGGCATGACATCCCTTTGATTGCACACTTTGGTACCATTTTTTCTAATGTTCACACTATCCAGCTCTTTGTCATCCGATTTGTGTGCACTAGAGAGAGAATGACCAATCCTAGTGATTGCACTCCAACAATCTGGCCAATGCAAAATTTAAACATAGGATTCCACCTAGGGACCCGATCCGCGCTGCTTCATAGTATGAATAGATCACACTAGCTATAACTTCCCCACCCAGATTTAGCTTAGTTTGAACCATTTCCCTACTTATGCCCGCAGGATATGCGGACACCCGCTTGCATCCCTAATTTCACCTAACCCAGAACATTTTACTACAGGATTAAAAAGCTAAAACCTGCAGAAAACTCAAAACAGAAAGCAAGACAAGTCCTATAAGATGGATAAACCCTAACCCAGAACACTTACAGGATTAACAAATTAACGACAAATTACCAGTTGAAGCATCACACAAACCCGATCGTTGTTTGGGACGCATAGCCCTAGAAGCCACCCACATTCCAGAAACATAAAAGCATATTAAGAAAATAACATGTATTTGGTCCTAACACAAAATGGCACATCCGGATGGATCTTCTGTTGCAGGCACTCCAAATCCGTCGCTCGAGTTATCGAGTCATGCTGTTCTAGCAGAAAGGATGTCGAACTTAACTCAGGCTTGCTGATTGCTCGCTCGATGCCTTGCAAGCTCAGTTGATTCACCATGCCTCATTGTATAATGAAATAGAATGTTAACAATATCATAACTTTGATTTAGAGACCCACATGTCATTCTTTGGTCAGCGCATTTGGCACTTTGATGTATGGATCATCATAACTCGGAAGGACCTCTATTATGGCATCTCTACATTGATGGAAACAGAAAAGATACTCAGCCTTTGCTGCAAAGCTTGATAACAGGTCAATCGAAGACATGGAGCCTTGTTACCTGTTAGCAAATGGTTCCGCCTTATCTTCTCTTAAAGAACTACCAGCTGCAGTGTCTTTGACCAAGATAGTCAAACATGAAAACAATTAATAGAATGTGGCAGACAGACAGAACAAAAGACATGGGCAACATAATTGCTTAGTGGTATTTCTAGGAACTCTGATAGCTTTAAAAAAATGTATGTTTGTACAACAAATGCAACCCGAGGGAGCAAGATTATAGTATTGAGATTATTTTGAGGAATCTTGCCATACCATATGACATGACGAATGTCCCGTATGTTATTCACATGAATCAGCACAAGCATTCGAGCAACATATCTGTTGCTTATCTGATGGTTAGGTTCAGTCCGGATGGATAGTGCATTTTGAGAATGGAGCATAGAGGAGATCTCCATGACAGAGTGGTTTTCGGAAAAGGTGCCATTGATTATGCAATTTGTATAGGTACAGAAGCTACTTTGCACTCCAATCTTAGAGAAAATGGAAGTGTCAAGGACTCCAGTTCCAAGCATTAGCTGACTAATATCATCACAACGTATACACCTCCTCAAAAGAAGTTGACGAACCCAAGAACCTCCCGTAGTAGGCTTTTTTCCTCCCGGGAACACGCAAAACCTCTGCGTCTTGTGCACTGGTAGAATAAACGTCTATGTACAAAGCATGATGGTGCCAACACTCCAAATTTACACCGCTTTCGCCTATGTAGCCCCTGTCGAGTAGGCTGGTGAGGTCAGGGTATGCGTTGTCAAGGATAGCTGCCTTATAATGCATCCTGATCCACCATGGATCATGATCAGTGGAGCTGCGGTACCCTTGCAAGGCGATAGCATGGATTGGAAGTCAAGTGTCACCAACCTAGTAGATTCACCTCGTACGTCCATTTATAATTTGTTTTTCTCTAATCCCTCACTTGAGCCTGCGCGCTCACACACTAAATGCACAAACGAATTGTAACATGGAAACTGAAAACAGAGCAGGTTGTGGCCAATTCGATAATTTTCCATCTAAGAGCAACATCCATGAGTGTGTATATATATAAGCCGCAAGGATTGAAGAAAGCGTGATTGAGAATTTGAAGAAGGCATGGCATCCGTTTGATTCCACAAATGCGTTCATTTGGCACTATTTTTGTGATGATCACACTTTCCAGCTTAACTTTTTGGCCCTAGTTTCTGAATTAGTGCTGACATTTCTGGCACTATTTTTGTGTTCCAGCTTCTTTAACTTTTTGGCCCTCACTTCTGAATTAGTGTGACATTTCTGGTCACGCTTGCGTATTTCTTTCATTTGTGTTTGGACGCCTTGACAATAAATGCACCAAAGAAAAATAATTTTATTTTAAATTTTAGGCTTGGGGTTGTGCAACTTGAGTGAGAATTTTAAAAAGTAAACACTGCATGTTCTGGCCAACACGATAGTTTTCTATCTGAGCAACAGCCATCGAACTTTCGTGGGTACGTATATTGTCAAAAAAAGAAAGCGTGACTGATGTTTGAAGAAGGCATGGCATCTCAATGACTCCACATGGCGTTCATTTGGTACCATTTTTTTATGGTCACACTATCCAGCTTTTTATCATCCGATTTGTGTAGACTAGAGAGAAAATGACCAACCCTAGTTATTGCAAAATTGAACCATAGAATTCCGCCTAACCCAGAATATTTTACAGGATTAAAAAGCTAAAACCTGCAGAAAACTCAAACAGAAAGCACGATAAGTCCTCAGGTTCAGCCTAACCCAGAAAACTTACATGATTAACAAATTGAAGACAAATTACCAGGTGATACCATCACATGCATGAACCCTATCGCCGTTTGGGAGGCATAGCCCTAGAAGCCCCCCACATTCCAGAAACATAAATAAAAGCATATTAAGAAAATGACATGTATTTGGTCCGAATGCATGATGGCACAAAAGGATGGATCTTCTGTTGCAGGCACCACAGATCCATCGCTCAACTTGTTGAGTCTTACTGTTCTAGCCGAGGATGTCAAACTTAACTCAGGCTTGCTGATTGCTCGCTCGATGCTTTGCAAGCTCAGTTGATTCACCATGCCTCATTGTATAATGAAATAGAATGTTAACAATATCATAACTTTGATTTACAGACCCACATGTCATTCTTTGGTCAGCGCATTTGGCACTTTGATGTATGGATCATCATAACTCGGAAGGGCCTCTATTATGGCATCTCTGCATTGTTGGAAACAGAAAAGATACTCAGCCTTTGCTTCAAAGCTTGATAACAGGTCAATCGAAGACATTGAGCCTTGTTACCTGTTAGCAAATGGTTCCGCCTTATCTTCTCTTAAAGAACTACCAGCTGCAGTATCTGTGACCAAGATAGTCAAACATGAAAACAGGTAACAGAAGGTGGCAGACAGACAGAATAAAAGACATGGGCAACATAATTGCTTAGTGGAATTTCTAGGAACTCTGATAGCTTAAAAAAAGCTGTATGTTTGTACAACAAATGCAACCCAAGGGAACAAGATTATAGTATAATCATTTAAGCAACATAAATGTGTGTAGATGAAGGAACTTGTTTTGTAGAAAAACAATATTTGAGTGAGCATGTGCAACAATTGATCCACTAATGCCTATGTGTGCCATGCAGCCGGGATACTGTGTGGCTCGTTTCATCCACTACAATTTTGCACAGGGCGCCGCGCAACAACATCCCGGCTGCCTGCTGAGGACTGCATGTTGGTGGATCAATTATTGCATGTGTTCTAAAGGTTTGGTTTGCACCACATACCATGGACGAAAGCATACAATGTTAGAAACAATGAATTAAATTAGTCAAAGAGAGCAAATAGATATTTTCTCTCACAACTCAGATGGCTCACTGTCTTGTTCTGCTACATATTAATATTCAAAATTAGTTGTTACAAACATAAATAATTCATGAGATTCTTTTTTTAGTCTCTAATCCTTCAATTTCAGGTCTGTTTCCTATATTATACATTAATTCAAGAGAACTTAAAAAGTCGCCGTGCAGTCAGAGAATCTGGTTGCAGAGAAAAAAAAAGGGTATAAAGTATGGACTGTGACTATTGTCAAGTGTGGTACTACCGAACACATACATATCAAGATTCAAGAGCACATGCATACTGTTATAATGAACTTGTCTAATAAAAAATGGATATAATATTATGAACTGCACAATGGCATAAAACAGAGCTGAGGCAATCCTGAAGCAAATGCCTAATTTTGTTAGTTAAACACAACAAGGCATTACACTTTATCGTAGCTATTGAGATTATTTTGAGGGGTCTTGCTATACCATATGACATGATCAATGTACAATATGTTATTCACATGAATCAGCATAAGCATTCGAAATTGTCTTTGGACCAAGGGGCACTAGCACACTAGTAAGTGATAAGCAACCAATCTACATGGAAATGTGAAAAGTTACATGGATGAGTACCAGCTCTAAGTGAAGGCTCAATGGATTCAAGATCAACCGCTTGAAGTTGCCCAAACCTGCAAGGAAAAGAGAGAATAAGTATTTCTAGCTGCTTCTGATGGGATTCATACACATTAGTTCAGTCCCCCAGATCAAGCATGGTTTCTCACAGCCCACCTAAACAACAACCACCACAAAGAGCATAATTTGCACTTATTGTTACAGGCTCCATCAATTCCAAGTAGCAGGCAGCAAATGCAAGTTTCGAATTGTGCATGAAGAGGGGCAGAAAAATATAAGGGGTCCTGAATTACCAGTCCACCACCTGCTGAATCTTGGGCGCGAACTCCTCAGCCTAGCGGTCCAACAGGCAGAAAATCATCAGCCTCCACGCAGCGCACGGGAAGTGGTTCCCATCGAGAGTGAGAGAGAAAGAAGCGCGCTGACCTCTTGCGGCGAGAGAGATATGCGGGCGGAGTTGGCGAGGCGGGGAAGGTCCGGCGGCTCCAGGGGCCCCGGCCCCGCGGTGGGCGCTGCGTTCGGGCAGGAGGAGAGCGGGCGCCGCCGCAGCAGAGACCACCGGGTGCTCGGCGAGGCGTGCCACGGCGGCGCGGCGGCCCAGCGGAGCCTGGGAATGGCCGAGGCGGCGGCGGAGAGCATGGCCGTCGTTGCTGCCGGCGATGCTAAAAGAGAGGAGGGGTTTAGATTTGGACCAGAGGCGATCCGAGCGGATTATCCACTGCTGACGCTCTCCCCTCTCCATGTGCGCCGTCCGATCTGTACTCTACGGCTGTGATTGAGGCCTGCGACGGAGCTCTAGCTGGGCTTCATGGATCCACCTCGCCTGGTGACTGGGCCGCGCCTCCGATTTGGTGTGCTGCAAGCCTCGTCACGGTTCACGTGGCAGATTTTGCACATAAACATTTAGATTAATTAATAATCACTCTGGTTTTTAAATTATCGGATGTATATAGACGCGTTTTAGTGTATCTTGTGAGTCTCTTGTGTCTTGGTCTCTTGAATCTGATTTTTTTGCCAATTTCTTGGGATGTCTCTTGTGTCGTGGTCTTTGAAGAAGCAAAATTTGGTATCTCTGTGTACCGCCGAAGCAGAATACATTGCAGGCGGATCATGTTGTGCTCAATTACTATGGATAATACAAACTCTTCAAGATTATGGCATGAATGTGGGACATGTCCCATTACTATGTGACAATGAAGTGCTATTAAGATTGCACACAATCTCGTTCAACACTCTCGAACTAAGCATATTGATGTTCATCACCACTTTATACGTGACCATGTGGCTAATGGTAGCAGACCTTAAGCATGTCTGTATCGACAAACAAGTGACGGACATCTTCACAAAACCACTTGATGAGGAGACATTTTGACACTTGAGGAGTGAGTTAAACATTCTTGATGTTTCTAATGTGAACTAGAAACTCAACTGGATGCATGCAAGGATATGAGCTTTCACGACTAATCTTAATAATTCTCTTATGATGGACTATCTTATATCATGGATACATTGCTTCCTTGTACTAGGTACTTGGATGAGCTACATTCTACAAGATTGCTTCAACCCGTATATTGAGCAATCTCACATGAACCAAGTATCGAAGACTTCCTTTGTTGTGTTCAAGGAACAAGACAACCAAAAGTATCCTTTGACAACATATGATTTTCACTCTTATCAATTTGGGTATACATGTTGTTTCTTGTGTGACTAATTAGGAAGATGAACTTCAACTTCAATGGATTGCTCCCAATTCATGGTGGACATCATCATCCTTGAGCATCCAGAACAAGTTCAACTATATGATTTCGTCAACAACAAACCCAATGTAATTCCTCACATCTAAGGGAAGTTTTACTCCAAGTCATGAGCCAAAGCAACTCTAGAAGATGTGAATGCATTGAAATGCTTAAACAAAAAATGTCAACCCTATTTGAGCTTAAACGATGAGTATGACCTATGATCACGTGTTCTCACTTGACTCCTAAGCCAATGTAATCAAATATTGATGACTTAGTCGGCAACCCTATCTTAGTTGAAGTTTTGCATGTCCTTTCTTTATCCTGTGTTTTGTTGTTCATATTTTTCTTTATGTTCATGTTTTTCTTGTCGAAACGGATAATTTTTTCGAAACGGATTCATGATTTTCTTGTGATATCATTTGGATTTTTTTTATAAAGAACCAAAAACTTCTTTAATTTCATCTTTTTTCTATTTTCTCTATCAATTCATTGCAAATCCTTTACTAGTATAACTGCACAGTGAGATGAGTCTTGACAAAATCTACTCTATCATGTGCAATCGGTCTCTCCGATCCAAACTCCTTGGTGACACCAGGTCAAATTTAACTAATGCATAGCAGTTCTTCAGTCTGACCGACAGGAACTGGCTCAGTGACACCGATGTGGTCAATCAGAAGATCCAAGCCTCTATTGAAGCTTCAGAATTTCGACTAATATTTTTGGGGACACTGAAGTGCACAGGAAAAAGAATGTTTTGCCAAGAAAGTTACATCTATTTTCTCCAGCTCCACTTAATGATCCTCCTCTACAAAGAATTTCCAACTATAATTCTGCTTCATGTGCAAGTCCAGGTCCCTTACCATTTGACCTACAAAAACAAGAAGAATAAACCCTTCTTGGAAATTGATTTCAAAGGGGGAGAGATATGCACATTGTCGGTGTCAAAATCGGCGGATCTCGGGTAGGGGGTCCCGAACTGTGCGTCTAAGGCGGATGGTAACAGGAGGTGGGGAACACAATGTTTACCCAGGTTCAGGCCCTCTCGATGGAGGTAATACCCTACTTCCTGCTTGATTCATCTTGATGATATGAGTATTACAAGAGTTGATCTACCACGAGATCGTAGAGGCTAAACCCTAGAAGCTAGCCTATGGTATGATTGTTGTTGTCCTACGGACTAAACCCTCCGGTTTATATAGACACCGGAGGGGGCTAGGGTTACAGAGTCGGTTACAATGGGAGGAGATCTACATATCCGTATCGCCAAGCCTGCCTTCCACGCCAAGGAGAGTCCCATCGGACACGGGACGAAGTCTTCAATCTTGTATCTTCATAGTCCAACAGTCCGGCCAAAGGATATAGTCCGGCCGTTCGGATACCCCCTAATCCAGGACTCCCTTAGTAGCCCCTGAACCAGGCTTCAATGACGATGAGTCCGGCGCACAGATTGTCTTCGGCATTGCAAGGCGGGTTCCTCCTCCGAATACTCCATAGAAGATTTTGAACACAAGGATAGTGTCCGGCTCTACAAAACAAGTTCCGCATACCACCGTAGAGAGAATAATATTTCCACACATCCAATCTGCCGACCGTTTTTCATAACGTGACGTATTTCGTAGCATGACATCACACCACGACCCGGTCATTATTTGAACCATTTTTCTCAACCAGCCTCGGCGCATATCGCGAGGCGGTTTCCTTGGCACGTCTTGTCGAAGCAGAGATCGTGTCCCCTTATCACGGGATTCTCATCAATACGAACGTGGGTAATCCATCCGCGCCATCAATTACGGCGCTTGGGGAATAAGCGAGTTTACTAGGCAGGTGGGGGCGTACAGCTCCGTACGCCCTTATAAAGGGATAAGGATTCGCCTTTTTTCACCCACGCCTTCTTCCTCCTCGCATATCCATTCTCGCGCACTCGAGCTCCAACACCCAAGTTCGCGTCTTTCTCCTCAAACCGTTCCAATCATGTCCGGATCGGGAGGCAAGTGGATGAAATCCTCCGTCATGGAGGAGGACATCAAAAAGTTGCGGGGAGCCGGATACTTGGCCGCGGATATTGCGCACCGGCTGCCCGATGCGGGGCAGATCGTCCCTACCCAGAACCTTACGAGAGGGTAGTTTTCCTCACCCACTTCGACCGCGGACTGGGGTTTCCCCTCCACCCGTTCGTCCGCGGCCTCATGTTCTACTACGGGCTGGACTTCCATGATCTGGCCCGAACTTCATCCTTAACATCTCGGCGTTTATCGTCGTTTGCGAGGCCTTCCTCCGCGTCCGGCCCCACTTCAGCCTGTGGCTGAAGACCTTCAATGTCAAACTGAAGGTGGTTGGCGGCCAGCAAGCGGAATGCGGAGGCGCCATGGTGGGCAAAATGCCCAATGTTACATGGCTCGAGGGCTCCTACGTGGAGACCATAAAGGGGTGGCAATCGGGGTGGTTCTACATCACCGAGCCGCGCGACACCAACTGGGTGGCGGCCCCCGAGTTCAGATCCGGAATCCCCACGCGGCTCACCTCCTGGAAGGAGAAGGGCCTGTCTTGGGGTCCATCGGTGGAGCTGATCGGACTCCAGAAATGTATCCGGAACATGATAAGCAAGAAACTCAAGCTTGTCAATGTGGTCCAGGTCATGCTCTTCTGCCGGATCCTCCCGTGTCAACAACGGGCATTCAATTTGTGGGAGTTCGACCCGGCCGAGCACCAGACGATGTGCGAGCTCTTTGACACGACGCACAAAGACGTCTGGAGGGTGCTGTTCAAGGGCGCCGAGGTACCTCCTTCCCTTACGGAGGACCGCGGACTTAGCGCGAAGCGCCCTGCGAATCCGGTAAGTTCTCTACACCTTATAGGGTATTTATTTTCCCCAGTTTAATCATGTGCGGGATCTAAGCTCCCATGCCTTTGACAGGACTGGGTGGAGACAACAGAGCAGATCGACTGCTCGGCCCCCCCTTCCCGAAGATCCAGCAGATGCTCTCCTAACGGAGATGCTGGTTCCGGCGCCTTACGAGGTGCCGGTGAAGAAGGCCACGGGGACCCGAAAGGGTCTCCGGCGCGGGGTTATATCAGACTCATCATCCGATAACTCCGAAGCGCACTCCTCCCACGCACACGAGGAGGAGGAAGAAGAAAGTCCCCCCCCCCCCCGGGGGGCAAGAAAAGGAAGGACGCCCCAATCAGGGAGGCCGAAGGGTCAAAGAAGGGAAAGACCCTCCTTCCGTACTACTCCACAACGGCCGCCGACAGCGACAACGAGTGGTTGCCCAGGGACAAGCCCCTGGCGAAATCGTAAGTATTCGGATCCCATATTAATTCATGGTATGTTTAATTGCACTGCTTCTCCTTATGCCGAATATGATTATGCAGTCCGTCCAGAGCCCGTATCGACGTATCTTCGTCGGATGGTTCTTTGGACCCGTCGGATATGAATAGCGATTCACTTCCGACCGCCTCCTCCCCTCGCCCTACGGACAACGCCGAGTTGTTGTCTCAGAGGGCACCGAGCCGAGGGGAGGTAGTCCTGGAGGCGTCTCGCGGCGACCTTCCGGACCCTGGGCGCAAAGGGAGCAAGACTCCCACTGGCTCCAAGTTCGGCCCCCAGCCGAACACTGCGCCGGAGCCTCCGGTGATCCCGGACTCCGGCAGGCGATCCCCTATTAAGAGGGGTAATCCGCCCGTGCCGGTGGCCTCTGTCCATCCAGAGGCACCGAACAACTTGCTCTAAGCGCTTCAAGGCGCTTCCATCGACGAAGAGCACCGCACTGTCATGAGTGCGGTGATCGAGACGGTTCAGTCCATCAAAAATGGATTAATTGAAGCTTGCGCCAGCCTCCTAATGGGCTTTAAGGTAAGTAATCAAAATGTAGGAAAATATTATTGCATAGACAGTAGCCCCTGATGCTCTGTTTGGCGTTCTCGAAGAAAAGCCGAATAGAGGATCAAATAATGACCCAGGAGTCTAATCCGAATATGTCTATATGTGTATGCAGGCTTCACTGCTGGCCGCTGCCGCACGTACTGCGGAGGTCGCTGCACTGAAGCAGGACCTTGAGCGGTCCGAGGAAGAGTTCGGCCTTGCCAAGAGGCAGCTCGAGGAGAGCAAAGGTAAGCAATACCTGGTCTATATATTTAAAGTAAATTGGTTGCAAAAAATAATAGGATCATCATGAATGTGCCGCGTTTTCACCGAGACATCCTCATGCGCAGCAAAAGAGAACAGACGGGGGTGGCTATCACCGATTATCCTGTCATGCCATAGGTCTTTCCAAAAGAGGACCGTGTCCCCTCGTCCCACTTCCACCGTCGTGACCCCCCTGTATGCTGGTGTGAGCTGAAGAATGTCAAGCCACCAGAACGAGCCGCGGTGCTCAGTTGCATGCGGGACCAATCCCTTATAGTATGTAGACCAAATCAGGTCAACCCACGATATATCACGACGGTTGTAGAATTTGTGCAGCTGCTTAAGCAGCAGGGCCTGGTTCTGGGTCTGCAGATCAAAGACCCCCAGCCCTCCTTTCTCCTTGGGACGACATACCAGGGCCCATGCTGCCAAGGAAACAACCTTGTGCCCGTCATCAGTGTTCTTCGCCCAGAGACAGTAACGCCTAAGCTTGTCCAGGTGTTCCAAGATTTTCGGAGGGAGTTTGATGGAGCACATAGCATAAATCGCCAGGGATGTGATCACCGAGTTGACCAGTGTTAGTTTTGATACGAGGTCCAGCAGCGATGCAGCAGTAGAGAGTCTGCGCTTGATGGAAGCCACAAGCGGCATTAGGTCAGCCACAGTTGGCCTAGCCGTGCCCATGGGCATGCCCAGATACGTGAACGGCATCTTGCCCACCTTGCATCCAAAAATCTCAGCCAAGCGATCTGCTGCCTCATCCGCCGTGTTAACAGTCATCAGCGTGGATCTGCGCCGACCCTTGGTTATAACTTCCATCTGACACTCTCCCCTCAAGCCAGAGAGGAGCTGCACGACCTCCAAGGATGCCTGGCTGAAACCGAAATAAATGATAATGCTGACGTTTGGAGGTGTACTTGGGGGTCGGGGGATTTTGCAGCCAACAAATACTATGAGCACTGCTTCCGTGAGGTGGTGGCTGATGATGCGTTCAAATGGATATGGCGATCAAAATGCACCAACAAGTGGAGGGTTTTCGCTTGGTTGCTCCTTGCGGACAAGCTAAACACTAGAAACATGCTAAAGAGGAGGGGCATGAAGCTGAGAGATGATGTGTATACCTGTGTCCTGTGTGTTAATCCACCTGAAGAGACGGTGGAACACCTCTTCTTCAACTGTCCTTTCAGTGAAAGATGCTGGAGAAAACTGGGGATGGTGTAGGCTGATGGCGGGAACAGGATACAACTTGTGCATGAGGCGAAGGGCAGGTGGTCGGGCCCCATGTTTATGGAAGCCTTCGTCGTCGCGGCTTGGAGCCTGTGGAAGGAACGCAATAACAAGCATTTTAGGGGCGTTACGCCCTCGGTTGATAGTTGGCTCCTAAGATTCAAAAATGACTTTGGGATGCTGCAGCATAGAATCAAGGAGGCCTTGATCCCGTTTGTGGATGGACAATTTAGTTGCTTCCATCTAAGTTGTAACCAGCGTTGTTTTTCTTCATTTCTTTTGCCTTCTACTTACCCTCACCCTCGGGGTGGAGGGGGTTGTAACATAGTCGACACCATGTAGCCCAAGGGTGAATGTATGTTGTAGGCTGTGTTGGTTGAAGTAATATAAAGTCAGTGGGGGGCTGCCCTCACTGTCCTAAGCTTTCAAAAAAAAATCATGAATGTGCCAGGGGCCACGACCGAAGTGGCGACCCTGAAGAAGGCGTTGTCCGAAGCTGAAAACAAAGCGGCCAAGGAGCACATTGAGCAAGAAAAGCAAGAAGCCCGCATGGGCGAGGTGCAGCAAGAGCTCCAGGCTCTTGTCAAAAAATACAAGTCCTTGGAAGTTGACTCTAAGACGCGAGAGTCCGAGCTTGCGAAGGTCCTCGAAAGCGCAAAACATGCCAAGGCCGAAGCCCAAAAGGCCCTCCAGGAAATTGAGGTGGTTAAGAAGATAGTGGCGGGTAAGGCATTCATTATGCAAAGCAAGCATGTCAAAGAAAATTTATTTTTACTTACCCGAGTTCGGAGCTCTCCAGGAGCGTTAGCAGATTTGCCCTGCAGTGTGTCTGATGCCGCGGAGTTCTACCGTGCCGAGGAGGGGAGCTCGACGGAGAAGTTGTTCTGGTCTCAGTATACTGGGACCGAACACCCGATGCCCTTGAGCGACCAGCTTAAGCAACTGGTTGAGCTCCACAAGGCGGCCGAACAGGCCATGAAGGGCCTTATAGTCCGGATGTGGCCTGGCGATCCCCTTCCCAACAGCTACTTCGGTCTGGTGAGGCGGCTTGTGGATGCCTGCCCCCGGTTTGAAGTCATCAAGCGGTCCATCTGCATCGAAGGTGCACGCAGGGCCTTTGCCCGTGCGAAAGTGCACTGGGCGAAGATGGACGCCGAGAAGCTGGTGAAGGAGGGGCCACCACAGGGCAAGGAGCATCGCCACCCCGAAATGTATTATGACGGTGTCCTGAAGGGTGCCCGCCTTGTGGCGGAGGAGTGTTCAAAAGATGTAATTTTTGAATGAACGTGCTCATGTGATCCTTTAATGTGAAAACTAGTTCACTTGCGCTACGCAACACTTTTTGAATTTAAAATATTACCTTATGTGCGGCCATTTATCAAATCTGAGAGTTGGCCAGTCGTCGGCTTCTGCCCCCATGCAGCTAGTGCTGGGGTGTTCGGGATAAATCTGAGCACTCTTTTTCCCATTTTTGGGTCCTTCGAGGGAGGTGCTCAGCGCAACGAACCAGGCAATCGGACTATAATGCTTTATCACTCAAACTTAGCCATAGAAGTCTACAATTTTAAAATTTGGCGAAGCCCCTAGTATTCGGAAGGCCGAATTTGGGGCGCTATATACGCCTAAGTCGGACAAGGCCGACTCCTCGCCCGAAGCAGAAAAAGTCTTTAAGGACTTGAGACCTCTCGAACAACGACCAGCTCTCGCCTCATCATGACAGTCAGTTTTGGCTTTCTTTGCTGAGGTGCTCGTCCGGAAGAACCGAGACACAATCGCAGTAGTTCTCCCAGTGCTACCTTAGCCGATATAGCGGAACGTAAGGTACCAAAACATGGGAGCAGGGCAAACCCAACTATTGACCCAAGACATGATTCGGAGCTGATGCATATAATGCTATAAGTTCGGGGTGCCGCACTGTCGAAAGTATTCAGACTTCTCACACCATATTATGGGGTATACGAAAGCCCCTGGCGTATTGGCCGTACCAGAATGTACGGGTGCTGATTGTTGTAAATAAACATATAAAAAAAGGATAGATAATGCAGTAATGGACTAATGCTATGCATTGTTATTTAAAGAATACGTTGAAGCGTACTGATACAAGTAGTGTAATAAGCAGAAGAAAATAGGATTATTTAACATGTCCTATCCAAGGGCAAGCTGCGGACTGGTATTTAAAGCGGGTATTCCGCTCGTTATCAGAGACCACCTGAGGATTCCATTGTACGACGTAGCTTCCTGCCTCCTTGGTTGTTGTATTATGCGTCCGGCAATCGCACTGACGGATAGGGCTTCCAGAGAGTAAGGCCCTGAAAGAGAGAGAATGATAAAGGCAGTAAGCCCCTAGTGCGGTTGAGCCGCACTGTGGGACGTGCCATGATCGTGCCCCCGCCTGTGCCCATGGTATTTTCAATGCGTAATTATGTACGTGCGGCACAGATTTCGCTGTTTGACTGGGACTAGGGCGGGGGCCAAATTGCTAGGCGAGCTCTGAACGTGCCAGGCGATCCTGTTGCAGGTTATTCCGGACTCGCTTGACGGTGTCCGGGGGTTTTATCGCCAAATTGGTGGATTGCCTTAGGAGGCTGCTTTGTGCTTCTACTGCGAGGGCCGCAATGTGCTCCTCCGTGCGGAGCGAGCGCTCTGTGTTTCCATTGACTGTGATGACCCCCCTAGCTCCTGGCATCTTGAGCTTGAGGTATGCGTAGTGCTGTACCACATTGAATCTTGCAAATGCGGTTCGCCCGAGCAGTGAGTGATAGTCGCTGCGGAACGGGACGATATCGAAGATTAACTCCTCGCTTCGGAAGTTGTCCGGAGATCCGAAGACCACTTCCAGTGTGATTGAGCCCGTGCAATGGGCCTCTACGCCTGGGATGACACCTTTAAAGGTTGTTTTTGTGGGTTTGATCCTTGAGGGGTCTATACCCATTTTGCGCACTATATCCTGATAGAGTAGGTTCAGGCTACTATCGCCGTCCATAAGGACTTGAGTGAGGTGAAATCCGTCAATGATGGGGTCTACGACCAATGCGGCAGATCCGCCATGACAGATACTAGTAGGGTGGTCCCTGCGATCGAAGGTGATCGGACAAGAGGACCATGGGTTGAGCTTTGGGGCGACGGGCTCCATCACATAGACGTCCCTTAGTGCGCGCTTTCGTTCCCTCTTGGGGATGTGGGTTGTGTATATCATATTCACCGTCCTCACTTGTGGGGGGAACCTCTTCTGTCCTCCCGTGTTCGGCGGCCGGGGCTCCTCCTCGTCATCACTGTGCAGCCCCTTGTCCTTGTTTTCGGCATTTAACTTGCCGGCCTGCTTGAACACCCAGCATTCTCTGTTGGTGTGATTGGCTGGCTTATCGGGGGTGACGTATATTTGACACGAGCGATCGAGTATGCGGTCCAAACTGGACGGGCCCGGAGTGCTTCTTTTGAATGGTTTTTTCCGCTGACCGGATTTGTAGCCTCTGAATCTAGCATTGACTGTCGTATCCTCGGCATTATCACCGTTGCTGCGGCGCTTGTGTTTGCTGCGACATGGTCTGCTGTTACTGTCCTTGGTATCCGAAGTGCCAAGGTTCCTTGATATGTTGTTGCTGCGAGCCAGCCAGCTATCCTCTCCCGCGCAAAAGCGGGTCATGAGTGTCGCGAGGGCTGCCATAGACTTCGGCTTTTCCTGGCCGAGGTGCCGGTCGAGCCACTCGTCACGGATGTTATGCTTAAATTCCGCTAAGGCCTCTGCATCCGGACAGTCGACAATTTGATTTTTCTTGGTTACGAACCGTGTCCAGAATTGCCTGGCCGATTCCCCCGGCTGCTGAGTTATGTGGCTCAAGTCATCGGCATCCGGTGGTCGCACATAAGTGCCCTGGAAGTTGTCGAGGAATGCATCTTCCAGATCCTCCCAACAGCCAACGGAGTCTGCTGGCAAGCTATTCAGCCAATGTCGAGCTGGTCCTTTGAGTTTTAGTGGGAGGTACTTGATGGCATGTAGATCGTCACCGCGGGCCATGTGGATGTGGAGGAGGAAGTCCTCGATCCATACCGCGGGATCTGTTGTACCATCATATGATTCGATATTGACGGGTTAAAAACCCTCTGGGAATTCATGATCCATTACTTCGTCAGTGAAGCATAGGGGGTGTATGGCGCCTCTGTGCTGGGCTATATCACGATGCAGCTCATATGAGTCTTGCCTGCTGTGTTCGGCCCAGCCGGATTTACTTTTACTGTATCCGGCGTGACGGTCATCGTCCCGTGTAGGGGCGCACCCTCGTGATCCGTAGATCGATCTTGCGTGTTTTGCCCTGTCTTCCAATTCATCTCGCAGGTCTCGCGTGTTTCCCCGTGCCTTGGTATTTTTGTTCGAATGGCAGCGGGGTGCGGGCTGAGCTTCTGGCTGAAATGCCTCTCTGTCTCGGCCACGAGGTGGCCAATCAGCCGTATCATACGCCGGTGATGTAGGTTTCAATGCTTCCTCCTCAAGTCGGGGTAGCAACCTGCGCTTTGGGTAACCCTTGGAAGGGCGTTCGAGTTCATATTCCTCGGCCGCAAGGACTTCAGTCCACCTGTCTGCTAGCAAATCTTGATCAGCTCGAAGCTGTTGTTGCTTTTTCTTCAGGCTATTTGTTGTGGCTAGAAGCCGGCGCTTAAAGCGCTCCTGCTCGACGGGATCTCAGGCATGACAAATTCTTCGTCGCCGAGGCTCACCTCGTCTTCGGAGAGAGGCATGTAATTGTCATCCTCCGCTTCTCCCTCTGCCGCTCGCTCAGGAGGGCTGGCTTGTTCATCCTCCGGCTCTAAATCTTGCTGGAGGGGATTGTCGTCGTCTTCGGCACTGTCCGGAGTACTATTATCTCCTATGCCGGTATCACCACTTTTGTCGTGGCGAGACTTAGAGCGGCGCCGCTGACATCGGCGCTTGGGTTGCTTCTTGGAGGGGTCATCCTCCGCTGTCTTATCGCCATTGCCTTCTTTGGATGTATCCACCATGTATATATCATATGATGAGGTCGCGGTCCAACGCCCTGTGGGCGGTGGTTCCAATTCGTCTCCTGCATCGTCGTCCATGCCGTCGATATCTTCGGAGTCAAAGTCGAGCATGTCGGTTAAATCATCGACAGTGGCTACTAAGTGGGTGGTGGGTGGGGAACGAATTTCTTCGTCGTCCACATCCCATCCTAGCCGGACATAGTTCGTCCAAGGCTCTCCTGACAAGGAAAGAGACTTTAAAGAATTTAGCATGTCGTCGAAAGGCGAGTGCTGAAAGATATCTGCGGAGGTGAACTCCATGATTGGCGCCCAATTGGATTTGATAGGCATGGGCGCAGGCGGTTCGGAGTCCATGGCCGGATATGAATCCAATGGTTCGGCGTTACGGCTCTCGTGAGGGGTAAGGTCAGTATCCGGCTCTATCACCGCTGAGAGTGCAGCCCCCAAGGCGGGTTCTATCCGCCCATCCTCGGATGGCGCAATTTGCTCCGGATTGAAGGCCGGAGTAGTTGCCGGTGTGATCTCCCGAACACTGTCCGACGACAGAGCTATATCGTGCTTGTCGTGATTGTGTGGCACACCTGGCATGGGCTCGAATCCGTCGAAGATCAAGTCTCCGCGGATGTCGGCAGTAATTCAAGTTTCCGAACCTGACCTGATGGCCAGGGGCGTAGCTCTCGATCTGCTCCAGATGGCCAAGCGAGTTGGCCCGTAGTGCGAAGCTGCCGAATACAAAGATCTGTCCGGGGAGGAAAACCTCACCCTGGACCGCATCGTTACCGATGATCGAAGGAGCCATCAAGCCTTACGGTGACAGCACAGTGGAACTCTCAATGAAAGCACCAATGTCGGTGTCAAAACCGGCGGATCTCGGGTAGGGGTTCCCGAACTGTGCGTCTAAGGCGGATGGTCACATGAGGCGGGGGACACAATGTTTACCCAGGTTCGGGCCCTCTCGATGGAGGTAATACCCTACTTCCTGCTTGATTGATCTTGATGATATGAGTATTACAAGAGTTAATCTACCACGAGATCGTAGATGCTAAACCCTAGAAGCTAGCCTATGGTATGATTGTTGTTGTCCTACGGACTAAACTCTCCGGTTTATATAGACACCGGAGGGGGCTAGGGTTACACAGAGTCAGTTACAATGGGAGGAGATCTACATATCCGTATCGCCAAGCTTGCCTTCAACGCCAAGGAGAGTCACATCCAGACACGTGACGAAGTTTCCAATCTTGTATCTTCATAGTCCAACAGTTCGGCCAAAGGATATAGTCCGGCTGTCCGGATACCCCCTAATCCAGGACTGCCTCACACATCAAAGATTATCTAACTTCAAAGCAGCATAGCAATAGATAAACATGAGAGGAGATATATATGTTTCTAGTGGGGAGAAACATATGAACATATGTATGGTTGTTGATTTATCTCATCCGTAATGTATATACCACCTGTAAGGTATCTATGAGTGGTAGACTGCTACAGATGCCCGTCGCTGATAGCCATTTGTGTCTGCCAATGATAGCAATATCTGAAGTAGTGACTATCGACTGATGGAAGAGTAATTAGGATTAGCATGGGTGCTCGTTACATTCACGCTTTCTTTACAAATTTTTGTTACGGTAACGTATCTCATGATAGGTTGGACGGGCTGCATCAAGGAATGAATCAGTATTGGAGTATTTGGTTTGCTTGGGTCAGAACTCCTCATATGCATCCTGCAGCTCACACTCTCCTCCTCTATGAGACGGTCGGTTGTGAGTACTTTGCATAGAGTGACTCCTGTTATAGCCTCCATTTTTCTCTACTCTGTAAGCACCATTATGAGTGCATATAAGAAAACACCATTCTAAGGGTTTTGAGGGGTTCCATGTGTGTGTGTGTGGGGGGGGGGGGTCTCATTTATAGTACCGGCTCGGACCATCCTGCAAGTGCTCTCTTTGTTATTATTTCTTCTTTTTCCAGTGAAAACAAAACAAAAAGGAGAGTTGGTGGCGACCTAACATGAAGGAGAAAGAGGTGGGCATCCCTGACATGAGGAGGAGAGGGAGGTGAGGGTGTCAGAGATGTGTGGGGGGAGGGGGCAACAGAGATGAAGGAGACAAGGGAAACTTCGAGTAGAACGCCGGAGACATGAAAGGAGAATAGTGGGACTAGCGGAGGCGGGTAAGATGGTCCATGAAGGTTTCCCCGTCATCCCATGCTGTTGTACAGGCCGTGGCGGGCCATGCAAGAAATGAGATGCAACGTATGGGGGACGGGCGGGTGGCAGACGAGCGGGAGCTCGACTGGCGGAATTTGTCGATCAAGGGCAGCAATGGTAAGTTCACATCATGGCGGGGAAGAAAAATTCAAGATTTTTTTTTGGGTGAATGGGGAGATCCCCCCCAGCCTCCCTACACTTGGTCTAGAGGGGGAGAGGGATAAGGTCGAGTGGGTCCTTTAAATGAGGGATGGATAGGTGAGAGTTGGAGTATTTTTCTTCTTCTTCTCGAAACCTCCAAAATAGATATTAGGAGGAAGATGAATAGATGGTTGGAACTGCACTTTAGCTATGAACTATTATATGATTGCTATTGTGTTGCAACAAGATATCAATATTTAAGTATGTTAGCCTGTGATTTCATTCAACATATTAATGTTTTTTAACGGAGGCAAAATGTTTGCCTCATATATTAATTAAGAGAGAGAAATAGTTTGGTTTCTTTACAAAACACCCCTTATTACAACCAAGGAATTGCTCTTATGATCGTCGGTAGTTTCTTTGCTCCCATGGCCACCTAAAGCAAGGCCTCCTTCTTGATGTTGTCTAGTAAGATTGACGGTGGCGCTCCTTTGTCGTGGAAAACACATGTGTTTCTCTCATTCCATATAGACCATGGAGTTAATTGCACAGAAGCACCACAGTTGGGGCATTGGAAGCAGATTGGTACCAAGATTGGTATTTTTTACGTGTCAGTACCAACTTTGAAGCGAGGCATTGCAACATAGGCTAAAACGGTTGTTTATACGTCTTGACGGTATAACTGGCCGGTTGGGCCCGCCCATTAGGTGCCACGCTGACCAGTGCTCGCGCGCTGACTGGGACGAGGCCTGGTCGCACCGTTTAGGCGCGGCTGGTCCGGTCGGAGCCAGTCCCCGACTCACTCCCTCCTCCACTCTACCTTCCTCCTCCTCCTCACTCCCTCGCTGTTGCCTACGTCCCCGCCCAGCCCCGCCGGCCGCCACACCACGCCGCCGCAGTCATGGCTCGAACCGTTTAGGCGCTCGGTCGCTCGTCCGTTCGGGTGGTCTCTCATCTCCTCCCTCCCCTCGCGCCCTCCTCTCCCCCGCGGCTGCTCTGCTCTAGGAGACGATGGCGTCGACGACTCCAACAGGCGGCGAGGGCGGCGGCGACCTCCCCTGCTTAGGCGTCGACGGCAGTGGCGGCTACTCCACCTCGTTGGATAGTAGCGACAACGACGATTTTGCGGAGCCGGCGTTTTCGATGGAGCAGAGGTGGCAGTTGGCGCTTATTTGGGTGGCGAACCCTAGCACCGCCCATCAGTGGACTCATGGAATCGGTGGTGTGCTGTAAGTTCTCCACTCTTACTTATTTGCTAACTCAAATTGGGGATTAGGGTTAGGGTTTACTGCCTCCATGTCTGTGCTAACTCAAATTGGTACTGTTGTATATGATTTACATTGTTATTTGTGAGTCCAAATTGGGATTAGGTGTAACCTAACTAGGCAGCATTATTCTGTTAACTACTTCTCTGTAAATACAAAATCTCAGTTTATTAATAATTTGTTTACTATAATTAGGGTTTGCTGTCATAGGGTTAACTACTTCTCTGTAATTAGGGTTGCATTGAGATACTTATTTACATTGTTTACTATCATTAGGGTTTGCTGTTATATTCTCAGTTTATTCATATTTTGTTTGATTTGTAGTAATTCTGTTTATTGTAATTGTTGACTAGGGCTAAGGGTAAATAATTCATCCATGACTGTTATGTAAATAAAAAAATATCAGCTTGTTTCTATGTATATTAACCAAAAGTGGTATAAGTCATTACTGAACTGTGAATAGTAAAACACAGCTTTGTTTATATGTTAACTAAAAAGTGTTTTATGCTTATGTTAAACTTGGGTACTGAAAAGTTGATATATCCTTGTTAACCTATCTTTTAAGTAAAATTGTTTATTAGCCTAGGTTAAATTGTTAACCATTATTTTGTGTTATTTCATTTTGCAGTTTGTATGATGACATTTTGGATGTTAGGTTCCATTTTGATGCTTCAGAAATGTTTGAGCTGAAGCTGTGCAGTTCAGATGTAACATATCTGAATATGGTTGCAGCGATGGAAACCCAAGGATTTAGTGAATATGATCTACTGTTTCACATTGAGAATTGAACCTTAGGGGAGAAAGGGTTGGAGATGGTAGAGAGTAATGCTGATTTACAAATAATAAAGAGGCATATTGAGGAGTCTAAGGTTCTAAATTTGCTAGTGAGGGCATGTCCACCTCCTTCCAGCCAGTTTCAGAGGCAAGAATTGTCCACAGTTGTGTATGAAGAGCCTGTGTTATATGATCTTAGTGAGCCACCCATCTATCTTGTTGATCAAGAAGGAGTTGTCTTTGAAAGTCAGGGTAGCAGCTACAGTGTAGCTCATGGTACTGGTGTTTGCACACAAGAGAGCAAGAATGTAAAAGGAAAGATGAAAGCTGTTTTGGAACTAGAAGAAGAAGAGGGATATGAGGGCAGTGGTGGTTCTGATTGTGAAGGTGAAGATGACAGTGATGAAAACCCTTTTATATGGGTGATGCTGATGACATAGAGATGGAAGAGGGAAAGAGACAGAGAGAGTATGATGACATAGAAGAGGAAGAAACAGATGGTGAAGAATCCGAGGAGGAATAAGTGGTGCATTATGAGGGTGACATAGAGGTTGAGGAACTATTTCAAATGGATAAAGATGACAAAGTTGTTTCACAGGATGAAGACACTGTAGTTATACATGAAGAGAATAAGAAGAAGAAATAGAAGCTTCCAGTTAGGAGAGGGCCTACAACAAGGTCACATTCAAGTGTACTGCAAGAGGAGGAGCCTGATTTCAAACCTTCATATGATGAAGAAGAGAAAGGATTGTTGAAGGAGGCTGATGATGATGGTTTTGAGCCGTTGTCATTTGTGCTGCCAACGAAAAGGAAGAGCAGGTCAAAGCAGAGGCCTCCTAGAAAATGGTAGAATGAGAAAATGGAGCAACCACATGAGCAATTATGTCTAAAGATGTGTTTCAAGGATCAACATCAATTCAGAGAGGCTTTGTTGAACTTACACATCACTCAAGGCAGAAACTTCAAATATCACAGGAACTCGGATCAAATGATAATTGTAGAATGCAAAGAAAAACATTGCAACTTCTTTATGGTGGCAGCAGTTATAAAAGGTGAAACTACTTTTGTAATTAAGAAGATGAGAATTGAGCACACTTTCCCTATTAGTACAGAGACAACAAGGGTCAGTGCCAAGTGGCTTGCCAACAAACATGAGTCACTGTTCAGATCTGATCTACACTACAAAAAAAGACACATCCGTGACATTTTGGGCCGAACGAATTTTTTTTCTGTCATACATATGACACTTCTATGACGATAATTGTGACAAAACACGGTATCATCATAGATGTGTGGGCTCCTACTTCTATGACAAAAAATCATGACAGAAAATGGGCTTTTCGTCCTCGGCGGGTCGGAGACGCAGCTGCATGACATTCTTTGGGCCGTCCATGACGGAAAAACCATGGTAGAAGCGAGGGGGGGGGGGAATTTCGGGGAGTTCCCGATTACGGTGGGAGGTCGGGGGCCGAGCGATGCGCGTTTCTCTCGTACACGTATGCGCGTGTGTGCGAGGCATTGGCTCTAACTGAACCCGAGCGAGGCGTTGGGCTCTAACCGAACCCGAGCGATTGCACTGCAGGCTACACGTTACTTAACCCGAGCGATCGATCGATGGTTCTTAACTGAACCCGATCGAGCGATTCCTTCGCTACTGCTGCTAACTGAAGATGATCGATGCT
>LR880970.1:686688175-686704613 GCA_904067115.1 Aegilops sharonensis
GTGTCAGTGAAGAGGCAAGCCGAAGCGCGTTCCATTTGCGTGATCCGTGTGCAGGACCGAACGTGTGTGGGGTGCAATGCGACCGCGACAGGACTGCTGTGAGTGTACCACCTTTTTCCTTTTAAACTAGGTGCTTCGCCCCTTCAAATTTTTTTGTTGCTTCGCGCAATCCATCGATACTACTACTAGTAATCCGGTAATCCCGACTAAACCGGCGTGGCCGGGTCTTTTCCCGCGCGATATGGTGGGAGGTTCGCTTAGTTGGGTTTTTTAGGACGAGTAATGCTACACCTACGTAATCCCAGTTACGTAATTAACGTAATGTGAAATGTGTGAGCTGTTGATTGTAGATTGGGGGGAGGGAGGGACCCACCACCTTGAAAATCAGGGGAGGAGAGAGAGAGGCAATTTACGTTAACCCTTTCGTAGGTTCCCGTAGATGTAGAAAGATGTGAAATGCGTGAATGTGTAGTGGACGTACTATTGGAGCGCCTAAGATAATTTGTGTATGTATAGACCCTATGTGTTTAATTTACTTCGCATGTTAGATTTGTCTCGGTTCAATAAAAAGCAGAGTTGGTGATGATGGTGTGCCTGTCATCCTGCAATATAGGCCGTTCGATCTATATCTAATGGATAGGAAGGAAACTATGACAATTTACCCGCACTCCTCTCCACATTTGCAGATAAGGCTTTCCCTCGTTCATCCTTTTCTCCCACAAGATCTTGATCTTCCGTGCAACGCACAGGCATCTTGCTAGTACTCCTACAATATGTATATTATTGTGAAAGTTCATATACACCGGCCGAGATTAATGCAAACACGACAGATTTTCATTACATTTCGAACTTTTATAGGACAGAAAAATAACAGAAACCCGACCCTAAACCTATTCTACGGCGGCAACCGACGTTCTCCATCTGCGATCTCTATGTATGGGGGCGGGGTTCAAGACCCGTGAAGTGAAGGTGCGGTCTCCGGCGAGGAAGAGTAGAACGCAGGATACGGACCGGCCAGTTGGCACACCATGCCCTGCCGCCTCCCATGCCCTACTCATCCTCGGAGGAGTCCCCGACCTCGGCGGTGCCGGACGTTGGACGGCGGCAAGTAGGACGCGTGGATGACGGTGCTCCCGTCGTCGGCCACCAGCGTGGCCACCGCTTATGCGGTCGCGTCCGCGTCCGGCTACGCTGCTATTGCGTCGCGAGAGGCGACTTGAGCGAGGGCGGCGACCTCGAGCTTCATCCCCGAAGACAAGCTCTCCCGCAGAGCGTTCGCACTTGCGGTCATGGAGGATGTGGTGCCAGGTAGGAGGACGATGCGTTATGTTGTGGAGGTTAGCTGGGCGTTGCCGCTTTAAGTAGCGCATTCCGGTGAGGCCAAGCGTTCGGGTGCATCATTAAGTCACCGGAGTTGGTTCCTCGGGCACCGAGCCTCTTAACGACGACATACGAACAGACAACATGAATGCGGGCAGCTGGCGCCGGCTGGGAATGCACCGCGCGACGGCGTGAGGGACGCGGGTTTTGGTGTGCCAGGGTAGTCAGCTGCGATCGTGGCAACGTTGGAGATGCCCTTTGCTCACATGCGATCCCCGCATGTCATTGAAAAAGCAAGACGACCCGGCATGGTCTCAGGTCCAGAGGATGCAGTTGGCCATGCTACACCACTCCGCGGACGCGTCGCGGCGCCCCGTGCATCCTCGACGAGCCGGGTGTTGGGGTGTGTTTGGATTGTGGCCAAAGTGCACCTTACCAAAATTTTGGTCATGACCCAAAGATTGGTCTTTGTTTGGATGGTTGCCATTTTTTTGGCATGCCAATGAACTCTAGCCAACTCTAGTTCATTTTTCTTGCCAATGTCGGCCAAATCATGGGCAACCAATACCTCAACCAAAATTTTGGTCATGACCCTAAGATTGGTCTTTGTTTGGATGGTTGCTATTTCTTTGGCATGCCAATGAACTCTAGCAAACTCTAGTTCATTTTTCTTGCCAATGTCGGCCAAATCATCGGCAACCAATACCTCAACCAAAATTTTGGCTACCCAATGCTTTGATGGGGCAACCTTGAGCACAAAACAAACATACCGTTGGTCGTGCCACAGCACTAACGCCACCCTCAACACACTGAAACTGACCGTGTCTAGCGACGATATGAGCGTGTCACTCACCGCGGTCGCCGTGTCCAGAGGCGGTGCTGGAGCTGCGCCCCGTTGTTGGCCCCAACAACCCACATGAATGGTTGTCGGTGGCGAGGAGGTCGTGGGCCAGCTCCTCCATTGGACCAGTCTGCGCTACGTCATCCTAACGGGTGTGCCCCACATGTCGGTTTCCCTGTTTTCCCGGCCATATTCGAGCGTCAGTGCTCCGCGTTGCGCATTAGGCCTTTCACTAGGTAGGCCAAGCGAGACAACTTATTGTTTATTTGAGCCGTTCAAGTATAATCATGTGGTGTTTGCTTATTTCTCGTTCCTCTCGAACCCTCTTCTCCAGCGATCATGTCGCCCTCCAGTCGATTCCATCCTCCCGCATGCCTCATTTGAACATTCCGCCGAGTATCATTTGTATGTACCCACCCTAGTCCTGTTGCAATAAATCTCCGGACCCCGAGATGAAATCGAGAGGGAACGAGTGGGGGCACGTGATACCTAAGGCGGATTCAAAATTTTGAACCGGTGATCATAGCATCCGCAAATCATATATAAAGGGTATTCAATGTTTGTTTCGTTTTTGAACGTACAATATACTCCCTCCTATCCTTTCTAGTTTACATATAAGTTTTATGTGTAGTCAAAGTATCTCTACTTTGATCAAAAAGGTATCAACATTCAACAACGCCCAATCAATATTGTTAGATTCGTATGTACTCCTAGATTTGTACTCGAGATGGTTTCCAATTCGACTATTGACAAGATTAATAGTACATGAGATGTATAATATGAAAATTATATCATTGGAAACTCCTTTCACATACGAATTTGACCGTATGCTTTGTGTAAGTTGCATGTCATATATTATTACTCTAACATTTGGTCAAACTTAGCCTCGAAAAACGCATTAGACCCTGTATGCTTTGTGTAAGTTGCATGTCATATATTATTACTCTAACATTTGTGTAAGTTGCATGTCATATATTATTACTCTAACATTTGGTCAAAGTAGTATAGTGGAAGTGGATCCTCTGACGTAGGTATCCCTGCCTTACCCTCCCTTTCGGTCACTTACTGCCGGACCCCATGCTTGCTAGGCCCCGCATGTCAGTTACTCAATGGGTTCGGCCACGTGAGGGGATCCTCATCCGTAGTATACTCCCTATGTTTTTATTTACTCCGGATAAAACGGAGGGAGTGGTGGTATAATAAATGACGCGGGCAGGGGAGGGGGAGGGACGTCGGTTTGCTCTCAACTGCGGTCCCACAAGCGAGCGAAAAAGCAAGACGAAGCGCGTTCCATTCGGTGAGCGACGTGGAGGGTCCAGCGTGCCGGTCTGCAACGCGAACGCGACAAGAGCGATGTACAGTCAAAATCGATTGACCGGTCGTCACCGAAACCACTATTCACACCAGAACCTTTGCTGCTCGGCCTACGCCAGCCACTGCCCTAAAACCACACCAAATCTCCAGCCCATTCCCCCACCTTTCGATCCCCTAGCCCGCATCAGGCGTCCCCTAGTTCACCGGAAAGCCATGGTGCGCCGCAAGATCACTTACTACAAGATGCTGACGCCGGAGCGCCACGCAGAAATCGCGGCGGTGGTCGGCGCCACAGACCTCCATTCCCAAGCTCGCTTTGCGGCGGGCCAATCCCCGAGTTCTCTGGAGCCAAGCTACGAGGAGGAGGAAGCCGATCCGATGTTCATGGCGGAGGTCGCGGCGCAGAAGGCCCTCGATGGGTATGAGACGATGGACGTCGACTTCGTGCCAGCGTCCGAGTCCCCCATGGTGCAGGCGGACCAGCGGTTCAACATGGCGATACTAAAGGAGGACCGAGAGGCAGATGCTCAACTCCACGCGGAGCGCGCGCACGCTGGTGCCATCGAGGCTCTCCTACAGGCAGAATCGGATGTCGTGGATGTGAACCGGGCGGCGGAGGCTCAACTTGAGGTGGAGCGCGCGGATGCTGCTGCCATCGAGGCCCTCCTGCAGGCGGAACCGGACGTCCTGGACATGAATCGGGCGGAAGAGGCTCGACTCGACGCAGAGCGCGCGGATGCCGCTCTCATCGACGCCCTCCTGCAGGCAGAACCGGACGTCCTGGACTTGAACCGGGCGGTGGAGGCTCGACTCGACGCGGAGCGCGCGGATGCCGCTGCCATCGAGGCCCTCCTGCAGGCGGAACCGGACGTCCTCGACTTGAACCGGGCTGTGCTCTTGTTCGTGCAGAGCGCCCGCACGCTCCGCTTGAACGAGTAGCTGGAGGCCGAGGACAACCACGATGCAGAGACACACGTCGGCAGCGCCGGCTGGTTCGCGCCGGCAGTCAAAGACGACGAGGCCGTCTCTTTCCGCGAGCAGTGATAGTTTTTCTTTATGTTGTTGTTTTTATGGATCTTTTGCTGTGTAAAAACATATATTTGTTATGCAAGTCGCCTGACTTGGGCCAGTCTACCATTTCAGGCGGTTGGATGAATATCCTACGTCTCCTAACCCTTCTTTCCTTCTTCCTCACCTCTTCTTCTTCCCCAATAGACCACCGCGCGGGCCATATGGATACTCCCCAACATGCGGTTGGATAAACATACTCTATGAACGAAAATTATGTGTCAGCAATAGGATGGCTGAGTTTGGTTTGTTCACATGCGACAACACGTGTCAGTGAGGGTGCGTTCCCTTGGTTGGGTTTGCGGCGTGCAGGAGCGACTGTGTGAGGGTGCGGTGCGACCGCGGCGTGCAGGAGCGACCGTGTGAGGGTGCGGTGCGACCGCGATAGCCGTGCGCAAGTGTACCTCCTTCTCATTTTGAAAACTTTAGGCAAGCTTGGCAAAAATGTGTGGCGAAGTTTGGCAATGCAAGGCCTAGACCCAAACAGGATAAGTACGTACGTACTAGGAGTACTAGTGTTAAAAAAGAAAGGCGGGGGTTTCCTTCGTGGGATTTAATCGATACAAATCCTCGTTTCACGTGTGAATTAATGCATATTTTTTTTCTTCAAAGACCAAAGAGCTAACCATCTCACTCCTCATCGCTTGATTAATGCAGCGCCATGCAAACCAACCTTCTCACTTCCGCATGCATGCAGGGGATATTAATGTCGTTGGTTGCTAACCCCATCAATTTTCCCTTTATTAGTGTTAGTGGCCCTTTGCAAATTGTAATTTTGATATATTGGCCTTGTGTACAAAAAAATGGAGGTAGTAACTATATTTGACTTCCTTCCCCATTGCGGTGACGTCGACGATATCCTTTTTTTTGTGGTTTGGCGAAGTGCGTTCGACGGAGAACACCATTGAGGGAGACCAAGGTAAGTTGTTCGCAAGTACCGCCTTATTTGCATCCAGGAAGTCCTTTACTAGTACTAGTAGGAGTACTAGTGTGGTGAGATGGTTTGTCGAAGAAGACGATGGAGAAGCGGAGTCAGCGAAGAGTGAAATGATGGTTGCTTCGTCCGTGCTTTTGTGATTTGACGCCTCACTGCTTTGTGATTTGTGATAGAAGGGACAGGGGAGTAGAGTCTGTGCTCTATACTGTACTACATGCGTCCAAGTATGGGAGAAAGAGGAGAGACACTGCATTTTTCTATTCCTTCAATCAATCAATCAGGGAGCTTCGGTTCCATCTTGTTGGCTTTGGCAACACCGTCCACAATGGTTCCCACGATGCCAAAAGCTATTTTCACATTTGGCTACACATTATGGATGCCCTTAACCGTACCACTTGGTTTTGCTCCTGTGTGCTATCTATACAAATCTCAATTATATTGATCTAAAAAATTATAGAATCAAGATTAGTAAAAAGGAGGTGATTTTGCCACGCGGATGGCGGGGGAGGCTTCTTATTTGAGCAATGCTACATCCATGTAATGGTTTACGTAAAGTTACGAACTGATGTGATGTGGGACTATTTGATTGGATTAAAGGAGAGGATTAGGCCCACCCCACCTGAAAATCAAGGGGGGATATATAGATTAGATGGAAAGTATACGTAGCAGCTATGTAGCCCTTTGTAAGTCTAGGATTAGGCTTCTTATTTTCGGAGGACGTTGTCCTGGCGGTTTGCTAACATGCGGTCCCACATGTCGGTGCTTTACCAAGCCGATCCGCGTCCCACATGTCAGTGCTTTACCAAGCCGATCCGCGTCCCACATGAGGCAGAACAACGGCAGAAGCAACACGTGGTTAAGTTGAAGAAGATGAGGGAGAAGTGGATTCATCAACGAGTGAAATGATGGTTGCTTCGTCCCTCCAACTTCTTTTTTTAGCATTATTACTTCGTCCCTCCAACTTAACTGCGGGAAAGGTGCAGCTTTGTGATTTGACGCCTCATTGCTCATTACTACGCTGGCGCCATGACTAGGGTGCTTCACCCCGGCTGCTCTGCACTGTATTCCGGTATGGCACGTGGACCCGGTAGCTTGATGTCCCACATGTTGGCGAAAGGGACTAGAAGATTTATGAAAGCGAGCGCTCCACTCTTACGACGGAGGAGTAGACGACACGACGGCCCAGTGAACTGTCACTTGTACTGTATAGTACTATAGTTTTGCTGTTTCGCATGATCCATCGATACAAACCCGATTAAACAGGAAAAGGAGGGATTTTTCCCGCGCGGTAGATGATACTGGCCATACATTTCAAAGGCAATTTTAATGTATGCAAACTGAATAATTATAAGTAACAATATGATATCTAGTAAAACTAAAAACACATATGATTTATTGTGTGAGAGTGTAGTAGTAGTGTTGTATTGCATAGTTGTTAGATGTAACATGCGAGAACGTGTAGAGATGTAGTTTTGGAGGGCCTACAGAGAGAAAAGCGTAATACGGTCACCGAACTTCAGAATAAGCTGATTACAGTCACTATATACGTTTTGCGGTGATTATACGGTCACTTGCTCACAGTTCAGCATCGAATTGCACTCTGGTTACCGGCCAAATAGTCTGCATGGCGCCATGTTGACTAGTTAAATTGACCATGTTCCTTGTGGGTCCCACCTGTCAGTTCGCATATGAAAAAGGTCAGATAAACACAAATTTATGCAGGCGCGACAAGGCTCCAACCCGTGCGCGGGAATCACCTGGTTGTGTATGTGTCTGTCAGGGCCTGATGTGTGCGCATGCACGTGTAGGTTGAGCACTTGAGCGTGAGAGTGTGTGTTGGTCGTGTGGTGTACTGGTGTGTGCATGCATGCGTGCGTGTGTGCGTGTGAGTGTTGCGTGCATGTGTGGCTGCATGTGTACGTGTGAGTGTTGCGTGCGTGCGTGGGTGCATGTGTTTGTGTGAGTGTTGTGTGGATGCTGTTCGTGTGCATGCGTGCGTGTGTGTATAATCACCACACCAGCTCCTGTGTGTTAAAACAGACGGCTCAGCATACCAATACAAGGCCACCTTTTCCGTTGTGCCCGCGGTCATGACTTCGAACCACCGTCCAAATATTTTTTTGTCGTTTGTTTTCATTCTTACTAGCAAGATGCCCATGCGTTGCACGTAACATCAAGATGCATTTGTATGACTTGTTTATCTTGTGAGAGAAAAGGATGAACGAGGGAAGGCCTTATATGCAAATGTGGAGAGGTGTGTGGGTATGATAACCCACAAGTATAGGGGATCGCAACAATTTTCGATAAGTAAGAGTGTCGAACCCAGCGAGGAGCTAAAGGTAGAACAAATATTCCCTCAAGTTCTATCGACCACCGATACAACTCTACGCACGCTTGACGTTCGCTTTACCTAGAACAAGTATGAAACTAGAAGTACTTGTAGGTGTTTTTGGATAGGCTTGCAAGAAAGTAAAGAGCACGTAAATAAAGACTAGGGGCTGCTAAGATAAAGACACAACTAAAGTAAATATAGCGAGTGTGGAAAAGTGATGGTAGGTGTGGCGAAATTGTCCCTTAAGCAATTGACTACTTTACTAGACCGATAGCAAGTATTATGTGGGAGAGGCCACTGCTAGCATGTCATCCCTGACTTGGGATTCTATGCACCTATGATTGGAACTATTAGCAAGCATCCGCAACTACTAACGTTCATTAAGGTAAAACCCTACCATAGCATTAAGATATATTGGTCCCCCTTCAATCCCGTATGCATCAATTTCTATGCTAGGTTGAAGCTTCTGTCACTCTTGTCCTCCAATACATAGTCCTATCAACATACAACTAACCCTAAGGTGTGATCCACGCGCGCGCTCATATGATGGGCACCAAAGGACAGCAACATAACCACAAGCAAATTAAATCAATCATAGCAATTCATCAACCACCGATAGGACAACGAAAATCTACTCAGACATCATAGGATGGCAACACATCATTGGATAATAATATGAAGCATAAAGCACCATGTTCAAGTAGAGGGTACAGGGGGTTGCGGGAGAGTGGACCGCTAAATATAGAAGAGGGAAGGTGATGGAGATGTTGGTGAAGATGACGGTGGTGTTGGTGAAGATCGTGGTGATAATGATGGCCCCCGGCGGCGTTCCGGCGCCACCGGAAGCGAGGGGGGGGGGGGGAGAGCCCCCCTTGTTCTTCTTCTTCTTCCTTGACCTCCTCCCTAGATGGGAGAAGGGTTTCCCCTCTGGTCCTTGGCTCCCATGGCGTGGGAGGGGCGAGAGCCCCTCCGAGATTGGATCTATCTCTCTGTTTCTGCGTTCTGGTCTGGCTCTGTTTCACCGTTTCGTGTATATATGGAGATCCGTAACTCCGATTGGACTGAAACCTTCGTTGTGATTTTTTTTTCCGAATATTAGCTTTCTTGCGGCAAAACAAGAGCGTCAACCGCCTTACGGTGGGCTCACGAGGGTAGGGGGCGCACCCTAGGGAGGGGGGGGGGCGCTCCCCTACCTTGTGCCCACCTCGGACACCGGTCTGCGTTGATTTTCCTTCCAGATTTTCCATATTTTCCAAAAATAAGCTCCGTCCGTTTTTATCCCGTTTGGACTCCGTTTGATATGGATATTCTGCGAAACCAAAAACATGCAACAGACAGGAACTGGCACTGGGCACTGGATCAATATGTTAGTCCCAAAAATAATATAAAAAGTTGCCAAAAAGTATATGAAAGTTGAATAATATTGGCATGGAACAATCAAAAATTATAGATACGACGGAGACATATCAGCATCCCCAAGCTTAATTCCTGCTCGTCCTCGAGTAGGTAAATGATAAAAAAAATTGATGTGGAATGCTACCTAGCATAATCTTGATCATATGTCTAATCATGGCATGAATATTAAGACACGAGTGATTCAAAGCAATAGTCTATCCTTTGACATAAAAACAATAATACTTCAAGCATACCAACCAAGCAATTATGTTTTATTGAAATAACATAGCCAAAGAAAGCTCATCCCTACAAAATCATATAGTCTGGCTATGCTCCATCTTCACCACACAGAATATTTACATCATGCACAACCCCGATGACAAGCCAAGCAATTGTTTCATACTTTTGACGTTCTCAAACCTTTTCAACTTTCACGCAATACATGAGCGTGAGCCATGGACATAGCACTATAGGTGGAATAGAATATGATGGTGGGGGTTATGTGGAGAAGACAAAAAAAGAGAAAGTCTCACATCAACTAGGCATATCAACGGGCTATGGAGATGCCCATTAATAGATATCAATGTGAAGAGTAGGGATTACCATGCAACGGATGCACTAAGAGCTATAAGTGTATGAAAGCTCAAACTGAAACTAAGTGGGTGTGCATCCAACTTGCTTGCTCATGAAGACCTAGGGCATTTGAGGAAGCCCATTGTTGGAATATACAAGCCAAGTTCTATAATGAAAATTCCCACTAGTATATGAAAGTGATAACTCAAGAGACTCTCTATATGAAGAACATGGTGCTACTTCGAAGCACAAGTGTGGTAAAAGGATAGTGACATTGCCCCTTCTCTCTTTTTCTCTCATTTTTTTTATTTTTTTTATTTTTTTATTTTTTTGGTGGGCTTCTTTGGCCTCTTTTTTTATTTGGGCTTCTTTGGCCTCTTCTACTTTTTTGTAAAGTCCGGAGTCTCATCCCGACTTGTGGGGGAATCATAGTCTCCATCATCCTTTCCTCACTGGGGCAATGCTCTAATAATGATGATCATCACACTTTTATTTACTGACAACTCAATATTACAACTCGATATCTAGAACAAAGATATGACTCTATATGAATGCCTCCGGCGGTGTACCGGGATGTGCAATGATCTAGCGTAGCAATGACATCAAAAAACAAACAAGCCATGAAAACATCATGCTAGCTATCTTACGATCATGCAAAGCAATATGACGATAAATGCTCAAGTCATTTATATGATGATGATGGAAGTTGCATGGCAATATATCTCGGAATGGCTATGGAAATGCCATAATAAATAGGTATGGTGGCTGTTTTGAGGAAGATATAATAAGGCTTATGTGTGACAGAGCATATCATATCACGGGGTTCGGATGCACCGGCGAAGTTTGCACCAACTCTCGAGGTGAGAAAGGGCAATGCACGGTACCGAAGAGGCTAGCAATGATGGAAGGGTGAGAGTGTGTATAATCCATGGACTCAACATTAGTCATAAAGAACTCACATACTTATTGCAAAAATCTATTAGTCATCGAAACAAAGTACTACGCGCATGCTCCTAGAGGGATAGATTGGTAGGAAAAGACCATCGCTCGTCCCCGACCGCCACTCATAAGGAAGGCAATCAATAAACACCTCATGCTCCGACTTTGTTACATAACGGTTCACCATACGTGCATGCTACGGGACTTGCAAACCTCAACGCAAGTATTTCTCAATTTCACAATTACTCAACTAGCATGACTCTAATATCACCATCTTTATATCGCAAAACTATTGCAAGGAATCAAACATATCATATTCAGCGATCTACAAGTTTATGTAGGATTTTATGACTAACCATGTGAATGACCAGTTCCTGTCATCTCTCTAAATAGATATAAGTGAAGCAAGAGAGTTTAATTCTTTCTACAAAAGATATGTCTAAGCTCTAACAAATATAAGTGAAGCAAAAGAGCATTCTACAAATGGCGGTTGTCTATGTAAAGAGAAACAGGCAATCCAAACTTCAAATGATATAAGTGAAGCACATGAAGCATTCTATAAAGCCATACTCAAAAGATATAAGTGAAGTGCATAGAGCATTCTATAAATCAACCAAGGACCATCTCATACCAGCATGGTGCATAAAATAAAAATAAAAACCTAATTGCAAAAGACGCTCCAAGACTTGCACATATCGCATGAACGAAACGAATCCGAAAACATACCGATATTTGTTGAAGAAAGAGGGGATGCCTTCCCAGCATCCCCAAGCTTAGACGCTTGAGTCTCCTTGAATATTTACTTGGGGTGCCTCGGGCATCCCCAAGCTTGAGCTCTTGCCTCTCTTCCTTCTTCTCACATCGAGACCTTCTCGATCATCGAACACTTCATCCACACAAAACTTCAACAGAAAACTCGATAAGATCCGTTAGTATAATAAAGCAAACCACTACACTAAGTACTGTTGCAAACCAATTCATATTTTGTTTTTGATTGTGTCTACTGTAGTATAACTTTTTCATGGCTTAATCCACTGATATAAATTGATAGTTTCATCAAAACAAGCAAACTATGCATCAAAAACAGAATCTGTCTAAAACAGAACAGTCTGTAGAAATCTGAACATTCACCATACTTATCATACTTGAACAATTCTGCAAAAATTAGGAAAAATAAAAAATTTGTACATAAAGACAGTGCAAAAATAATCAGAACCATTTGTCGCTCCAGTAAAAAATTAAAATTCGCACACTACAGCCAAAGTTTCTGTCCTGCACCGTACAAACCAACAAGTATTGTAAACATCCTAAAGGCAAACCTTGGCACATTATTTTTATAATACAATGGAATTGTACAAGGGGATAATTATTTTTATTTAAAAGTTTCTGTAATCAAGATTCACAAAGTTTCCGTGAGCATGAACAAAGTTCAAGGCTAGCTCCCACATCAACAATGCTCGTCTTTCTCACTTTCGCTTTTCTTTTTTTTTTGAAAAAGTTTTGGGTTACCCTATTTATTTTTGTTGTTTTTAAACTATATGAAAGCACTCAACAGAAATAAATGACTCTCTAAAACTTCTGGGTTGTCTCCCTAGCAGCGCTTTCTTTAAAGCCATTAAGCTAGGCATATAGTGCTCAAGTAGTGAATCCACCCGGTATATCAAAGCCAATTTTAATTAGCAATGATTTGTAATTTAGTAGTGAGCACAAAGTAACATATATCATGTAATGACGAAGTCTAACTCTCTTCCTATGCATCGGCATGTCATAAAAGAACAATTCATGCACACCCAGTAAAGGCCAATGCATAGTATAAACAGTTTCTTGCAATTTTATCGTGTTGGAAACATAGAGAGGTGGAGATATAGTTCCTCTATCATAATAATTGCAAGTAGGAGCAGCAAGCACATGCATATTATATCTATCAAAATCATCATGTGCAAAGGTAAAAGTCAACCCATCAATATAATCCTTAATAAGTGCAAACTTCTCCGACATAGTGTAGTCGGGAGAATTCAAAAAGATAATAGGACTATCATGCATGGGTGCAATAGCAACAATTTAATTCATAACATAAGTAACTATAGCAAGTTAATCTCCATAAGCATAATTCATATTGGCATCTTGGCCTCAAGCATAGCAAGCATCATCAAAAAGGGATATTTCAAGAGAATCAATGGGATCATAATAGTCATCATAGCAATCATACTTCGGTAAGCACGAAGGGGAATTAAACAATGTATGAGTTGAAGAGTTACTCTCATTAGAAGGTGGGCACGGGTAGCTAATCCGCTCTCCCTCCTTTTGTTCTTCGCTCTCCTCATCATCTTTTTCATCCAATGAGCTCACAGTTTCATCAATTTCTTCTTCCATAGACTCCTGCAAAATATTAGTCTCTTTTTGGACAGCGGAGTATTCCTCAATATATGGTTTAACATAAGCATTAGAAGCATAATTCTCATAACAATATTCAAGTATGGCAAAATTTTCAGATTTGTAAAGAGTAGCATCATACTTTTCAATCAAAGAAGCAATTTCAAAAGCACCCTTAAAAGAAACAAATTCTTCAATTTGAGAACATCATAGTAATTATAGACACCCTTAGCATACGAAGATACGATTCCATTATCACTAAACTCACATTGATAGGGAAGGTGTTTCTTAGGGTTTTCAGAACAACAAGTAAAATCATATATATAACATAAATTCCAAGCATAGCATTGCAAACGATGAATTTGATCCAATAAACATCTCCCTTTTTCAGATATACGGTGTTGCACATATCAAGCATTCTCATCTAAAGATTTGCCCTCAACTAAGCTAGTTGGGGTTTCAGCACGAGCACAGAGGGATCGAAGATGATCCAAGTAATAAGCTTCAGCAGTGTGATATATTTTGAATGGTTCTTCAACCATTGGTTCAGTAGGTACAACTAATTTTTTTGGTATTTTGCGTTTCCTACCCATAACTAAAATATAAAACAACTAAGAACAGCAAATAAAATTACTTAGTGATAAAGCAAACAAGCACACACGAGAATATTCACCCCACGCTATTGCTCCCCGGCAACGGCGCCAGAAAAAGGTCTTGATAACCCACAAGTATAGGGGATTGCAACAGTTTTCGATAAGTAAGAGTGTCGAACCCAACGAGGAGCTAAAGGTAGAACAAATATTCCCTCAAGTTCTATCGACCACCGATACAACTCTACGCACGCTTGACGTTCGCTTTACCTAGAACAAGTATGAAACTAGAAGTACTTTGTAGGTGTTTTTGGATAGGCTTGCAAGAAAGTAAAGAGCACGTAAATTAATACTAGGGTTGCTAAGATAAAGACACAACTAAAGTAAATATAGCGAGTGTGGAAAAGTGATGGTAGGTGTGGCGAAATTGTCCCTTCAGCAATTGACTACTTTACTAGACCGATAGCAAGTATTATGTGGGAGAGGCCACTGCTAGCATGTCATCCATGACTTGGGATTCTATGCACTTATGATTGGAACTATTTAGCAAGCATCCGCAACTACTAACGTTCATTAAGGTAAAACCCAACCATAGCATTAAGATATATTGGTCCCCCTTCAATCCCGTATGCATCAATTTCTATGCTAGGTTGAAGCTTCTGTCACTCTTGCCCTCCAATACATTGTCCTATCAACATACAACTAACCCTAAGGTGCGATCCACGCGCGCGCTCATATGATGGGCACCAAAGGACAGCAACATAACCACAAGCAAATTAAATCAATCATAGCAATTCATCAACCACCGATAGGACAACGAAAATCTACTCAGACATCATAGGATGGCAACACATCATTGGATAATAATATGAAGCATAAAGCACCATGTTCAAGTAGAGGGTACAGCGGGTTGCGGGAGAGTGGACCGCTGAATATAGAAGGGGGAAGGTGATGGAGATGTTGGTGAAGATGACGGCGGTGTTGGTGAAGATCGCGGTGATGATGATGGCCCCCGGCGGCGTTCCAGCGCCACCGAAAGCGAGGGGGGGGGGGAGAGCCCCTTCTTCTTCTTCTTCCTTGACCTCCTCCCTAGATGGGAGAAGGGTTTACCCTCTGGTCCTTGGCTCCCATGGCGTGGGAGGGGCGAGAGCCCCTCCGAGATTGGATCTATCTATCTGTTTCTGCGTTCTAGTCTGGCTCTGTTTCACCGTTTCGTGTATATATGGAGATCCGTAACTCCGATTGGCATGAAACCTTCGCCGTGAGTTTTTTCCGAATATTAGCTTTCTTGTAGCAAAAGAAGAGCCCCCCTACTTCGTGCCCACCTCGGACACCGGTTGGCCTGAAACCTTATGGTGGGCTCACGAGGGTAGGGGGCACTCCCCTACTTCGTGCCCACCTCAGACACCGGTTTGCGTTGATTTTCCTTCCAGATTTTCCATATTTTCCAAAAATAAGTTCCGTCCATTTTTATCCCGTTTGGACTCCGTTTGATATGGATATTCTGCGAAACCAAAAACATGCAACAGACAGGAACTGGCATTGGGCACTGGATCAATATGTTAGTCCCAAAAATAATATAAAAAGTTGCCAAAAAGTATATGAAAGTTGAATAATATTGGCATGGAACAATCAAAAATTATAGATATGATGGAGACATATCAGGGTACCTTTTTGCAAAATAGCCATAGTTTTTTTTTCCTATTCATCAGATATAAATCGGACGACCTATATTGCAGGATGGCAGGCACACCATCATCACCAACTCTGTTTTTTATAAGAGTGTATTTTATAAGAGTGTAGATGTAGAGTAGATACAAGTCGACAGGTGGGCACGTTGGTAGTGAGATAATGTGATGCAACACTAGAGGTGCCACGTGGAGCGTTTAACTGGTCAACTAGTCATGTCATGAGCAAATACAGAGTTGTACGGTGAGCACGTGACTGTATAATAACCACTAAACGTAAATGGTGACCGTAATGAGTGGATTCTGAAGTCCAATGTACGTATCGTGCTTTCACTTCAAATACAATGATCGTCATTGCATATATCGCGAGAGAAAGATGAAACATGCGTGAATTTTCTGGGGCTTACTCTTAGAGGACCTGGAGATAGTTTTGTGTGCATACGTGAAAGGGGCGTACAGAGGGGTTTATGCGATGGAGAGAGAAATGCTCTTCATTTCTCTTTATTATGACTAACTTTGTATATAGTATAAAAATATACAAATTCACAATGCGGAATAAATATCATTGTGGGCACCATGCAGTGCAAATTAGCGTTCATACTCCTCCATATAACTTTGTAATGTTGTATATATGTAGAAACTCTAAAATAATTTTTGGCCACACTTTATTCAAAAGGAATGTTGTATGCAAAATAAACGTGAAGAGAGGGCTTTTTAGATCAATGGGGTACATGATGTAACATGTGTGAATGTGTAGTTGATGCATTCGGCGGGGCCTAGATAGGTATGTGTGTGTATTACGTATTCGAAAGAGGCATGGATAGAGGGGCCGACGGGGCATGGGGCGTGGAAGAGATAGCACGAGAAATGAGAGTGGTCTAGAGAGAGAGATGAATATGACATCACGACAAGAGATTCCATTCCCTTGAGTGTGTATATGCAAGGGGCGGGAATAGAGGCACCAGGAGAAATTTTCTGTGTGTGTGGTGTTTGTGTTGGTATGTGTGGGTGTGATAAGATAATGAGACGTGGGGGCAGAGGGTGTGTCACCGCGTGAGGTCCGGTGGG
>LR880970.1:686755410-686774511 GCA_904067115.1 Aegilops sharonensis
GGTTTGGCCTACTAGATTGATCTTTCTTGCAATGGGAGAAGTGCTTAGCTTTGGGTTCAATCTTGCGGTGCTCGATCCCAGTGACAGTAGGGGAAACGACACGTATTGTATTGTTGCCATCGAGGATAAAAAGATGGTGTTTATATCATATTGCATGAGTTTATCCCTCTACATCATGTCATCTTGATTAAAGTGTTACTCCGTTCTTATGAACTTAATACTCTAGATGCATGCTGGATAGGGGTCGATGTGTGGAGTAATAGTAGTAGATGCAGGCAGGAGTCGGTCTACTTATCACAGACGTGATGCCTATATACATGATCATACCTAGATATTCTCATAACTATGCTCAGTTCTATCAATTGCTCGACAGTAATTTGTTCACCCACCGTAATACTTATGCTATCTTGAGAGAAGCCACTAGTGAAACCTATGACCCGGGTCTATTTTCCATCTTATTAATCTTCCGTCAACAAGTTATTTCTTTCGCCGTTTATTTTGCTTTCTTTACTTTTAGTCTTTATTATAAAAATACCAAAAATGTTATCTTATCTTCAAGGGAAAACCAACGCAGTGCTCAAGAGGTAGCACTTGCATAGGGGATCACAAACGTTAACACCATTATTCTTACTAAAGCATAATTACTCATCAAGATGACTCACATATCACATCATCATATCTCAAAACTATTACTAAGAATCAAGTTTGTTTTGTCCAATGATCTTCATGAAAGTTTTTATTACATCCTTCTTGGATATCTATCTCTTTGGGACTATTTTTTATATGTTGCTTTTGATAAGCTCAAACAAATATAAGTGAAGATCATGAGCATAATATTTATTTCTCTCAAATAAATTTAAGTGAAGCAAGAGAGAATTTCTTCAAAAATACTAAAGCACACCGTGCTAAAAAAGATATAAGTGAAGCACTAGAGCAAGTCCATAGCTCATAGGAATTTAAGTGAAGCATAGAGAGCAATTCTAACAAGTCATGACATAATTTTGGCTCTCTCAAATAGGTGTGTCCAGCAAGGAATCAAGACTTAAAACACAAGATAAAACAAGGAAAGACTCATATCACACAAGACGCACCAAGCAAAACTCATAGTATCTGACGAATAAAAATATAGCTTCGAGTAAAATATAGATGGTCATTAGAAGAAAGAGGGGATGCCACTCGAGGCATCCCCAAGCTTAGTTGCTTGCTCTCTTTTGATAATAGCTTGGGATGCCGGGGCATCCCCACGCTTAGGCTCTTCTTACTCCTTATTCCTTCATCCATCGTAAGATAACCCAAAACTTGAAAACTTCAACCACACAAAACTCAAAAAAACATTCATGAGATCCGTTAGTATAAGAAAGCAAATCACTACTATAAGTACTGTAGAAAACCAATTCATATTTTGTTCTTGCATTATATCTACTGTATTCCAACTTTTCTATGGCAAAAACTCATCAAAGAAAACCGTAGAATCATCAAAACAAGCACACAACGCATGGAAAACAGAATCTGTCAAAAACACAACAGTCTGTAGCAATCTGAATATTTCGAATACTTCTGAAACTCCAAAAATTCTGAAAAATTAGGAAGACCTCATAAATTGGTATATTAATCTTATGCAAAAATAATTGGCATTTTATCATGCTCTGATTAAAAATGAGAATTGTTTTCGTGAGCGCAAAAGTTTCTGTTTTTTCAGCAAGATCAGACAACTATCACCCAAGAAGATCCTAAATGCTTTACTTGGCACAAACACTAATTAAACACAAAAAAGACAATAATAACAATAGAATAATTGTGCAAACACTCAAGAACAGAAAGCATAAAGCAAAAATATTTTTTATTCATTGGGTTGCCTCCCAACAAGCGCTATCGTTTTATGCCCCTAGCTAGGCATAAGATTTCAATGATGCTCACATGAAAGATAGTAACTGAAACGCGAAGAGAGCATCATGTAGCATGTTAAAACACATTTAATTCTAACATACTTCCTATGCATAGGCATTTTATAAGCAAACAAATTATCAAAACAAGCAAAGACTAGCATATGCAAGGAAGAAGAATAAAACATAGACAATCTCAACATCAAGAGAGGTAATTTAGTAGCATGAAAATTTCTACAACCATATTTCCCTCTCTCATAATAATTATATGTGGGATCATATTCAAATTCAACAATATAGATATCACATACCATATTCTCTATATGATCCACATGCATGCAACATTGACACTCTTCCAAAATAGTGGGATTATCATCAAATAAAGTCATAACCTCTCCAAGCCCACTTTTAATATTATTGCAAGCATAATCATCATGAGGTTTAAATAAATTTTTAAGATCATAAGAATAATTATCACCCCAATCATGATCATTGCAATAAGTAGCGGACATAGCAACATTAGCATCCCCAAGCTTGGGGTTTTGCATATTATTAGCACAATTGACATTAATAGAATTTATAATAACGTCATTGCAATCATGATTTTCATCTAAGGAGCTATAACGAATCACTTTATAAATTCCTTCTTTTAACACTTCATCACAATTTTCAGATTCATGAATCTCAAGCAAAACTTCATAAAGATAATCTAGTGAACTCAATTCACTAGCAATGGGTTAATCATAATTGGATCTCTTGAAAAGATTAGCAAGTGGATGACAATCCATATCAAATGATTTTTAGAAAGCGAAGAAGCAAGCAAATAGAAGACACATGGCAACACAAGCAAACATGAGATCTGACAACAAAACGGCAAACGAACAAGAGGGCGAATAAAAACGGCAAATTTTGTGAAGTGGGGGAGAGGAAAACGAGAGGCAAATGGCAAATAATGTAAATTGCGAGGAGATGAGATTTGTGATTAGGAAGCAGGTATATATTGAAGATCCTCCCCGGCAACGGAGCCAGAAATTCCTTTTGATGCGACTTGAAGCTTGATGTCTACTACGCAACTTTATTCTTGTAGACACGTGTTGGGCCTCCAAGCGCAGAGTTTTGTAGGACAGTAGCAATTTTCCCTCAAGTGGATGACCTAAGGTTTATCAATACGTGAGAGGTGTAGGATGAAGGTGGTTTCTCTCAAACGACCCTGCAACCAAATACAAGAAATCTCCTGTGTCCCCAACACACCAATGCAATGGAAAATTGTATAGGTGCACTAGTTCGGCGAAGAGATGATGATAAAAGTGTAATATGGATGGTAGAAATATGTTTTTCTAATCTGAATAAATAAAAACGGCAAGGTAACAAATATTAAACGGGCACAAGAACGGTATTGCAATGCTTAAAAATGAGGCCTAGGGTCCGTACTTTTGCTAGTGCAACCTCTCAACAATGCTAACATAGTTGGATCATATGATTATCCCTCAAAGTGCTGCAAAGAATCACTCTCGAGTTCCTATTAGCGGAGAACAAAAGATAGGAATTTGTTTGTAGGGTACAAAACCACTCAAAGCTATTCTTTCCGTTCGATCTATTCAAGAGTTCGTACTAAGATAACACAAAGCTATTTGATGTCTACTACGCAACCTTCTTCTTGTAGAGGTTGTTGGGCCTCCAAGTCCAGAGGTTTGTACGACAGTAGAAAATTTCCCTCAAGTGGATGACCTAAGGTTTATCAATCTGTGGGAGGCGTAGGATGAAGATGGTCTCTCTCAAGCAACCCTGCAACCAAATAACAAAGAGTCTCTTGTGTCCCCAACACATCCAATACAATGGTAAATTATATAGGTGCACTAGTTCGGTGAAGAGATGGTGATACAAGTGCAATATGGATGGTAGATATAGGTTTTTGTAATCTGAAAAAAAATAAAAACAGCAAGGTATCAAGTGGTAGAAGTGAGCGTAAACGGTATTGCAATGCTAGAAAACAAGGCTTAGGGTTCATACTTTCACTAGTGCAAGTTCTCTCAACAATGATAACATAAGTAGATCATATAACAATCCCTCAACATGCAACAAAGAGTCACTCCAAAGTCACTAATAGCGGAGAACAAACAAAGAGATTATTGTAGGGTACGAAACCACCTCAAAGTTATTCTTTCCGATCAATCCATTGGGCTATTCCTATAAGTGTCACAAACAACCCTAGAGTTTGTAGTAAAATAACACCTTAAGACAGAAATCAAACAAAACCCTAATATCACCTAGATACTCCAATGTCACCTCAAGTATCCACGGGTATGATTATACGATATGCATCACACAATCTCAGATTCATCTATTCAACCAACACAAATAAATTCAAAGAGTGCCCCAAAGTTTCTACCGGAAAGTCAAGACGAAAACATGTGCCAACACCTGTGCATAGATTCCCAAGGTCACGGAACCCAAAAGTTGATCACCAAAACATACATCAAGTGGATCAATACNATTATTGTAGGGTACGAAACCACCTCAAAGTTATTCTTTCCGATCAATCCATTGGGCTATTCCTATAAGTGTCACAAACAACCCTAGAGTTTGTAGTAAAATAACACCTTAAGACAGAAATCAAACAAAACCCTAATATCACCTAGATACTCCAATGTCACCTCAAGTATCCACGGGTATGATTATACGATATGCATCACACAATCTCAGATTCATCTATTCAACCAACACAAATAAATTCAAAGAGTGCCCCAAAGTTTCTACCGGAAAGTCAAGACGAAAACATGTGCCAACACCTGTGCATAGATTCCCAAGGTCACGGAACCCAAAAGTTGATCACCAAAACATACATCAAGTGGATCAATACAATACCCGATTGTCACCACGGGTATCCCACGCAAGACATACATCAAGTGTTCTCAAATCCTTAAAGACTCAATCCGATAAGATAACTTCAAAGGGAAAACTATATCCATTACAAGAGAATAGAGGGGGAGAAACATCATAAGATCCAACTATAATAGCAAAGCTCGCGGTACATCAAGATCGTGCCATATCAAGAACACGAGAGAGAGAGAGAGAGAGATCAAACACATAACTACTGGTACATACCCTCAGCCCCGAGGGTGAACTACTCCCTGCTTTTCATGGAGAGCGCCGGGATGATGAAGATGGCCACCGGTGATTATTCCCCCCTCCGGTAGGGTGCCGGAACAAGGTCCCGATTGGTTTTTGGTGGCTACAGAGGCTTGCGGCGGCGAACCTCCCGATCTAGCTTTCTTTCTAGGGGTTTCTGTATTTATAGGAATTTTTGGCGTCGGTTTCACATCAGGGGGGTCTCCGAGTCATCCACGAGATAAGGGGGCTTCTTTTGGTCCATAAAAAATCCACAAAAATTGGCAGGTCAATTGGACTCCGTTTGGTATTCCTTTTCTGTAGAACTCAAAAACAAGGAAAAAACAGAAACTGGCACTCGGCTCTAGGTTAATAGGTTCGTCCCAAAAATCATATAAAATAGCATATAAATGCATATAAAACATCCAAGATGGATAATATGATAGCATGGAACAATAAAAAATTATAGATACGTTGGAGACGTATCACTATTATTTCCGTTCTATCTATCCTAGAGTTTGTACTAGAATAACACCAAAGCAAATTCATAATCATAATACTCAATCCACACAAAGAACTATAAAGATACCCCAAATTTTCCATCGGAGAAAAACGTGCATCAACCCCTATGCATAGATTATCCCAATATCACTATGGGAATCCGCGAGTTGAATGCCATAACATATGTCAAGTGAAACAACAAGATATCCCAATTGTCACCTCAAGTATTCATATTGCAAAACATATATCATGTGTTCTCATCTTTGAATATTCAATCCGAAAAGACAAAACTTTGAAGGGTAAAGATTCAATTCATCATAATAGGAATATAGAGGGGAGAAACATCATATGATCCGACTATATTAACAAAGCCCATGATGTAGATCACGAGAGAGAGAGAGAGAGAGAGAGAGAGAGAGAGATCAAACACATAGCTACTGGTACAGACCCTCAACCTCGAGGGTGGACTACTCCCTCCTCATCGTGGTGGCCGCCGGGATGATGAAGATGGCCACCAAAGATGATTCTCCCCTCCGGCAGGGTGCCGGAACGGGTCTAGATTGGTTTCAGTGGCTATAGAGCCTTGTGGCGGCGGAACTTCTGATCTAGATTAACCCCGAAGGGTTTCAGAATATTTGGGAATTTATAGTGCAAAGAAGGGGTACGGGAGGCCACCGAGGTGGGAGCAACCCACCTAGGTGCGCCAGGTGGGCCTAGCGCACCCTGATGGGTTGTGCCCCCCTAGGGGCACCCCCACAGGTGCTGCTCTGGCCCATTGGTTTCCTTCTGGTCCATAAAAAATCCGAAAAATAGTTTCACGGTGTTTGGACTCTGTTTGATATTGATTTTCTGTGATGTAAAAAGCAAGCAAAAAATAACAACTTGCACTGGGCACTGGGTCAATAGGTTACTCCCAAAAAATTATATAAAGGTTCTATAAAATGATTGTAAAACATCCAAGAATGATAAAATAACAGCATGAATACTTCATAAATTATAGGTACATTGGAGACGTATCAGCATGCCTAAGCTTAATTCCTGCTCGTCCTCGAGTAGGTAAATGATAAAAGAAATAATTTATGAAGTGTGAATGCTAGAAAAGTGCATAAGTTTGATCAATGAAAATTTCAATCACTTTTCTTAGCATCATAACAGCAATTCTTTGTATGAAACTTCTCATGTTATAGTGGCAACCAATTCACATGCTAAGGTTTAAACAATGAACTCTCTTGAAACCCAACAACCTATGTCCTTAGTCACCAAGCAATTGCACTTCAATTTATTCAACAGAGTTTAAGTAAGAGCTCCACAAACTCAACTATCATATAGTCTTCTATGATTGCTAACACTCACCGCATACACATGAGCAAAACGTTTCAACCGGACACATAGAAAGATAGGGGTTTATTGTTTTGCCTCCCAATGTATTCACCTCAAGGGTGATGTCAACAATAATAACTCATGCTACCCATATTCAACCGAACATATGTGCCTAGATCTTTCCTCACCACATGATGCTTGCCAAAAGAGAAAAAAAAAGGAATAGAGAGAAAAAACTTTGACTCTTGCATGAAAGTAAATACATAAAAGTAAAAGATAGGCCCTTCATAGAGGGAAGTAGGGATTTGTAGAGGTGCCAGAGCTCAAAGCAAAAATTTAGAGATAAAAATATTTTGAGAGTCATACTTTTCCCACCAATGAAAATGTCTTAGAGCTCCCAACACTTTCCATGCTAGATATATCATAGGCTGTTCCCAAACAGAAAATAAAGTTTATTCGTTTTTCCACCATACTTTCACTTTCCATGGCTAGCCGTATCCACGGGTGCCCTCCATACCAACACTTTCCAAGGAATTTATTATTTGACAACATAAAGTAAATTCATTTTTCATTTCGGGACTGGGCATCCCTAAAACCTTTGCCTTACTCTCGTGCAATGACAAGTGAATAAACACTCATCGTGAGAATAACACATCTAGCATGGAAAATATTGGCCACCCCTCACCGCCTCGCAAGCGGTACGAGCACACAAAAGAGAAATTTATTTTTAAAAATTAGAGATGGCACATACAAATTTGCTTAGAACGGCATGAAAATACCTCATATAGGTAGGTATGGTGGACTCTTGAAAATAAGATTTGGGTTTAAGGGTTTTTGGATGCACAAGTAGTATCTCTACTTGGTGCGGAATTTTTGGCTAGCAAAGATGGGCGGGCAAGCACCACATGTTGAAGGATCTATGACAATATGACTTCTATGTGAATATGAACAAACATAAACCATTACGTTGTCTTCCTTGTCCAACGTCAACAATTTTGGATATAATATTTTGATGGGGCTCACAATCAAAAAAGATTTCTAGGATAGTGTATTTGCATGTGAAAGTTCTCTTCCTTGTACTAATTATTCGTGAATTGCTTGTATGACCAATATTGTGATTGTCAAGCCTCAAAAGATTTCACTTTCTAAACCCAATGTGAAGCTACCACTAGGCATGATATGATTTCAACTTCATGACATTCAATTTATTCAACAATTTACTCATAGGATATAAGTGAAGCACAAGAGTAAATGTCAAACTACTCCAAAAAGATATAAGTGAAGATCATGCGAGTAGTTGAGTAAATAGATAGCTATGTGAGGACTCTCTCTTATTAAAAAACTTTCAGATCTAAGTAATTTATTAAAACAGCAAGGAAAAAAAACAAAATGGAATTTCAAGGATAGCACACATCATGTGGAGAAGCAAAAACTTAGGCTCAACCGATACTAACCGATAATTGTTGAAGAAGAAAGGTGGGATGCCTACCGGGGCATCCCCAAGCTTAGATGCTTGAGACTTCTTGAAATATTATCTTGGGGTGCCTTAGTCATCCCCAAGCTTGAGCTTTTGTATCTCCTTAATTCTTCTCATATCACGGTTTTCCTAAATCTCAAAATCTTCATCCACACAAAACTCAACAAGAACTCGTGAGATAATTAGTATAAACCAATGCAAAAACCTTATCATTCTCTACTGAAGCAAATCATTAAAATTATTATTCAACATTGCATACTACATGACTCTGCATATTTAATACTCCTATCCTCAAATAGAATTATTAAACAAGCAAACATATGCAAACAATGCAAACATAATAGCAATCTGCCAAAACAGTACAGTCTGTAAAGAATGCAAGAGTACCAATACTTATTCAGCTCCGAACATTATGAAATTCTACCACACTTTAGAAAATTTATCAGAGCTTATTATGCAAAAAGTTTCAACATTTTATCACATTCTGACTTTCCTCGGGAATTTTTGCAACATTGATAAACTTTCTGTTTTCAAACAGCAACATGTATACTTGCAAAATAAGCATGGTAAAGGCTATCTTTGACATTTTTATTGAAATAAAAGATTCAAAACATTATTATAAATAACAGCAAGAAAATCCTAAAAAAATAAATTGACGCTCCAAGCAAAGCACATATCATGTGACGAATGAAAACATAGCTCAAAGTGAGGTTACCGATAATGTTGGAGACGAAAGAGGGATGCCTTCTGGGGCATCCCCAAGCTTAGTTGCTTGGATATTAACATGGGGTGCCTTGCGCATCCCCAAGATTAAGGTCTTCTCACTCCTTATTCTCCTCATATCAACATCTCACCCAAAACTTGAAAACTTCAATCACACAAAACTTAACGGAACTTTGTGAGATAGGTTAGTATGATAAAGAGCAAACCATTCCACTTTTAGTACTTCCAAAGACAAGATTCATAATTTTTCTCACACAATGCCTACTGTAGAATATCATTTCCACAACTTATATTGAGCAATATAAGCCATAGAAACTAGAAAGTAAGCAAACTATGCATTGAAAACATAATCTGTCAAAAACAGAACAGTCTGTAATGATCTGGATAACTACCGTACTTCTGCTACTCAAAAAATTACGAAACAAATTGGAACACGTGAGAAATTTGTATATTAAACTTCTGCAAAAAGAATCAACTCAAAATCACTCTTTTGTTAAAAATGGGACTTATTTTCGTGAGCACAAAAGTTTCTGTTTTTCAGCAGGGTCAAATCAACTATCACCCAACATGGTCCCAAAGGCTTTACTTGGCACTTTATTGAAACAAAAGCAATAAAACATGATCAATACAGTAGCATAATCATGTGAACACATAAAAACAGTAAGTAAAAGTGTTGGGTTGTCTCCTAACAAGCGCTTTTCTTTAATGCCTTTTAGTTAGGCATGATGATTTCAATGATGCTCTCATAAAAGATAAGAATTGAAACATAAAGAGAGCATCATGAAACATATGGCAAGCACATTTAAGCCTAACCCACTTCCTATGCATAAGGATTTTGTGAGAAAATAACTTTTGAAAGCAAGAATCAACTAGCATAGGAAGGCAAAACAAGTGCAACTTCAAGATTTTCAACACATAGAGAGGAAACTTGATATTATTGCAATACCTACAAGCATATGTTCCTATCTCATAATAATTTTCAGTAGCATCATGAATGAATTCAACAATATATCTATCACATAAAGCATTCTTTTCATGATACATTAGCATAGAAATTTTCTCACTCTCCACATAAGCAAATTTATTCTGATGAATAGTAGTGGGAGCAAACTCAACAAAATAACTATCATGGGATTGAAAATTAAAATCATGATGACAAGTTTCATGTTTATAATTATTCAATATAGCATACATGTCATCACCATAATCATCATATACAGGAACTTTGTTGTCATAATCAATTGAAACCTCCTCCAAAATAGTGGATTCATCATTAAATAAAATCATGACCTCTCCAAATCCATTTTCATCAATATAATCATCATAAATAGGAGGCATGTAGTCATCATGATAAATTTTCTCATCAAAACTTGGGGGACTAAAATATCATATTCATCAAATATAGCATCCCCAAGCTTATGGCTTTGCATATCATTAGCATTGTGGATATTCAAAGAATTCATACTACCAACATTGCAATCATGCTCATCATTCAAACATTTTGTGCCAAACATTTTATTGACTTCTTCTTCTAAGAATTGAGCACAATTTTCCGATCCATCATTTTCAAGAAAGATATTATAAAGATGATCAATAATATGATGCAACCTCAATTCCATTTTTATGTAGTTTTCTTTTATAAACCAAACTAGTGATAAAACAAGAAAGTACAAGATTTGATTGCAAGATCTAAAGATATACCTTCAAGCGCTCACCTCCTCGGCAACGGCGCCAGAAAAGAGCTTCGTTGACGGGATGTGAGTGCTGCTTTCCTAACCTCCCTGGCAACGGCGCCAGAAAAGAGCTTGATATCTACTACGCAACTTTATTCTTGTAGACACGTGTTGGGCCTCCAAGCGCAGAGTTTTGTAGGACAGTAGCAATTTTCCCTCAAGTGGATGACCTAAGGTTTATCCATCCATGAGAGGTGTAGGATGAAGATGGTCTCTCTCAAACGACCCTGCAACCAAATACAAGAAATCTCTTGTGTCCCCAACACACCCAATACAATGGCAAATTGTATAGGTGCACTAGTTCGGCGAAGAGATGATGATAAAAGTGTAATATGGATGGTAGAAATATGTTTTTATAATCTGAATAAATAAAAACAGCAAGGTAACAAATATTAAACGGGCACAAAAACGGTATTGCAATGCTTAAAAATGAGGCATAGGGTCCGTACTTTCGCTAGTGCAACCTCTCAACAATGCTAACATAGTTGGATCATATGATTATCCCTCAAAGTGCAGCAAAGAATCACTCTCGAGTTCCTATTAGCGGAGAACAAAAGATAGGAATTTGTTTGTAGGGTACAAAAGCACTCAAAGCTATTCATTCCGTTCGATCTATTCAAGAGTTCGTACTAAGATAACACAAAGCTATTCTTTCCGTTCTATCTATCCTAGAGTTCGTACTAGAATAACACCAAAGCAAATTCATGATCATAATACTCAATCCACACAAAGAACTATAAAGAGACCCCAAAGTTTCCGTCGGAGAAAAACGTGCATCAACCCCTATGCATAGATTACCCCAATATCACCGCGGGAATCCGCGAGTTGAATGCCATAACATATGTCAAGTGAATCAATAAGATACCCCAATTGTCACCTCAAGTATTCATATTGCAAAACATATATCATGTGTTCTCATCTCTGAATATTCAATCCGACAAGACAAAACTTTGAAGGGTAAATATTCAATTCATCATAACAAGAATATAGAGGGTAGAAACATCATATGATCCGACTATATTAACAAAGCCCATGATGTAGATCACGGGAGAGAGAGAGAGAGAGAGAGAGAGAGAGAGAGATCAAACACATAGCTACTGGTACAAACCCTCAACCTCAAGGGTGGACTACTCCCTCCTCATCGTGGTGGCTGCCGGAATGATGAAGATGGCCACCGGAGATGATTCCCCCCTCCGGCAGGGTGCCGGAACAGGTCTAGATTGGTTTTCGGTGGCTATAGAGCCTTGCGGCGGCGGAACTTCTGATCTAGGTTAACCCCGAAGGGTTTCAGAATATTTGGGAATTTATAGTGCAAAGGAGGGGTACGGGAGGCCACCGTGGTGGGCACAGCCTACCTGGGCGCGCCAGGTGGGCCTGGCATGCCCTGGTGGGTTGTGCCCCCCTCGGGGCACCCCTAGGTGCTTCTCTGGCCCATTGGTTTCCTTCTGGTCCATAAAAAATCCAAAAAATAGTTTCGCGGTGTTTGGACTCCGTTTGATATTGATTTTCTGCGATGTAAAAAACAAGCAAAAAACAACAACTGGCACTGGGCACAGGGTCAATTGGTTAGTCCCAAAAAATGATATAAAGTTGTTATAAAATGATTGTAAAACATCCAAGAATGATAAAATAACAGCATGAATACTTCATAAACTATAGATAAGTTGGAGACGTATCAAAGCTACGTCGGTATTTCCCCAAAGAGGAAGCGATGATGCAGCACAACAGCGGTAGGTATTTCCCTCAGTGATGAAATCAAGGTTATCGAACCAGTAGGATAACCAAGCAACACAACGTAATCAGCACCTGCACACAAATAACAAATACTCGCAACCCGACATGTTAAAGGGGTTGTCAATCCCTTTCGGGCAACGGCGCCAGAAATTGGCACGTGGACGGGAGATAAATTGTAGTAGATTGATAGATCGAACGCCAAATAAAATAAATAAGAATAAAACACAACAAGGTATTTTTGTATTTTTGGGTTAATAGATGTGAAAATAAACGCAAAAGAAAAGTAGATCGCAAAGGCAAATAATACGAGAAAGAGACCCGGGGGCCGTAGGTTTCACTAGTGGCTTCTCTCGAGAAAAATAGCAAAACGGTGGGTAGACAAATTACTGTTGGGCAATTGATAGAACTTCAAATAATCATGACGATATCCAGGCAATGATCATTATATAGGCATCACGTCCGAGATTAGTAGACCGAGTCCTGCCTGCAACTACTACTATTACTCCACACATCGACCGCTATCCAGCATGCATCTAGTGTATTAAGTTCATGGAGAAACGGAGTAATGCAATAAGAATGATGACATGATGTAGACAAGATCTATCTATATAGAGATAGACCCCACCGTTTTATCCTTAGTAGCAACGATACATACGTGTCGGTTCCCCTTCTGTCACTGGGATCAAGCACCATAAGATCGAACCCACTACAAAGCACCTCTTCCCATTGCAAGATAAATATATCAAGTTGGCCAAAAAAACAAATATCAGAGAAGAAATACGAGGCTATAAGCAATCATGCATATAAGAGATCAAAGAAACTTAAATAACTTTCATGGATATAAAAAGATAGATCTGATCATAAACTCAAAGTTCATCCGATCCCAACAAACACACCGCAAAAGGAGTTACATCATATGGATCTCCAAGAGACCATTGTATTGAGAATCAAATGAGAGAGAGGAAGCCATCTAGCTACTAACTACGGACCTGAAGTTCTACAAAAACTACTCACGCATCATCGGAGAGGCACCAATGGAAGTGGTGAACCCCTCCGTGATGGTGCCTAGATTGGATCTAGTGGTTCTGGACTCTGCGGCGGCTGGAATTGATTTTCGTCGACTCCCCTAGGGTTTCTGGAATATTGGGGCATTTATAGAGCAAAGAGGCGGTCCGGAGGGCACCTGAGGTGGGCACAACCCACCAGGGCACGCCCGGGCCTCCTATCATGCCCGGGTGGGTTGTGCTCCTCTCGGAGCAACCCCCAGGCACAGCCTTGGCCCATTGGGTGTCTTCTGGTCCATAAAAAATCTTCGCAAAGTTTCGTTGCATTTGGACTCCGTTTGGTATTGAGTTCCTGCGATGTAAAAAACATGCAGAAAACAGCAACCGGCACTTGGCACTATGTCAATAGGTTAGTAACAAAAAATGATATACAATGACTATAAAATGGTTATAAAACATCCAAGATTGATAATATAACAACATGGAACAAAAAAAATTATAGATACGTTGGAGACGTATCAGTCTCACATCGAAGCGGCTAATTAACGGGCTATGGAGATGCCCATCAATTGATATCAATGCGAGGTTTAGGGATTGCCATGCAACGGATGCACTAAGAGCTATAAGTATGAAAGCTCAATATGAAACTAAGTGGGTATGCATCAAACTCTACTATGAAAAATTGCCACTAGTATATGAAAGTGACAACAAAGGAGGCTCTCTATATGAAAAATATGGTGCTACTTTGAAGAACAAGTGTGGAATTAGCATGCCCTTTCTTCTTCTTCTTTTTCTTCTTTTTTCTTTTTTCCTTTTTTCTTTTTTTTTCTTTTTCCTTTTAGTTCGGAGTCTCATCCCGACTTGTGGGGGAATCATAGTCTCCATCATCCTTTCATAACTGGGACAATGCTCTAATACTGAAAATTGATGATCATCACACTTCTATTTACTTACAGCTCAAAAGAAATAAAAATTACAACTCGATACCTATAACAAAGTATGAATCTATATGAATGCCTCTAGCAGTGCCAGGATGTGGAATGATCTAGCGTAACATGTATAAAAATGATGAACGGTGGCTGAGCCACATATTCTATGTCAGATATATGATCATGCAAAGCAATATACTCCCTCCATTCCCTTATACAAGGCCATTATGAAAAATACAAGTTGCATCTATACAAGGCCACTAACAGTAATCGAGGCAAAAATTAATGATGTTTCCTCGTACTACCAACTTTTTTAATACTTGCATGCATGTAGTCATAATGACACTGTGCTACTTCCATCCCATTTCTTCTTTGCATGCATGCGGGCGTATTAATGATCCCGGTTAACGAAAAGAATAATTGACTTCCAAAGCAGTCATTAAATTTTACCTTGGTACATGTAATTTGAGTTTGTGGCCTTGTATAAGGGAATGGAGGGAGTACAATGAATGCTCAAGTCAAACGGAAGCGGTGGAAGTTGCATGGAAATATATCTCGGAATGGCTATGCAAAGGCCATAATAGGTAGGTATGGTGGCTGTTTTGAGGAAGATATAATAAGGCTTATGTGTGATAGAGCGTATCATATCACGGGTTTTGGATGCACCGGCGAAGTTTGCACCACGTCTCGAGGTGAGAAAGGGCAATGCACGATACCGTAGAGGCTAGCAAATTGCGGAAAGGTAAGAGTGCGTATAATCCATGGACTCACATTAGTCATAAAGAACTCATATACTTATTGCAAAAGTATATTAGCCCTTGAAGAAAATTACTACTATGCATGCCCCTAGGGGGGAGGTTGGTAGGAGTTAACCATCGCGCGCCCCCGACCTTCACACAAAGATAGACAATCAAGGATAAATTGTGCTCCAACTTCCCGGCATAATGGGAGACTATACGTACATGCTTCGGGAATCACAAACCTTAACACCAATATCTTACTAAACACGATCATCCACTAGTACCTCCCACATATTATCATCTCTATATCGCAAAACTATTGCAAGGAATCAAACATATCATATTCAACGATCCACAAGTTTTATGTAGGATTTTATGACTAACCATGCAATTGACCAATTCCTGTTGACTCTCTAAATAGGTATAAGTGAAGCATGAGAGTTTTAATTCTTTCTACAAAAGTCCATGCTCTAACAAATATAAGTGAAGCAAAAGAGCATTCTACAAACAACGGTTTTCTATGTGAAGAGAAACAGGCAATCCAAACTTCAAATGATATAAGTGAAGCACATGAAGCATTCTATAAATCCATACTCAAAAGATATAAGTGACGTGCAATGAGAATTCTATACATCAACCATGGACTATCTCATACCAGCATGGTGCATAAAAGAAAGGTGAAAACTAAACACAAAAGACGTTCCAAGATTTGCACATATCACATGAACGAAACAAAGACGAAAACATACAGATACTTGTTGAAGAAAGATGGAATGCCTTCCGGGGCATCCCCAAGCTTATACGCTTGAGTCTCTTTGGATATTTACTTGGGGTGCCTTGGGCATCCCCAAGCTTGAACTCTTGCCTCTCCTCCTTCTCCTCATATCGAGACCTCCTCGATCTTTGATCACTTCATCCACACAAAACTCAACAGAAACCTCGTGAGATCCGTTAGTATAATAATGCAAATCACTACTATAAGTACCGTTGCAAACCTATTTTGTTTTTCATTTTAGCTATTGTATTATAACTTTTCCATGGCTTATACCACCGATAGAATCGGTAGTTTCATCAAAAGAAGCAAAACAATGCATCAAAAATAGAATCTGTCTTAAACAGGATAGTCTGTAGTAATCTGAACACTACCATACTTCTGTAACTCCAAAAATTCTTAAAAATTAGGACAACATAAACAATTTGTATAGAAATAGTGTGCAAAAAGTTTCAGAAACGTTTGACGTTCCAGTAAAAAATAAAAACTCACGCGCTACAGCCAAAGTTTCTGTTTCTGCACCGCACATACCAACAAGCAATCTAATCATCCTAAAGGCAAATCTTGGCACATTATTGTTATAATACAATGGATTTGTACAAGGGGATAATTATTTTTGTGAGAACTTTCATGAAAAATTCTACATTGTTTCCATGAGCATGAACACAAGTGTTCAAGGTCGACCCCCACTTCTCCAATGCATCACCTTTCAATCGCTTCTCTTTTTGAAAAAGTGTTTAGGTTCCCCTCTATATTTTTTTTGTTTTTAAACTTTATAAAAGCACTAAACATAAATAAATGACTCTCTAAAACTTCCGGGTATTCTCCCTGGCAGCGCTTTCTTTAAAGCCATTAAGCTAGGCATAAAGTGCTCAAGTAATGGATCCACCCGGATCCCAAGGTATATCAAAGCCAATTTTAATTAACAATGATTTGGCATTTAGTAGTGAGCACAAAGCAACATATATCATGAAATGACGAAGTCTAACTCTCTTCCTATGCATCGACATGTCATAAAGGAACAATTCATGCACATTACGTAAAGGCCAATGCATCATATAAGCAGTTTCTTGCAATTTTATCGTGTTGGAAACATAGAGAGACGGAGATGTAGTTCCTCTCTCATAATAATTGCAAGTATGAGCAGCAAGCACATGCATATTATAGTCATCAAAATCATCATGTGCAACGGTAAAAGGCAACCCATCAATGTAATCCTTAATAAGAGCAAACTTCTCCGATATAGTGTAGTTGGGAGAATTCAAAAATATAATAGGACTATCATGTGTGGGTGCAATAGCAATAATTTCATTCTCGACATAAGGAACTATTGCAAGTTCATCTTTATAAGAATAATTCATATTGGCATCTTGGCCACAAGCATAGCAAACATCAAGTTCATCAAAAAGGGATATTTCAAACGAATCAACAAGATCATAGCAATTATCATTCGGTAAGAATGAAGGGGCATTAAATAATGTATGAGTTGAAGAGTTACTCTCATTAGAAGGTGGGCACCTGTAACACCCCGAGAATCATGCTATAGTAATCCCCTTTTAATGATGCCTTGTCATCATTGTTACTGTTGCTAATCTCAGTTTCATTCTAATCCAACCCAGATCTCAAAGTCAAATTAAAGTCAAAATTCAAACTGCTCAAATATGAAAACTGAAATGTTCAAGGTGTGGAAAATAATCCCGTGAAATTTGTCATGTTGGAACCAACCTCTTTTGGATTTTGAAAGTGCCCCTGGAAATTATTTAGTGATCCAGCAACATTTAAAATTGGCCTCTTAAATTTCTAAAAATAGTTGGACAACTACTTTCGGCCTTAAACTTTTTGTGACCCTTAGAAATAATGTGCTTGATTTATGTGACAAGTCTCATATCTAATAAAACTCATTTAGTTTTGCGGTTTAATAGAAAACAGTAGCTAAATTTGAAACAGAAAATAAAATGTGTGAAAGGGAAAAGGAACACCCCCCCCCCCCACGCTGGACTAACTGGCCCAGCTAGCCAACTGGCCGGCCCAGCCGCACTCCCTGGCCTATTAGGCCACGCCCGACCTAACCCTAGACGACCGACCCCCACTACCCTCGTTCCCCACTCCACACTCCTCCCTCTCCCTGCATTGTTTCTGGATCGAGGGGCGAATTCCCCTGACCGCGCCACACCGCCGCTCCGGATGGCGAGCGCCCGTCCTTGACGCCCAACCTCCCTTCCCCTCGTNTCTCCCTGCATTGTTTCTGGATCGAGGGGCGAATTCCCCTGACCGCGCCACACCGCCGCTCCGGATGGCGAGCGCCCGTCCTTGACGCCCAACCTCCCTTCCCCTCGTGCTCCTTCAGCACCGCCGCCCTCCATGTTGCAGGCGCACGCCAACGCCTTGGCACCGCCGCGGCGCCCGAGCCGCCGTTCGATCCGTTCGCCTCCGACCACCTCGTGCCACCCCGAAGCTCGTCAACGCGTTCACTGTGAGCTTGCGCACCTCCTCTCCCTCTTCATCTGCTCACGCGCGTACTCTAGTCGCGGGTTCGTGTAGCACCGCCATCGTCACCGCCGCGGACCACTCCGACCACACATGTCCGCGGCCGCCTTCCCCTGACCGTGCCTCGCGCCGCGACCCGCGCTCCCCTGCGCCTGCCGGCGTGCGCTCGTCGCGGCCCGCACAGCCACCTCTTCCCGACCGCGCCCTCTCTTCCTCCTTGCTACTGATGCGCCGTGCTCGCCCCGCCTCCGTTGCCTTGCTGCTGCCGTCCTAGCCCCCGCTCCTGGCGTTCCTCCCCCCTGTGACGTCGCACCCCCGCTCCTCCTGTCACCCCCAGCCGCGCCCCACCGCTTGCGGCGGCGTCCGCCTCCGGCCGGCGGTGCCCACCCCGGCCGCTGCCCCGCCGCTGCTGTTGGCTCAAGCCGAGGCCGCCAGCGCCCCTCCCCCCCTCTGCCACTTCCGCCCTCCGCCGTGGCCTCAGGGCACGGGAGTTAACCGCCGGCCTAATTGGCCATTAAGGCCCTAACCCACCTACTTACCCCCCCACTAACATACAGGCCCCGCGTGCTTAATTAAAATAAATAACCATGTTAGTTTAGTCACTGGGTATGACATGTGGGACCCCCCTGTTAATTAAATCCTTTAAACTAAAAGCTATTAACTATCAGTCTATGACAGCTGGGCCCCGAC
>LR880970.1:686786876-686806916 GCA_904067115.1 Aegilops sharonensis
CCCCCCTCTTATTCTGGCTTTCTGCAGTTTAGTCCACTGATATGGCCCTTTACACATATATCCATGCATATGTAGTGTAGCTCCTTGCTTGCGAGTACTTTGGATGAGTACTCACGGTTGCATTGTTTCCCCCTTTTCCCCCCACCTCTATCCGATTGCTGCAACCAGACGATGGAGCCCAGGAGCCAGACGCCACCGCCTATGACGACTACTACTCTGGAGGTGCCTACTACTACGTGCAGCCCGCTGACGACGACCAGGAGTAACCTAGGAGGATCCCAGGCAGGAGGCCTGCTCCTCTTTCGATCTGTATCCCAGTTTGTGCTAGCCTTCTTAAGGCAAACTTGTTTAACTTATGTCTGTACTCAGATATTGTTGCTTCCGCTGACTCGTCTATGATCGAGCACTTGTATTCGAGACCTCGAGGCCCCTGGCTTGTATTATGATGCTTGTATGACTTATTTTATTTGTAGAGTTGTGTTGTGATATCTTCCCGTGAGTCCCTGATCTTGATCGTACACATTTGCGTGCATGATTAGTGTACGATTGAATCGGGGGCGTCGATTTAATCGTACACTAATCATGCACGCAAATGTGTACGATCAAGATCAGGGACGTCACAGCACCGGTAGCTAATCCTCTCTTCCTCCTTTTGTTCTTCGCTCTCCTCATCATCTCTTTCTTCCAATGAGCTCACAGTTTCATCAATTTCTTCTTTCATAGACTCCTGCAAAATGTTCATATCTTCTTGGACAGCGGAGAAGTCCTCAATATATGGTTTAATATAAGCATTAGAATAATAATTTTCATAGCGATATTTAAGTATGGCAAAATTTTCAGATTTGTAAAGAGTAACATCATACTTTTCAATCAAAGAAGCAACTTCATAGGCACCCTTAAAAGCAACAAATTCTTCAATTTGTTCAATATCAAAGTAATTATAACCACCCTTGGCATAAGAAGATAAGATTCCATTATCCTTAAACTCACATTGGAATAAAAGGTGTTTCTTGGGGTCTTCGAAACAACAAGTAAAATCATGTATTTCACATAAATTCAAAGCACAGCAATACAAACTATTAATATGATGCCACAAAAGTTTCCCTTTTTGAGATAAGCGGTGTCGCACAAAATAAGCATGCTCATTTAATGATTTTCTCTCAACTAAGCTAGTTGGGTTTTCAGCACGAGCACAAATGGATCGAAGATGATCCAAATAGAAAGCTTCAGTAGTATGATAGATTTTGGGTGGTTCTTCAACCATTGGTTTAGTAGGTACAACTAATTTTTTGGTATTTTGCGTTTCCTACCCATAACTAGAGATACAAAACAAGAGCACAAAATAAAAATTACTTAGTGATAAAGCAAACAAGCACACACGAGAATATTCACCCCACGCTATTGCTCCCCGGCAACGGCGCCAGAAAAAGGTCTTGATAACCCACAAGTATACGGGATTGTTTGTAGCCTTCTTCGGTAAATACGAGTGTCGAACCCAACGAGGAGCTAAAGGTAGAACAATTATTCCCTCAAGTTCTATCAACCACCGATACAACTCTACACACACTTTGATGTTTGCTTTACCTAGAACAAGAATAAAACTAGAAGTACTTTGTGAGAATAAAACTATGAATGAATTGCAAGATAATAAAAGTGGATAGCTTTTGTCAATAAGAAAGTCATTTGTCCCTTAGCAATCGATAACAAGTACCGGTAATCATTATTGTAATTTTATATGAGGGAGAGGCATGAGCTAACATACTTTCTCTACTTGGATCATATGCACTTATGATTGGACCCCTAGCAAGCATCCGCAACTACTAAAGATCATTAAGGTCGTGAAACCCAACCATAGCATTAAGTATCAAGTCCTCTTTACTCCCATACGCCATAACCCACTTATCCGCGTTTAGGCTGCTATCACCCCCCGCAACACCGACAATAAGCAAACCATGAACATACTGCAACACCCTACAGCGGGGGCTCCTCCGTTTGCGCGACACGGAGGGCACCGTAGGACAGCACCATAAATAAAATATACGATCGTACCAACCAAGATCATGATTAACCCACAGGACAAAACAGATCTACTCAAACATCATAGGATAACCATAGATCATTGGGAAATAATATATGGAGTTGAGCACCATGTTTAAGTAGAGATTACTGCGGGGAGAAGGGGTGTTACACCGTTGCATAGAGGGGAGAGAGTTGGTGTTGACGGTAGCAAGATTGTTGATGTAGATCGCCGTCACGATCCTAGCCCCGGTGGCACTCCGTCGCCACCGGGAGAGAGGGGGAGAGAGCCCCCCTCCTTCTTCTTCCTCCTTGGCCTCCCCCTAGATGGGAGGAGGGTTCCCCCTCTGGTCCATGGCCTCCATGGCGCGGAGGGGCGGGAGCCCCTCCGAGGTTGGATCTCCCTCTCTGTTCTCTTCTGTTTCGCGTTCCCCAGATCTGGCCCTTCACGGTTTCTTAAATTCCCGAAGATCCGTAACCCCGATTGCGCTGAAATTTTTACACGACTTTTTTCATAAATTATCTTTCTTGTGCCAGAAGATGGGCCCCAACCGACTTTTGAGGAGGGCATAAGACACCTGGGCGCGCCCTGGTGGGTTGTGGTCACTGTGGGCCCCTGTTTCCATTGATTTCAAGTCCCAAAAATCACATATATTCTAAAATAGTTCTCCGTAAATTTTTATCACGTTTGGACTTTGTTTGATATGGATTTTTTGCGAAACAAAAAACATGCAACAAACAGGAACTGGCACTGGGCACTGGATCAATAGGTTAGTCCAATAAATCATATAAAAAGTTGCCAAAAATATGTAAAAGTTGAATAATATTGGCATGAAACAAAAAAAAATTATAGATACGACGAAGACGTATCAGGGTCGACGGAACCACCTAAAACTAGCATCTAGGGTTTTGGTGGCTCGGGGTCGACGAAACCACCTAAAACAAGCATATTGGGTTTTGGTGGCTCGGGGTCGACGGAATCACCTAAAACTAGCATCAAGGATTGATATATGAAGGCACCATAACATATGAATATAAGCATTTAAGCATCACTCTAATATAATATATTGTTCCTTTTGCAAAAGCATTTAAGCATCTAAGAATCACTATAACATAAGCATCTTCCAATGCTTGATATATCATCATTTTTAGTCTAACAATCAAAGCAAACAATACTTACTGGAGTTCAACAGACTATAGGCATACACAACCATTGTTCACAATACATAATGGAGTTCAAATGCACATTCTATCCTTTTCTCACAAAAGGATGAATAGCATAACTACTACGTACATAAACAGCTAGAGTTCACAATTAGTAGAACCATACATTACACAACCATAATTCTAAGTTACTAGCTCATTGCACAGCCATCCTTCCCAAAAGGTCTGCAATGCCCACTAATCTCACATTCATCTTCTTCAGTTCTGTAAGATGGCCTGGATCCCCTTGATCTTCTCCTTGAGCTTCTCCTCTCCGTTCATGAGCTCAACAATTTTAAGCTCTAGCACGTACTTCTCTTCATTATGCTTTTCATTTCCCTTCAGCAGATCAGCACCTTGAAACTTCAACTCTAGCTTCTCTTGGGTGAGCTTCTCCTCGGACTTTGTGAACTCTACATTCTTCAACTCCAAATTCATCCTAGCCTCACTCAGCAATTCCTTCTCTTTCATATTCTTCAACTTCAAGTTCTGGATGACAGTTGCTTGAGCACTTGTCAGGTTGCACAGGAGTTCATACTTCTGATTAAGCTTCTCTGTAACTGCATCTTTCTTTGCCATTTCTGCCTTCATATCAGCCACCAATTCAGTTCTGCATTGGTGCTGATATGTGATGTTGGACTGCAGATAACTGAAATCGACAACCCTATCCTCCTGCATATCCAAAAGTTGATGCACATCTTTGACTAACTTGACATAGTCTGCATCCAGCTTGTTCTTCTATCATATGGTGAATAGTTGAAGCACTTTCAAGATTATCATTCACCCTAGCAGACTTGCTCTCTTCAACCATTGACCAAAGCTTCAACAATGCATTCTCCATTATTGGGGGCCACTGCTGGTCAACCCACTGAACAAACCCATAATTATGACCTTCCTGGAAAAATAACAAGGGCAAAATTTAGTTTATTGCAGAAACTTTACAATTTCAACAATGAGTTTAATGCCACAGTTAGTACAATGCATGTAAATATAGAACCTCATAACCACATTTAGTGATAACACATCAACTGTTAGTTCACAGCCTAGCTAAATACACTACATTACCATGTGAACTCTCACTCCAAAATGATAATACAATGCAACTACTATGAGTACTAAGCAACAGTTAGTTAATGGCAATAGCTAATGTTGGTACTGAGCCAACACTGAATTTGCACAGGCATGTGCTAAGCAATAGGAGCACATTGTAAGATAAGTTAATGTAATCCTACAATGGGTGATCAGTATATATATATATATAGCATGTGCTAAGAAACATGAGCATATATTTAGCAGAATAACCAGCTTAGAATTGACCATTAATACAATGGAATCCTACAATATGCACTACCATTGAACTACTTTGCCATATATCACTAACAATAGGAACATAGACATCACTGAATCAAGGTTATCAAACCATACTACATTAGCCTTGCTAAATACACTACATTAGCATGTGAACTCTAAAGTGATAACACATGCAACAGCCTACAAGAGCAACAGTTAGTTCATAGCCTAGAAGAGGATATGCATAGCAGTAACACAGTGGCTGCTGGGAGTAGCCCACTCCTCCTCCGTCTAAATATACAGTTAGTTTACAGCATATGCATTGCAGCAACACACTAGCTAACGAGAGTACCTACTGTCAGCAGTAAGCAACAGTTACTTATAGGGAGTAACACATCAGCTAATGGAGGGGCTAATGTGAGTACTAAGCAACACTGCATTTGGCAACAAGTATAAAGAAAGAGCATGTGCGCACAACAGGAGCATATATTTAGCAAAATTGCACTCCACTGACCTTAATATTGAGCATTCCTACAATGAGCACTACACTAGGGCATATATGACTAACAAATTGACCATAGACATAACTGAATCACACTTAGCAAACAAGACTCTGCCACTTTCAATGAACACAATCTTGTGCATAATCAATAAGGCAGGAAACATACCGGCTTTGCACATGCTAAGAACCTTCTCCCAGTGTATGTTCCTTCAAATGCAACAAGCCTCTCTGATGGCTTCCCATGCTTCTCGCAGAACGCCATCAGATCTAGCTCAAGGCCCTTGTAATCCGGGTCCTCAAGCGAGAAAGGCACCCGCCCAGGCAAAATCAAAGTTACCATCATGTGCAGAGGACGAGGACAAAGCAAATCAAAGGAAATCCTCACAACAAAGACCACCTACACAGAAAAAATCCCCAAAGTCTCTAAACCTAACCCTAACCCTAGCTCCAATGAACTAACCTGGTTAAGCCCATCGGTGGAGGTTTCGGAGTAGATGTACGGGAGGCTTGAGTCGTCATCGCTGCTTTCGTCCTCGAAAACCATGGCAGTGGCGGCGTGGTGTGGCGGCCAGCGGGGCGGGCGGGAACGCAGGCGGCGGCGAGGGAGAGAGGAGGAGGAAGAAGGCCGAGTGGAGGAGGGAGTGAGTCGGGGATTGGCTCGGACCGGACCAGCCGCGCCTAAACGGTGCGACCAGGCCTTGTCCCAGTCAGCGCGCGGGCACGCGCTCACTGGCCAGCGTGGCACCTAACGGGCGGGCCCAACCAATCAGTTATACCGTCAATACGTATAAACAACCGTTTTAGCTTCTTTTGCAACGCCCCACCCCAAAGCTGGTACTGACACGTAAAAATTATCAATCTGCTTCCAATGCCCCAATTGTGGTACTTCTGTGCAATTAACTCTAGACCATGAGACGAGGATGGCTCAGTTTTCTTTTTATCAAGGACTTGGCTGTAACTTTTCATTCTCATAAGAACGTTCTTATAAAAGGCTTATTCAATCTAACATATGGCCTTCGGTTTTCCGAATGAAAAAAAAACGTGAGCAATGAGCAAATGTAAGCCAGGGAGGGGAGTTGATCGTGATCGCTGGTTTTGTGTACGCGGGGAGAAGGAGGAGCCATTGCGGCACATGTGCATGGACCGGTGCGACCGTGCGAGTGGCCTGCCCACGTCTTTTCGCCACGTCCGTCTTTGTGGTAGGGAAGCCATTCCATCGCATCCGCCCGTTGCTCCTACTGCGGGTGCGGTGCGGTAATCATGATTTTGTTGGCCACTAAACTAATGATGACCATCATCCTAAAGCGGCAGCCATGTGGGCCGATACCGTCGCTAATCCGGCCAGAGTGCTCTGGCTGCTGGCCTAGGCGGCTAGGCCAGACAGCAGCCGCCGCCCTAGCTAGCTAAAAAAAGAAAAATGTTATCCGAAGCAATCCCATTCCCCTTAGCTCGTGTAGACCTGAATGAGCTTTTTTGTGAAGAAGAAAGACAGCCAGACGTTGGATCCGGATCACTGGATGACAGGACAGCCGTCGGATCGGGACGTCAACATTTTTCGCGCGTGCGTGAATGGAAAGGCGAAGCAAGCGAGCGAGCGAGCGAAGCCAAGCAAGCAACGTAACGAGACCAGCATCCAGCTGGGCCCCTCCAGGCAGCTGGAGAAGGGCAGCTACAAACTCAACACGGAGCGGAGCGGGCAGTCCACCGAGGGAGAACACAGAGGAGGAGAGGAGCAAAAGTTCGGCTTCGTCCGTGCCCCCGTCCCCCGAGCGCCTCCGCCTCCGCCTCCGCCGCCCGTCAGCCATTAAAAGCCGAGTAGCGGTGGCGGCATCTCCTTCCCGCTCCGCTCGCTCCTCGTCTCCCCTCCTTTTCTCCTCACGGACTCATCGCGGGCGACCACCGCCTTCAACGGCGATCTCTCTCGCGCCTTGATTGCCTCCCATCGCAGGTACGGTACGTATGCATTAATTCCCGCCACCGCTCCACCCCCTCCGTCGCCGCCATGGTTGGTTCCGGGTTCTGGCCGCGCGCATCTCTGTGCCGCGTCATTTGCTCCTTGTCTTCTTTGGTCGGTGTCTATCAACTCATCTATCTATCCATAGGATTTCGCGGTGCGTCCATTGCGTTGCGGCGTGAGCTCTAGGAGCAATTCACCATTCACCGTTTCACCACTTCTTCTCAATTTAAATAAGGTCTCATATATAATTTGCTTTCTCGAATCGAATCCAGTTACAGTATCTCGCCGGACGACAACAAATTACAGTGCAGCCCCATGTTTCTTAACCTCGTTTGTTCGAATTCTTGGAGGAATATATTCGCTTGCTACTACCAGTCCATATCACATTGCATGCCGAGTGTTAGTTTCGTTGTCTTCTTTGTTGTCTAGTGTACTGTGCTGTGGTACTCCCTCAGCCCCGAATGACTTGTCTTACGTTTGATGTCTAGGCATATATGGTTGTGTGTAGACACGTTTTAGTGTGATACATCTGTATCTAGACATCTAAGACAAGATATTTGAGACGGAGGTAATAGACTGTAGTTGTTGTTGCTTTGCAGTCTTGTATCGCGTTTCAAGCCACTGAACTTCACTGCAATGCCAAGTTGGGGAAATGAACGATACCCCGCTGCTGATTAGTTCTCTTTGAGGTGTTCTTTTAAAAAAAAAATCAAAGTCAAATGCCTTGGCTTTTTAGTAGAGTAGTATCCAGCTAACATATATAAAATATTTGATTCTGGGAGGAATGAGTATTCACCAACTGCTTCCTTTGATGATTGCAATACTCAATTTTTATATTCATGCAATAGTCAACGCTCATTTGATTGTAGTAATATTATTTCCAAGATTAGCCGCAATTAGTGTTGATTACAAGATTAACTTTGTTTAGATGTCATTTTGAAATTAAAACTAATGTAATCAGCATGTTTTTAAATCATTAATGATGTGATGGGTACTTTCTCCTTTTCGGTTTAGAGGGCTTATTAAAAAAATTGATTTAAAGGGCTCATTAAATCTTTGCATGCAAGTATTAAAAAGAAACTGGTCAATGCATGTAATGTTCCTACTCATCACGGAGTAGTGGTCAAGCATGCATGCACCGAATTAATCCACATTAATGCATCAGTTTAATTTGACTAGATACATTCCTTCGCTCACCATCTGCCTTACTCCCTCCGTCCAGGTGCATAAGTCAGTTTAGGTTGTGCATCGTGACCAAAGTGGAGAAAAAAATGAGATGACTTAATGTTTATTTGCTAATTAATAGCATTGCATGCAATGAACTGACCACTGCATGTCTTGTTTGGTAGTCTCAAGTCATTAAAAGCATGTAAGCCTTAATTTTTTTTATTGATTGATCCATTTATTCATGTCAAGAAAAAGAAACGAGGTAAGAGTTAATGTACGTGCCTAAGTATTTTGTGATTATTTGATTTTCAAAAGTGTTGGTGAGATTTCACTTTTGAGCCCTGTAAACCGGCCGGAAAAGAAGAGAGCACATATATCGCTAGATCAACGTGAGGTGTTGGATATACATGGTTGAGTGGCTCGGATTATTTGGACTGACCATATACACGTGCTTTTATAAATGAGGATTGGTACTCCCTCTGTCTCGTAATGTAAGACGTTTTTCAACACTAGAGTAAGTAGTGCTAAAAAATGTCTTATATTATGGGACGGAGGGGTAGTAGATAGTAGTAGATGGTCAGACTCACCGGATGCAACGACCGCCACGCGTGTGCGTATACGTAAGCGGCTTTCGTTCCTCTTCCTCTTTCCTGCCGCTGATGATGACCACGTTTGGGGTTGTCACCACTAGTAGCAGAGTCCAAACAAACCAATCCTTTCACGGCGGCGGCGGTGGCGGCGACGGACGGGGTGGGCCCGGGCCGCGGCTAATCCGTCCAAGGTGCTCCGCTCCGCGCTAAAAAGCCATAGCTGGGCAGCTAGCTAGCTAGCTACAGCCGTTCTAGTCACGACAGATAATAAATCCAAAACAAAAAAGATTGCGCATGCACTAAACTACGTACTACGTCCTACTCACTCAGATCTCGGTCGATGGATGGATGGATGGATGACAGGCACCGGGGGGCGTCGGCCGGCCGCCACGCTGCCGTGCACGTGAAGAGAATAAACTAGTATTTTTTTTAGATGAGTGATGAGTGAAGAGAAGAAACAAGCGACGGAACGGAACAGCTGCCGGTCCAATCCAGTTATCCAACCCTGGGCCGTGGGCCCGGCCAGGTGGGAAAACGGGACGGACGGGAAAGCCCGACGCGGAGCCGACAGCGGAGCGAGAGAGAAAGGCGGAGCGGAGTGCGATTTGATTTGAGTCGCCCCTCCCAGTCCCAACCCAAGCAAGCGCGGCACGACCGACCCACCCCACCCCACCCCACACCCTACCGTAGCCCAGCCCCAGCCGACCGCCTCCACTCCGCGCTGCCCACGCGACGCGTGCCCGCCGCCTCGCTCGCCGCCGCCCGCCCGCCCGCCATTAAAGGCCGGGCAAGTGCCTCTACGCGACTCCGCCTCTCCTCCTCTGCCTGCGCGACTCCCGCTTGTGCTCCGCTCCGTCGTCTACTCGTACTCGCTTCGGCCGCCGCCGCCGCCTCTACCATCCGGCCGGCCCGCCCACCCATGCAGGTATTAACCCCGCCCCGCCGCCCCATTCATTATTGCTGCGCCATCTCTTCTTGCCTTGCCCGCTCCATTCTTCCGCCGTTCCTCGCTCGGACTTGTCCATTCATCAACTGATCCGGCACCGGCAGGAACTTGGCCTTCCTGCATATCCATCCACTGCGGCCCGGTCCTAGCGATCACGATCCCCTTGCCTGCCCATGCCCATGCCTTTACTTCTCTAGTAGTTCGTATCATTATTATTTCCCTTAGAGGAGCAATCAAGAATCGTTTCTTGAGGCTTCGGGTTTCTGCGCCCCCGAATCCAGTATATCTCTCCATCTCCGTACGGAAACGCTAGCCATGAGAACAACTTAAGTGCGATTACGTCTCTTCTGTTTTTTCATCTCGTTATCATGGTTTGATTCCTGCAGGAATAGATTCGCCTAGTCCGTGTCGTAGGCTGCCTATGGTGCTCCTCTTTCTGCACCTTTTTCCATTGCTTTTCAGCCTTCTCTTGTGTCTCAAACACTAATTCCTCGCAATGCCGAGGAATAAACATCACTTCATGAACTATTCTCTCCCAGTTTGCCGATTCCTTCTGAGGTGGGGTTTACGGTTTACCTACCTGTGGGTTAAGTTACTCAGCCCCCGAATAAAGTCAAATGCCTTGGCTTGTTGTTATCCGGTTAGCAACCTAATACGTATGTAATATTTGAATCTTGGGGGGGATGGGCACCGGCGTTCTTTCAGAATAAGACAGTGATGGTGTCTTATTCTCGCCGCTGTGATACGAGTTCTGTTATTTTCATTTTATATTATTCAAAGTCAACCCTCGTCTTATTTGCATAATTGGTCTGTTTCATTTTTATTTTCTTTGAACAAGTCTGTGTCTGTCTTTTGGATACTCTTAATTCACATGTATGATCACATTTCAATATCTGTCTCAGACTCTAGGTTAATGCATGCAAGTCTGTTTTTCATTATAACTTATAAGTATATATATGTTATTCCTCAAGAGAGTGTGATTCCTTGTTTAAATTAGTTACTTCGTTTGTGCAAATCTCCGTGACAACTATGATAACGAGTAATTTTTTTTATCTCCATCGTTATAATAGTTCGATTCCTGCAGAACAGATTCGCTTAGTCCATGTCGTAAGCTGTGTATGGTTTACCTCTTTCTGTACCTTTCCATTGCTTTTCAGTCTTCTCTTGTGTCTCAAACACTAATTCGTCGCGATGCCGCCGAGGAATAAACATCAATTCATGAATTATTCTGTTCCTGTTTGCGGATTCCTGCTGAGGTGGGGTTTAAGTTAACTGTGGGTTAAGCTACTCAACCTCTGAATAAAGTCAAATGCTTTGGCTTGTTGTTATCCAGTTAACTTAACATATATATTTGAATCTTGGGGAGATGGGTACCGCGTTCTTTCAGAGTAAGATAGTGATGATAAATTCTTCTGGCTAGTGTCATACGCTCCATTATTTTCATTTTCGATTGAAAGTCAGCTCTCGTCTTATTGTAAGCCGATCCACTTGGTGCACAGTTGGTCTGTTTCTTTTTTTCTTCGAAGAAGTCTCTGTCTGTCTTTTGGATGTTCTTAATGCATATATGTGATCACATCTCAATATCTGTCAGACTCTCAGTTAAGGCATGCAAGTCTGTTTTTTATTATAAGTATATGTTATTCCTCAAGAGAGTGTGATTCTTTGTTTAAATTGGTTACTTAGTTTGTGCAAACCGGTGTTAGTTTGGGTAAAATAATCTGAGCGTGGTCGCTTTATCTGTAAACGAAGCGAAAACCTGTTTTCTAAATTTTGGTTAAATTGATTCAAGACCCATATTCATATTAAATGGTTACTGCATATAAAGAGTACATCTGAAACATCCTTTCTTGGTTTACAGAGATGATATTGCAACCAGGATTTATGTTACTGGACTGCAAAAGTTTAAATGTCCAATGAATTATTGGAATTTCAGTATGGAGTTTGACGACATTTGTTAACATAAAGTTCTGTCCAAATTGGAATTTTCATCTGGTAACACTAACTCTGGTTACCGAAAAATTCCGACTGTTAACAAAAACCCTGATTGCAGTTACAATCATATTGACTATACAGTAGTGTGCTTGATTTACTGTTGCTTTACATTGTGCATCAACTCTTTTAACTTTCCAACATAGTTTCCTCACGAATGCTTGGCTCTACCTATTTTTTCAGGCTTTTCGGTAAGCAAGATGAAGTTTGGTTCGATATATGAGGAGTACCTCAGGGCAGAGCAGGACAAATATCTTGCTAAATGCTCCCATGTAGAGTACAAACGTCTCAAGAAGGTATTGAAGCGATGCCGACTTGATCGCTCATTGCAAGCAGATGGCACCAACGGTGAGCAGCAGGAGGACAGGAGCGACGATTCTTCAGATGCTTGCGACTGCAATTCTTGCACATGTATGCTCAGCCTCTAGTGGCTACCCATTATCCCATCTTTCCCTTCTGTGCGAAGTCCTGTCCAGGATGTAAATTTGATATAGAACTCAGAAAATTGTAGGGCAGTCATATCTTCTGATAATAATAAAAGTATTCTGCATACACCAAAAGGTGTTTAAGCTCACTATCTGTATACTCTGCAAGTTAGAAGCACCCCAACAGTTAATCTTCCCTTTCATCAAAGATTAGGATTGTCTGATTTCCATTTGTGCAATCTGGTTCACTTGTTTTCTGCCATTCTTCCTTTATGTGAAAGGGAGAATCTAATTACACTTTGTAGAATATTTGGTTCCCTGTTCATCAGCTCCATTTGATAGCTGTCAAGTATTATAGGTTCTAGTACTGGTGATTTACTTTTACAGCCAGAACAAATATCTTTTCTTTGTTTGGTTGATATTACGCTTACTGTTTTCGTTTTTTTTTTTCTACCGAGTCTACTGCTTGTGCTACTGGTATCCTGACTTGTGATATCTTCTTGTCCAGTGTGTGATCAGATGTTCTTCACAGAACTCACCAAGGAGGCTTCAGATATAGCTGGCTATTTCAGCTCTAGAGTACAGCATCTTCTAAATCTTCATGTACCTTCAGGATTGCAACGGTATATATGGCGCGTACGCCAGTGCTTCATAGATGATCAACAAATCATGGTTCAAGAAGGCAGACTGCTAGTCAATTATGTGACTATGAATGCTATTGCTATTCGCAAAATTCTCAAGAAATACGACAAAGTAATTTGTTCATCTCTAAATTGTAATTGTGCATCTTCAGGATCTTGCTGCTGATATGCTGTCGATTTTGCAGGTACATGGCTCTGTTAGCGGTAGAGATTTCAGGAGCAAGATGCAAACTGAGCATACTGAACTGTTGCAGTCACCTTGGCTGATCGAGCTGGGCGCTTTCCATCTGAACTGTGATAGTTCAGACATTGATGAACCTGTAGGGTTCTTCAAAAACGGATTCTTCAAGAATTTTTCCTGTGACTTGGCAGGAACACAGCCAGTGATGACAATGGCCATTTCTGAAACTATCAAGTATGACTACAGTCTAACTTGTCCAATTTGCTTGGTAAGATTTTGTTTTCGTTAAATTTCTTCACCTCCTTATACTTTAATGACCTCGTTCCTAAGTATGTAAACGGCAACTGCTAACCTACTAGTTTGCAGTAACAAGCAGTACATCTTTATTCATCACTTGTAATGTCATTGCTACAATACAAGTTCTTGTTTTGTGTAGCCTCTGCATCCATAAATTGTAGAAGTATGATTTATTTTTTTTTAAGATTTTTCCAACTTGTGATTTTTGCCGTTTGCACAGGACACCTTGTTCAATCCATACGCGCTTAGCTGCGGTCACCTCTTCTGCAAAGGCTGTGCATGTGGTGCTGTGTCTGTGTACATCTTCCAGGGTGTTAGGAGCGCACCTCCAGAGGCCAAGTGCCCTGTATGCCGAGAGGTATGCGAGCAAGCCTGTGTGCTTTTGTATGTATCATATCATTGCAGCTGCGCCGTAAACAAGAAGACCGTATTGCTAGCATTTGTATCCATGGTAATAATTGTTTGCGCGCCGTGCACATTTGCCCGTGCCGGCCGATACGAATGAACTTGCTATACAGTCCGGACTAACTGAATTTGTTTGAAATACTTCAGGTTGGCGTGTTTGCTCATGCCGTGCATATGAACGAACTTGACTTGCTCATCAAAACAAGGTAAACTTAGAAACTTAAACCAGCTCTCCCTAGCGCAACAGGAGTTCAGGAAAAGAAACCACACATTTTTCCATCTCTGATCCGCATCTACTGCTTGATCAGGTGCAAAGATTACTGGAGATGCAGGCTACGCGAGGAGCGGGCCGAGATGGTGAAGCAATCCAAAGAATACTGGGAGTCCCAGGCCATGCTGTCCATGGGCATCTGAACCACCCCGGCATCACCACCATTCTTTGCGTACATTGGTGACCGATCGTCAATAACGATCACCGCAGCGCACAAGTCTCAGGCGTGAAGATTCCTCTAAGATAGCAGATTTGATCCATTGACTGCTACTCTGCTACTGAGTGTTAACACCAACCAAGCAAGAAGATGTACCCAAAGATAGCAGAGACTGACATAACCAGGGAGGGGAGGGCTTCCAGGGGAAGCATGTTCCCCTTTGTTTTCTTTATATGTTGCTTGGTGCCCACCTGGTCAGACCTGGAAACAGCCCGATCCAACCAATTCCTTTGTTTCTACCTTCTCTACTGTTTGGAATGGTGGTTGTGCTCAGTTTAGCTAATTTTTCCTACCTGTCTACTGATTTGGCCTCTGCTTTTGAACACGGAATTCCTTCAAGAAACCAGCTGGAATTAGATGCGATCCCCTGCTAGTGTTGATTTCGACATGTCTTACCGATTTGTCTTTTCAGCATGTATGTGCCTACTTCCATCTGCAATGAACCTTGGCATGATACGATTTCAGTGCGACGCTGCATATCCCACTGTCCACCAAACTGCACAACGCTGCTGGATCGTACGAGCATACGTCGCCGTGTGAAGTAGTCACTAAACACTCTTATATTTCTTTACCGAGGGGGTAGTTTCAATCTGCAATTAGAAACAAGCCTGTCGCAAATTGCTCTCCAAAATGACACCATACCATGCAGTATCGAATTTCTGCTCTGCAAATGTTCACAGAAGGAGCAAAGCTTTCTTGCCGAAAAGACATAATAAATCACCAAAGCGTGCTTTTCTCCCAAGATGACATGATGGCATCACACATGAATACACAACTATTGTGGGACAAAGCAACATTCACCCAATCAACCACGCCAGCAAAAAAGACGCATCAGATACAGTTTGCACGAATGCGCAGCTAATTTCCTTCATACCAACTCATCAGTCATCAATCTGAAAGCAAGCAAAACAACCAGCGATCACCGCACGTCCACGCGCGCACTATACAAGCATATAGCCTTTGCTGGTGAGAAATATAAGCAAAAGCGACCCCCCAAAACCCACATTGACAATTTCTGGATCATGGCACGAGGATCCCCATCCCCTCCTGGGGCCAAAGAGAAATCATCAACTAAAGAATTAAAACAACACCATCTCCGCCCAACCTCCGAATAAGAAAATGCGATTTGATGCAGACTTCCCAACCAACGGCTATGTTATTTACATTCTTCAGATAGGCTTTACTTTCTTCTCATGAGAGTCTTCTGAATCCGAGGGCACTTGTCCAGGAGTATGAGCAAACCCACATTGTTACTTGATAATCCAAATGTATACCTATCCACAAAGTAGATGAGCAATCAATATCGGGAGGCTTTATTGATAAAATAAACATGTATCATGAACTGAATTCCCGCGGAAGGCTCTCATACCTGCTTTGTGATGGCTTCTTTTTCCAAGAGCAAAATAATGCGATGGCCCACTGCAAAAGATGATGATGACAAACATTAAGCTAAGGAAAGAAGCTTTATTGTCCTCAAGAATAGTGGAAATGAAGTGTAAGCATATGGTGCCTTCAACAAGGTGCATTCATCTCAGGGTCCAACATAGCACTATAATAAAACAGAACAGAACCACACTAGGTGAAGTAAGAAGGCACGCACATTGCTGCTGCGATTGAACACCAAAAATAATCCTTATATACCAACCTTACAATCCAGAGGTTCTACATCACTATCCTATTTTGGCTTCGTTCTGATGTTAATTGCACCCAAATGTTCATAAGTTATCAGAGTTAATCATTTACCAACAGCGTGATTTTGCAAAATTTTATCTCATTTCTAAAAAACAACTAGAACTAGATCTTAGTGAGGACATCAGCAAAAACAGGTAGGACTCACTCATTAAATAAAAGCGTGCGTGCATTGGCCATTGCTGACGGCACATGAGAAGGTGAAGCGTTCACATGGCGGATCGGATGACAGTGGCCATGAGACAACCAGTGTGGTCTCATGGCTTCCTGTGTGACCACCACCGCCAATCCACCATCCCTGGCAGGCCTTTCTCGTCACACCACCGCCTACCCGCCGAATTCGACAGATGCTAGGGCAGCAGCGAGCAAGCAGGGGAGCCAGCAAACATACAAGAGGATACATCTATCGATTAGGAGCAGTTTCAATTCCGTCTGGGCTGGCCCTACAAAAACAGGGTGAGCCAATATTTTGGCGAGAGAATCCACCGCCTCCGTTTCACCAGCAAGCTGACGTGAAATCTGAACTGCAGACCAAAATATTGGCATGGCTCCGAAGATTTGGCCTTCATCCAAGTGGGCCAAAATCCTTCTGGTCAATGCCAAATTTTTGGTGGGGTAACTCCTGGCTACCATCCAAACAGGATCCCCTTTTTTGACAAATTTCAAACAGCCCTTTAGTGTCCCCCCAAAGCTTGTATATAGGAGATACAAAAAATTCTTAGTTCCACAGACACGCACTCGCTAGCACAAAGGTTATATACTCCTATCCAATTTCGGCTTCGTCCTAATTTGGAAGTTTGAAAAGAGTTGCACAAAACTAACTAGTGACTAGTGGATGGAATTAATCAATTGCCAAAACTCTGCATTTGCTATATTTTCAGTCTCCTATATTAATTAGAACTAGGTCTTATACAGGACAGTACCAAAATCAGCTTGAACCATGGTTATGACAGGACGTTAATAGAAACAAATTGCGCGGCAAACATTCAGCATCATTCCAAACTTCTAGGTCAAAACCCATGCAAGGTTAATGATTTTTTTATATTTGAATCTTGCAAGATCAACGAATCTGCACAGATGCTCCACATCAAATTTTTAACAAACCACCAATGCTTCAGTTCCATAAATTTTCTAATGCAACCTATAAAGCAAAGCCAATTTGTAAAGGTAACAACTGAGACATGCATTCAGTGCAAAGGTAAGTGTCATATCAGCATAGAAGATCACCATACCTTAAACAACACGGGCTTAGAGAATGTCCCGACGACTGCTGTCTTCTTGTCTTCCACGACCCTTGTATCTGCGACCCCTACAGCTTGCTTTCTGGGCAAATGGTGCGCAACAGGAACAAACCCAGCACCAGTGCCAACTGGAGTGGCGTCTTTGGCTAGCTGTTGCGCAATCTCCCGAAGAAGCATAAGCTGAGCCTTCTCAGTGCGCATTCCCAGCAGAGCCTGGCGCATCGATTCCCGGTCAGCCTCCAGCGCTTCCAGCCTCATGTATAGCGTCTTAATGTCTGGCTCGAGCACCTCATCTTCGTACTTGTCCAGGACCCTGGCGGTAGGAGCTGCCGCACCTTGATGCACCTTGTCGATCATGTAGACCCTGTCGCTGCCACTGCCAGAACCATCGTCGTCACTTCCCCCTTCTTCGACGCCATATCCAGCAATGGGAGACTCTGGCAACTCATCATCATCATCACAGAGGTGGCTCCTTTGTTCTACAGTCTCCTCATGTAACACCTCGTCAGCAGAAAATCCGCTTGTTTCCTGCCCAGCCGGCTCCAGCAGTGCCTCATCTGCATACAGGTGGGCGCCCTCGTCTTCCTCTTCCTCCAGGGACGGTTGACCTAGTACATCCTCATCCTGGCCGTGCTCGAGGAGGCAGATCCGGCGCTCCAGATCCGCGCCCACCGCGTCCTCCTCGCTCCCCTCCAGGCCGTCGTCGTAGTAGTACTCCCCGTTGTAGCAGCGGAGCTCGGGGTAGTAGTCGGCGTCCTCGCCCTCGCCGTCGCCGTCGCCCTCGAGGAAGCCGTCGCCGCCGTCCCCATGGCCATGGCCCCGCCCCTCGGCCTGGTCGTCGGCGTCGGGGAGCGGGATGCCGAGGCGGAGGCAGGTCTGCTGGTAGGCGTGGAGCCTGGAGCGGACGCGCGCGAGGTGGCGCGCGCGGCGGGCGACGAGGGCGCGGAGGTGGTCGATCTCGGCGGCGTCGAGCGCCATCTTCTCGTCGGCGAAGCGGCGGAACTGGCGCAGCTCCATCTGCACCTCGGCCTTCTCCCGCTGCAGGCGCAGCATCATGGCCATGGCCTCGCTGGCGGCGCTGGCCGCGGCGAGGCGCTCCTCCTCCACCTCGCCCCGCAGCGCCGCCGCGGTGGCCTGCGCCGCCGCCAGGGCCTCCCGCAGCGCCGCCGTCTCCTCCTCCGCCTCCACCCGCGCCCCCGCCCCCTCCTCCTCCTCCTCCCCTCCCCCGCCCCTCTTCTCCTCGCCCAGCTTCCGCTTCACGGAGCGCCGCCACCGGACCCCCGCGGACGGCGAGGAGCAGCACGGGCTTGGGGCTAAGTCGGGGTCGTGGTCGTCGTCCTCCATGGCGGCGGCGACCGGGCCGGGGGCGAGGGTTTGGGGGCGGGGGGAGCAAATCGCAGTTCTCTCTTCTTCTTCTTGTCTTGGCTTTGGATTTGTGTCGTGTGTTTGGATTGGGGGAAGGGAATCGGCGATGGTGCGTTTGGTGGTGGTGCGTGGCGTTTCGTGTGCTTTTTGTGGGGTGTGGGGCTCCAACACGAGACAACGAAGGAGATTGCGACCAGAAGAGGATATTACGGATGGATTTGGAAATTCAAATGCTCCAAGTGAACAATCCTTTTTCTTGGGGAAAACTCTTAACTCAGTATTCGTCTTCTTGTCCTAAATAGAGTGCTTTGCACTTGCCAAATGGAACAAAAAGGATTTCTTCCGCAAAAAGAATTTCCTGCCTACCTACGGATTCGTCTTGTACTCCCTCCATATCAAAATACAAAACATTTTTGTATTATGGTGCAGAGGTTGTACTCCCTCTGGTCCTTTTTAGTTCGCATATAAGATTTGTTTGAAGTCAAACCTCGTAAACTTTGACCAAGTTTATAAAAAAAATTACCAATATTTAGAATGTGAAATTAACAACATTAGATGCGTCATGACTTTAGTTTTCATATTGTATAAATTTAGCATTGTAGATGTTAATACTTTTTCATATAAATATGGTCAAACTTTACAAAGTTTGATTTTAAACAATTCTTTTATGCAAAGTAAAAAAGGACCAGAGGGAGTACTACCTAAAAGGCTACAATTCACTCTCGTAACCTCTAAAAATTGTATTGTACATGTTTAGCCCGTTTTTAGTGGACTTTCTACATAGGCATTCGTGTCACCGTTGCCCCACCTCGTGCCACTCCTCGCTGATGCTACGCGAATGGAGTTGGTCAACTTCTTCGCGGCCACTCTGATCCTTCCCACAACCTCTCGTCAATTATTGCTTGACGTTGCCCTGGATTCTTTGTGTTCACCACCACCAAAGAACGATATTGGCTCCGACACTTCTCTTTCGGCGCCCATTCACCTCCCCCTCCCTAAAATACACGGATTCACCTTCCCCTCGAAAACAACACCCACTCACCAACTACCACCACACACGTGCAATCGAGTTGGCGGGAAGGCCTCCACGGGGACCCAGGGAGGTGAATGACCTCCCCACACCCACTTCCAGTCCTCCCAACAACCTGTCGCCGCTTCCCGCTCGCAACGTCATCCTGACGCGGTCCTGACTCTTGTGTGGTCACCCCCACCAAAGATGATGTTGGCGTCGCCACCACCGTCCCCTCTTGCACATCACCGCCCCCTCTTCTCCTTGTTCAACTTCCGATTCATGGAGTATCACGAAACGGCGAGGAGCAGCACGAGCATGCCCCGGAAAACCGGTCGCGGCTACGGCGGCCCAGTTGTGGTCGTGGTCGTCGTCCTCCATGACGACGACGACCATGAGCGAGGGTTTGGGGATGGTCGCGAGGGCATCACTGCAACCGTTAGTATGCTCCCACACCTCGCTTTCAGCACCCATTCCCCCCCCCCCCCCACCCTCCTAAAACAGCACCCATTCACCCCCACTCCCCCTCCACTATAACGGACCCACCCTCCAACTTCTACCACCCACATGCAACCGAGTTGGCGGGAAGGCCGCCACGGGGACCAAGGGAATGACAAGCAGGACTAAGGGTGCGCCTAC
>LR880970.1:686807346-686818269 GCA_904067115.1 Aegilops sharonensis
CTTCCCGCTCGCAACGGCATGGCAACACAGACCCGATTCGTGTGTCGTCACCACCACCAAAGATGATGTTGGCGTCACCACAATCGTAAATTGGCTCGCACACCTTTCTTTTCGGTGCCCTTCACCTTCCAATTGATGAATGGGCTCCACGAGATAGAAGAAATACATGGCGAGCATTCTAAAAGATAGTGCACTCTAAAAGCATCAAAACCAGTTTCGGAGGATGACCCTCCAAAAATTATAATTATAGAGGTTTCCCATCCATGGAGTCTGCTAGAGTTGTTCTAACTATCACTCGACAAATGAGGAAGAGAAGAATATTTCTTTTTATCTCGATGGATGTAAAGGAACATAAGATCCAACTACCCGACTGTTGGCAACAACGTTTTTACGATTGTAGGTTTGAACAAGGACCATAGAGATGCCAAATAATAGTTCCTCTCCTACAAAGGAACATACGATGTAACCAAGTTTCAACAAGGGCGATAGAGGTGGTTGTAGAGTACATCATAGTAATAAGAAGGTAAGAGGTTGCCAGTGGACATGAACAATGGAAGGCTATGAGAAATGAAGATAGTGAGGACCTCGCTAGACAAGGTGAGGATGGTGGAACATGAATGTAGAGCTTGTTGTTGGTAATCAATCAAGTTTGTGTGGGCCGGGTTAGCGATGCATAAAGCATGAGCATTCTCCAGGTTTGTTTCGTCCACCGGAAAATAAGATACAATGAGCATATTATGCCATGTACAGTGCAAGGTGTCGAGGGAGGTGCTTGTGAAAACGAGTCGGTTTTTCCTTAGGCATTGGTGCTTAAAGCAAAAACCGGTTTATTTTAACAACCACCTCTCTCAGCGCCTTGCATTGACATGGTTCTAGAGGTTAGAAATATATATAGTATGTGTAACTTGTAAGATCAGTTTAGAACCCACTCTTTTTTTACCTCCTGTAAAACAAGTTTTTAATGTTTTATTGTATGATAACCTTTATGTTTTACTTTTTCCTTCCGGCGATACGGAAATTGACATGGTCAAGTCATTGAATCAGTGGATAGTATTTGGACCGATAGGTGACTGCACAATGCGTCTTCCCTTAAGCGGTGATCTTGAAAGAGATTTTGCTTTTGAAAGAGTCCTTGGAAGGCGATGTTATTGAGATATTTATGGATATTTTTTGTTCAAAAAGAGATATATTTATGGGCGTTGAGAGCTGCAGGTTTTAGGCTATGTTTGGTGCTGAGGTGGATCAAGATATTCTCCTTAGTTTGTACGGTTTTTACATCCTTCCTTTTTGAGGTTATATGCTTTTGGTATATAATAATCTATACATGAAGGTAAAAAACACATCCTTACTAAACATAATAATAAGTACTCCCTCTGTCCCATAATATAAGAATGTTTTTGGCTCTAGTGTAGAGCCAAAAAAGTTCTTATATTATGGGACAGAGGGACTCTAGTGTAGAGCCAAAAAAGTTCTTATATTATGGGACAGAGGGAGTACATGTGTACTGCAGTATAAATACATCCTTCCTATTTGACATTTCCTATTTGACATTTAGGAGTTGGTCGGATATGTTACTGCTTGACAAACAAGGACACAAACTATTTGCGCAACTATGTTTGTATACAATTCGTCGGTATTGCAAATTGATCATTGCATGGTAAACCGACATCTATGTGTTTCTCATTATGAAACAGGTTATGCAAACCTTTCCTGCAAAAAAAAAAAAGATTATGCAAACCTGCTCTCGCCAGCCAGTATGAAACACAGACTGGAAAGTGAACATCTGGCAGCACTGTGGTCAGTGGTCTAATGAAGTATGGTACCATTATTTTACACTACTAACCTTTTTTATTATTTGCGAGTACACTAGTACTAACTTTACATATCTATATGCTCTCCCCGGCAGATTACATAAAAAGAAAAGAAAAATCTGTGGTCAATGGTTTCCAAATTAATTGCGCGGGATTTAATCTTGTGCGAAAGAAACTGCCCAGGAATACCGTTTCAACATGGATATCAATTGGACAGTTAATTAGGGACAGCGACCAGAAAACGCATGGTCTGACCGAATCTCCTCCGATCCTCTCCGGACTGGACTCCGGCAGAGCATGCATGCCTTATGGACGGGAATTTGGTGCTCTCGGGTACCCACGCACTTTATATGCATAGAAAAATTACTACCCCTTCGTTTTTAAATATTTGTTTTTTTTAATTTTAAATGGACTATCACATACGGATGTATATAGACATATTTTAGAGTGCAAATTCACTCATTTTGCTTTGTATGTAATCAGTTGTTAAAATCTCTAGAAATACAAATATTTAAGAACGGAGGAAGTATTATTTTTGTTTGCATTTAGGAATCCAGGTTCTCCTCCTTCGTGTTTTCCAAAGTCCAACAAGCTAGCCTAGCTATAGCTAGCAACAGGCGTGCACAGAGATGAGCGGCAGCTGTCAGGGTATTACTACTGCACTTTGATTCATACAGACGTACGTCGAGTTGAGCCCTGCACGTTGGGGTTGGGCGATCAGATTTTGGGATCGATAGAGAATAGGATGGGATGGCGATCGCCGTGCGTGTCCTGGAGCTTATCTCCGCCGGACGGAATATGTGTCATGGTCGGTCCTTCTGTTCTACTACTACTAGCTACTACAGTAGTAGTGACGTCGCACGGCGAACACGGGACCATGCGTGTACTACGACACTACTACGGAGTATTACCTTGAATGGATTGCATTTAGCATTACCATGATTGGCTACATCCAGCCCGCCCCGAAGAAGCTAGCATGGTTGTGCACTTTGTGATGGCAACCCACGGCTGGCTCATTCCCGTTTCCGTTCTTCCCACGCCCATAACGTACGTACGTTCGTGTCGCTCTCTCTGGGAATATATATATATTTATATATATATATATATATATATATATATATATATGAAAAATCGAAGTTACCTCACATATCTCATATACTACCATATGCTACTATATATACTATTTTATTATTTTAAATATTTTTATATACTATATCTAAGATATTTCAAAGCAAGTTACATAAAAAATTGCATATGAACCTATAATTTTTTTATATTTGTGAAATGCGTACATATTTGTACGTAAAAAAAAGCATACTCAAAATATGATACATACTACCTAAAAATTAATATATATACTACCTAATCATTGTTATATACTACATACTATACGTACATACTCTCGGTTTCGATAGATACTACATACAACATACAAAATGCAAGTGATGGTAACTACCACTGCTTGTAGGAAACATTTGTCATATATATATACACACACAGCATGATTTTGTCTGCAGGCACCCCTCCGCTTTCAGTAAGGCAGCACATGGGATGGAAGTTGGCTCTCATCTCATCACTCCACAAACAAAGCACTCGCCAAGTTCTATCACGATGTTGTTTGTGTGCTTGTATGTTTTCATTTTCAAGTTGGATTCTGGTTTTGTCTACTTTTTCTTTTGGCTTTTTTCCTTCCAAGTCGGGTACATTTCTCTGTCCCAAAATTAGCCTATCGAAAACGTCTTATAATTTGGGACGGATGTAGTAGCATTTACAAACACCAGATACGGATCATTCCGTGCTCAACCATATCTCTCTCTCCGTGCCAGCTCGCCCTCCAGATGGTCCGTTGATAATGGTCGGCGACACGCCACACGTGGGCGCGCGACAACGCACATACGTTCCCAGCCAAGCCGTCCGTTTCTCTTCTTCTTCTTCTACTGGGATGCTTCTTTTAATTTGGCTTTGTTGATTTCATTGACCGGTCGGGCACACGCAGCAAACGGTTGGTCGGTCACGTTTGGTCGGGGGCAGCACGCAGCAGGCGTTCGGTCCTGGATCTTGCCTTGTTCTCTCCTCTTTTTTTTTTTTTTTTGCCTTTTTTAGGGTCACGCCAACAAAAGATTAATAATCCAGGCCGTTCGACGAAGACCATGCATGGCTTCGGTTCCGCCTTGAAAACTCCCGCTTCTCCATCTCCAAATTCTCCCCAAGGCGGACGAAAGAGCCAGCCAGGCCCACGGCTAAGCAACGTTCGTTCGTTCAGCTAAAAGCAGCAAAAGGATGAAGGAAAATGGAAAAGGAGCAGTGGCCATCAATCCAGTCCAGCAGCTAGCGGAAAAGATAAGAGCATTCATACCGAACGCCACGCGGGGCCAAACCAAACTGTTTCCCGGAACGCGAAAGAGAAGCCAGCCGGCGTCGTGCTCGTGCAGTGCAGGCACCTAATAAGGCCCTCTCCAAGGGCGGATTCATAAACCTTCCGCAATCGTCCAGACCGCGCAGTGTTCGGACCGCGGAATCCATGCAACGCCGACCTGTATCGATGTGCATAGCGATTCGGACGCGATTTTTCATGCAAATCGGAGACAAAAGTGGAAGAGATTTGCGGGAGTACGGACCGCTCCCAAGCTCGCTTCTGACCGTCTTAACCCACAAAAACCTCTTCCCCCTCCCGCGCGCTCCCGCCCGGCGCCAGCTGTCCGCATTCATTGCTGCTGTAGAGCGTGCCGCTCAACATTGAAGGCGGTTTAGAGCGGACGCGACCTCACACTGCCTCCACCATTGAAGCGACGCGTCGGCCGAGGGCGCCGCTCGTTGCATGACCGGCTGGACACACCTCCTCGCCGCATTCATACGCCTCCATTAACCCCGCTTGGAAGCCGAGAAACCTACTCCAGCCACACGTCCGTTCAGGAGCGGGCCGACATTAAACGCAATGCCGGTCAAACTCCTACCGTCCGTCTTCTATTTAACCGAGGGCGGACACCGGGCAAGAACCACATCCGTCCGCCGCTCCCCAATCTCCCCCTTCACCACTCTTCTGATGACTTCNTCTCCATCTCCAAATTCTCCCCAAGGCGGACGAAAGAGCCAGCCAGGCCCACGGCTAAGCAACGTTCGTTCGTTCAGCTAAAAGCAGCAAAAGGATGAAGGAAAATGGAAAAGGAGCAGTGGCCATCAATCCAGTCCAGCAGCTAGCGGAAAAGATAAGAGCATTCATACCGAACGCCACGCGGGGCCAAACCAAACTGTTTCCCGGAACGCGAAAGAGAAGCCAGCCGGCGTCGTGCTCGTGCAGTGCAGGCACCTAATAAGGCCCTCTCCAAGGGCGGATTCATAAACCTTCCGCAATCGTCCAGACCGCGCAGTGTTCGGACCGCGGAATCCATGCAACGCCGACCTGTATCGATGTGCATAGCGATTCGGACGCGATTTTTCATGCAAATCGGAGACAAAAGTGGAAGAGATTTGCGGGAGTACGGACCGCTCCCAAGCTCGCTTCTGACCGTCTTAACCCACAAAAACCTCTTCCCCCTCCCGCGCGCTCCCGCCCGGCGCCAGCTGTCCGCATTCATTGCTGCTGTAGAGCGTGCCGCTCAACATTGAAGGCGGTTTAGAGCGGACGCGACCTCACACTGCCTCCACCATTGAAGCGACGCGTCGGCCGAGGGCGCCGCTCGTTGCATGACCGGCTGGACACACCTCCTCGCCGCATTCATACGCCTCCATTAACCCCGCTTGGAAGCCGAGAAACCTACTCCAGCCACACGTCCGTTCAGGAGCGGGCCGACATTAAACGCAATGCCGGTCAAACTCCTACCGTCCGTCTTCTATTTAACCGAGGGCGGACACCGGGCAAGAACCACATCCGTCCGCCGCTCCCCAATCTCCCCCTTCACCACTCTTCTGATGACTTCCAAAGAGCAGTTCTCCGGCATACAAGTCGGCTGGGTGGTCCGCCGAGGCCGCATGATACGAGCGAGTTAGCTCACTGCTCCACCTCCCGCGCCTCACCCGAGGAGCAAGTTGTCGTCCCAAGCCACCGCGTGGTTCAGCACTCGCCGCTCCAGGCCTACTCGACAAGGAGTGGCGAGTTGCTCCACACCGGCACGACGGGGGGCACGACGACACGGGCATCATCACTGCCGTCGACGATCGTGCTTCCCGTGTTTGCGACCGCGCCTCCCGTGTGTGTGACCACGCCTCTCGTGCATGCGACCATGTCTCCCATGCCTGCAACCGCGCCATGCAGGCAGAGGCAGAAGCCGGGTGCGTGGAGAGCGATGAGTCGGTGGCCGGCGCATCCGCGTCCGCCGCCATCATCGAGGAGAAGTGAAACACGGGGGTCTGTGGTTGGGGTCGGGGGTGGCGCGGTGGAGTGAGAGAGAAAGAGAGATGGAGAGTGGGAGGTGGGATGCGGGGGATGGGCCATAGTTGTTAGCTGCCGTTCTCTTTGTCGTCGGCTAGCAGACGACAAAGAGGTGGGGTGGACCGTTACAGTGAACTGGCCTCCACTGGACCCCCATCCCCACCTCTTTGCCGTCTGCTAGCGGACGGAAAAGATTCTTTGCCGTCAGCTAGCAGACGACAAAGAACAGGCTGGCAGCAAATAGTATCTTTGCCATCAGCCAGTTCTTTGTCGTCCGTTTTTTGTAAGCAGACGACAAAGAACTTCTTTGCCGTCAGCTAGCAGACGGCAAAGAACTGGCTGATGGCAAATTCCCTGATTCTAGTAGTGTCACATCCCGAGCTCCAGTGATCCCGCATGAACAGTAAAATTCAAAAAAATGTAAAAGAAATTAAAAAAAATGAATTTTCTTGGCAAGAAGCATTGATGTTTTTTCTACATGCATGCAAATTTTCATGATGAAATTGTATTTGTGGAGGTGTGGGCAAAAAAATAAAATTGATGTTCCATAAAAGTGTTTCCTTTGCAATTGTAATTTCATCATGAAAATTCGCATGCATGTAGAGAAAACATCAATATTTCTTCTCTGACTGTTGGAATAACGTTTTTACGATTGTAGATTGAACAAGGAGAATATAGATGGATGCCAAATAATAGTTCCTCCCTATAGAGGAACATACGATGCAACCAAGTTCAACAAGGGTGATAGAGGTAGTTGTAGCATACATCATAGTAACAAGAAGAGAAGAGGTTGACAAGTGGGCATGAACAATGAAAGGTTATGAGAGATGAAAATATTAAGGACCTCCCTAGATAAGATGAGGATGGTTGAACATAAATATAGAGCTTGTTGTTAGTAATCAATCAAGCTCAGGTAGTCGGGTGGGCCGGGTTGGCGGTGCATCAAGCATGAGCATTATCCAGACTTGCTGTCACCGCAAAATAAGATACAATAACCACATTCTGCCATGTACAATGCAAGGTGTTGAGGGAGGTGCTCGTGAAAATGAGTTGGTTTTCCTTAGGCATCGGTGCTTAAAACAAGAATTGGTTTATTTCACCAAGCACCCCTCTCAGCATCATGCATCGTACATGGTCTTACAAGTTAGAAATAGATATGGCACGTGGAAGATCGGTTTAGAACCTACTCCTTTTTTACCCCCGTAAAAAAAGTTTTTATGTTTTATTTTATGATAACCTTTATGTTTTACTTTTCCTTCTAGTGCTACAAAAATGGACATGGCCATCATTGAATCGGTGGATCAAGCATTTGATTGGTCTTGCGACACATCATCACTACTGGTTGCCCGCTCGGGCAACAAGGGGGTCGAACCCTAGCCGCCCCGCTAGACTCACCTCCCCCTCCCTTCCTTGCCGCCGCCTGAGGCAGCTGTCGGGCAAGCCCGGGGTGCCAAGGATGGTGGAGGCGGGGCCTCTGCTACCTCTTGAGCATGCGTTGGTTTTTCCTTGAAGAGGAAAGGGTGATGCAGCAAAGTAGCATAAGTATTTCCCTCAGTTTTTTAAAACCAAGGTATCAATCCAGTAGGAGACTACACGCAAATCGCCTAGTACCTGCATAAACAATCAAGAACCTTGCAACCAACGTGATAAAGGGGTTGTCAATCCCTTCACGGCTACTTGTAAAAGTGAGATCTGACAGAGATAATAAGATAAATATTTTTGGTATTTTTGTTGTATAGATTGAAAAATTAAAGATTGCAAAATAAATAGTAAACTAGAATTATAGATCAAAACTTATATGATGTAAAGTAGACCCGGGGGCCATAGGTTTCACTAGTGGCTTCTCTCAAGATAGCATATATTACGGTGGGTGAACGAATTACTGTCGAGCAATTGATAGAAAAGCGCATAGTTATGAGAATATCTAGGCGTGATCATGAACATAGGCATCACGTCCGCGTCAAGTAGACCGAAACGATTCTGCATCTACTACTATTACTCCACACATCGACCGCTATCCAGCATGCATCTAGAGTATTAAGTTCATAATAACAGAGTAATGCATTAAGCAAGATGACATGATGTAGAGGGATAAACTCAAGCAATATGATATAAAACCCATCTTTTTATCCTCGATGGCAACAATACAATACGTGTCGGTTCCCTTTCTGTCACTGGGATCGAGCATCGCAAGATTGAACCCAAAGCTAAGCATTTCTCCCATTGCAAGAAAGATCAATCTAGTAGGCCAAACTAAACCGATAATTCAAAGAGACTTGCAAGGATATTAAATCATGCATATAAGAATTCAGAGAAGAATCAAATATTGTTCATTGATAATCTTGATCAGAAACCCACAATTCATCGGATCTCGACAAACACACCGCAAAAAGTATTACATCGAATAGATCCCCAAGAACATCGAGGAGAACTTCGTATTGAGAACTGAAGAGAGAGAAAAATTCATCTAGCTAATAACTATGGACCCGAAGGTCTGTGGTAAACTACTCACACATCATCGGAGAGGCTATGGTGTTGATGTAGAAGCCCTCCGTGATCGAATCCCCCTCCGGGAGATCGCCGGAAAAGGCCCAAAAATGGGATCTCACGGGTACAGAAGGTTGCGGCGGTAGAAAAGTGGTTTCGTGGCTCTCCTAGATGTTTTCAGCGTATAAGAGTATATATAGGCGAAAGAAGTAGGTCGGTGGAGCTATGAGGGGCCCACGAGGGTGGGGGTGCGCCTACCCCCCCGGGCGCGCCCTCCTGCCTCATGGCCGCCTCGTTGCTTCCTTGACCTCCACTCCAAGTCTCCTGGATTGCGTTTATTCCAAGAAAGATCCTCACGAAGGTTTCGTTCCGTTTGGATTCCGTTTGATATTCCTTTTCTGCAAAACACTGAAATAGGCAAAAAAAACAGCAATTTGCACTGGGCCTTCGGTTAATAGGTTAGTCCCAAAAATAATATAAAAGAGTATATTAAAGCCCATTAAACATCCAAAACAGATAATATAATAGCATGGAACAATACAAAATTATAGATACGTTGGAGACGTATCAAGCATCCCCAATCTTAATTCATGCTCGTCCTCGAGTAGGTAAATGATAAAAACAGAATTTTTGATGTGGAATGCTACGTAATATAATTTTCAATGTAATTTTATTTATTGTGGCATGAATGTTCAGATCCGAAAGATTCAAGACAAAAGTTTAATATTGATATAAAAATAATAATACTTCAAGCATACTAACTAAGCAATTATGTCTTATCAAAATAACATAGCCAAAGAAAGCTCATCCCTACAAAATCATATAGTTTGGTTATGCTTCATTTTCGTCACACAAAATGCTCTCATCATGCACAAGCCTGATGACAAGCCAAGCAATTTTTTTCATACTTTAGTATTTTCAAACTTTTTCAACTTTCATGCAATACATGAGCGCGAGCCATGGACATAGCACTATGGGTGGAATAGAATATGATGATGGAGGTTGTGTAGAGATGACAAAAAGAGAAAGTCTCACATCGACGCGGCTAATCAACGGGCTATGGAGATGCCCATCAATTGATGTCAATGCGAGGAGTAGGGATTGCCATGCAATGGATGCACTAGAGCTATAAATGTATGAAAGCTCAACAAAAGAAACTAAGTGGGTGTGCATCCAACTTGCTTGCTCACGAAGAACTAGGGCATTTGAGGAAGCCCATTGTTGGAATATACAAGCCAAGTTCTATAATAAAAAATTCCCACTAGTATATGAAAGTGACAATATAAGAAACTCTCTGTCATGAAGATCATGGTGCTACTTTGAAGCACAAGTGTGGAAAAAGGATAGTAGCATTGTCCCTTCTCTCTTTTTCTCTCATTTTCTTGGGCCTTCCTTTTTTATTTGGCCTTTCTCTTTTTTTGCCTTTCTCTTTTTTCCTCACACGGGACAATTCTCTAATAATGATGATCATCACACTTCTATTTATTTACAACTCAAGGATTACAACTCGATATTAGAACAAAATATTGTTGGGGATCGTTGCAGAAATTAAAAAATTTCTACGCATCACCAAGATCAATCTATGGAGGGACTAGCAACGAGAGAGAGGGGAGTGCATCTTCATACCCTTGAAGATCGCGATGCGGAAGCGTTACAAGAACGCGGATGAAGGAGTCGTACTCGTAGCGATTCAGATCGCGGTTGATTCTGATCTAAGCACCGAACGACGGCGCCTCCGCGTTCAACACACGTACAGCCCGGGGACGTCTCCTCCTTCTTGACCCAGCAAGGGGGGGGGGGAGAAGTTGAGGGAGAGCTCCGGCAGCACGACGGCGTGGTGGCGGTGGAGCTCGTGGTTCTCCGGCAGAGCTTCGCTAAGCGCTACGGAGGAGGAGAAGGTGTAGGAAGTGAAGGAAATATGCCCTAGAGGCAATAATAAAGTTATTATTTATTTCCTTATATCATGATAAATGTTTATTATTCATGCTAGAATTGTATTAACCGGAAACATAATACATGTGTGAATACATAGACAAACATATAGTCACTAGTATGCCTCTACTAGACTAGCTCATTAATCAAAGATGGTTATGTTTCCTAACCATAGACATGTGTTGTCATTTGATTAATGGGATCACATCATTAGGAGAATGATGTGATTGACATGACCCATTCCGTTAGCTTAGCACTTGATCGTTTAGTATATTGCTATTGCTTTCTTCATGACCTATACATGTTCCTGTAACTATGAGATTA
>LR880970.1:686864678-686879732 GCA_904067115.1 Aegilops sharonensis
AGATCAAATGGCCAACGCTCATGTCAACATGAACTTCAACGCGTTCCTAGAGAAAACCAAGCTGAAAGATGATGGCAGCAACTATACGGACTGGGTCCGGAACCTGAGGATCATCCTCATAGCTGCCAAGAAAGCATATGTCCTAGAAGGACCGCTAGGTGAAGCACCCATCCCAGAGAACCAAGACGTTATGAACGCTTGGCAGTCACGTGCTGATGATTATTCCCTCGTTCAGTGCGGCGTGATTTACAGCTTAGAACCGGGGCTCCAAAAGCGTTTTGAGCAACACGGAGCATATGAGATGTTCGAGGAGATGAAAATGGTTTTCCAAGCTCACGCCCGGGTCGAGAGATATGAAGTCTCCGACAAGTTCTAGAGTTGTAAGATGGAGGAAAATAGTTCTGTCAGCAAGCACATACTCAGAATGTCTGGGTTGCACAACCGCCTGTCCCAGTTGAATATTAACCTCCCGGACGAGGCGGTCATTGACAGAATCCTTCAGTCGCTCCCACCGAGCTACAAGAGCTTTGTGATGAACTACAATATGCAGGGGATGGTGAAAACTATTCCTGAAGTATTTTCAATGCTGAAGTCAGCAGAGGTAGAAATAAAAAAGGAACATCAAGTGTTGATGGTCAATAAAACCACCAAGTTCAAGAAGGGCAAGGGTAAGAAGAACTTCAAGAAGGACGGCAAAGATGTTGCCGCGCCCGGTAAGCCAGTTACCGGGAAGAAGTCAAAGAATGGACCCAAGCCTGAGACTGAGTGCTTTTATTGCAAAGGGAAGGGTCACTGGAAGCGGAACTGCCCCAAATACTTAGCGGACAAGAAGGCCGGCAACACTAAAGGTATATGTGATATACATGTAATTGATGTGTACACTACCAGTACTCGTAGTAACTCCTGGGTATTTGATACCGGTGTCGTTGCTCATATTTGTAACTCACAGCAGGAGCTGCGGAATAAGCGGAGACTGGCGAAGGTCGAGGTGACGATGCGCGTCGGGAATGGTTCCAAGGTCGATGTGATCGCCATCGGCACGCTACCTCTACATTTACCTACGGGATTAGTTTTAAACCTCAATAATTGTTATTTAGTGCCAAGTTCGAGCATGAAGATTGTATCTGGATCTCGTTTAATACGAGATGGCTACTCATTTAAATCCGAGAATAATGGTTGTTCTATTTGTATGAGAGATATGTTTTATGGTCATGCCCCGATGGTCAATGGTTTATTCTTAATGAATCTCGAACGTGATGTTACACATATTCATAGTGTGAATACCAAAAGATGTAAATTTGATAACGATAGTCCCACATACTTGTGGCACTGCCGCCTTGGTCACATTGGTGTCAAGCGCATGAAGAAGCTCCATGCTGATGGACTTTTAGAGTCTCTCGATTATGAATCATTTGACACATGCGAACCATGCCTCATGGGCAAAATGACCAAGACTCCGTTCTCCGGAACAATGGAGCGAGCAACCAACTTATTGGAAATCATACATACTGATGTGTGCGGTCCAATGAGCGTTGAGGCTCGCGGAGGATATCGTTATGTTCTCACTCTCACTGACGACTTAAGTAGATATGGGTATGTCTACTTGATGAAACACAAGTCTAAGACCTTTGAAAAGTTCAAGGAATTTCAGAATGAAGTAGAGAATCAACGTGACCGAAAGATAAAATTCTTACGATCAGATCGTGGACGAGAATATTTAAGTCACGAATTTGGTACGCACTTAAGAAAATGTGAAATCGTTTCACAACTCACGCCGCCTGGAACACCTCAGCGTAATGGTGTGTCCGAACGTCGTAATCACACTCTATTGGATATGGTGCGATCTATGATGTCTCTTACCGATTTACCACTATCATTTTGGGGATACGCTCTAGAAACAGCTACATTCACATTAAATAGGGCTCCGTCTAAATCCGTTGAGACGACACCGTATGAATTATGGTTTGGGAAGAAACCTAAGCTGTCGTTTCTAAAAGTTTGGGGATGCGATGCTTATGTCAAGACACTTCAACCTGAAAAGCACGAACCCAAATCGGAAAAATGTGTCTTCATAGGATACCCTAAGGAAACCATTGGGTATACCTTCTACCTTAGATCCGAAGGCAAGATCTTTGTTGCCAAGGACGGATCCTTTCTGGAAAAAGAGTTTCTCTCGAAAGGAGTAAGTGGGAGGAAAGTAGAACTCGATGAAGTACTACCTCTTGAACCAGAAAGTAGTGCAGCTCAGGAAAATGTTCCTGTGATGCCTACACCGACTGGAGAGGATATTAATGATGATGATCAAGGTACTTCGGATCAAGTTGCTACTGAACTTCGTAGGTCCACAAGGACACGTTCCACACCAGAGTGGTATGGCAACCCTGTCCTGGAAATCAAGTTGTTAGACAACGGTGAACCTTTGAACTATGAAGAAGCGATGGCGGGCCCAGGTTCCAACAAATGGCTTGAAGCCATGCAATCTGAGATAGGATCCATGTATGAAAACAAAGTATGGACTTTGACAGACTTGCTCGATGATCGGCGAGCGATAGAAAACAAATGGATCTTTAAGAAGAAGACGAACGCGGATGGTAATGTTACCATCTATAAAGCTCGACTTGTTGCTAAGGGTTATCGGCAAGTTCAAGGGGTTGACTCTGATGAGAATTTCTCTTCCGTAGCGAAGCTGAAGTCCGTCTGAATCATGTTAGCAATTGCCGCATACTATGAATATGAGATATGGCAAATGGACGTCAAAACGACATTCCTTAACGGCTATCTTAAGTAAGAATTGTATATGATGCATCCGGAAGGTTTTTTCGACCCTAAGAATGCTAACAAGGTATGCAAGCTCCAGCGATCCATTTATGGGCTGGTGCAAGCATCTCAGAGTTGGAACATTCGCTTTGATGAGATGATCAAAGCGTTTGGGTTTATGCAGACTTATGGAGAAGCCTGCGTTTACAAGAAAGTGAGTAGGAGCTCTGTAGCATTTCTCATATTATATGTAGATGACATACTTTTGATGGGAAATGATATAGAACTTTTGGACAGCATTAAGGCCTACTTGAATAAGAGTTTTTCAATGAAGGACCTTGGAGAAGCTGCTTATATATTAGGCATCAAGATCTATAGAGATAGATCGAGACGCCTCATAGGTCTTTCACAAAGCACATACCTTGATAAGATATTGAAGAAGTTCAATATGGATCAGTCCAAGAAAGGGTTCTTGCCTGTATTGCAAGGTGTGAAATTGAGCTTGGCTCAATGTCCGACCATGGCATAAGATATAGAAGAGATGAGTGTCATCCCCTATGCCTCAGCCATAGGGTCTTTTATGTATGCCATGCTGTGTACCAGACATGATGTAAACCTTGCCGTAAGTTTGGTAGGAAGGTACCAAAGTAATCCCGGCAAGGAACACTGGACAGCGGTCAAGAATATCCTGAAGTACCTGAAAAGGACTAAGGACATGTTTCTCGTTTATGGAGGTGACGAAGACCTCGTCGTAAAGGGTTACGTCGACGCTAGCTTCGACACAGATCTGGATGACTCTAAGTCACAAAACGGATACGTGTATATGTTGAATGGTGGAGTAGTAAGCTGGTGCAGCTGCAAGCAGAGCGTCGTGGCGGGATCTACATGTGAAGCGGAGTACATGGGAGCCTCGGAGGCAGCGCATGAAGCAATTTGGGTGAAGGAGTTCATCACCGACCTAGGAGTCATACCCAATGCGTCGGGGCCGATCAAACTCTTCCGTGACAACACTGGAGCTATTGCACTTGCCAAGGAGCCCAGGTTTCACAAGAAGACCAGGCACATCAAGCGTCGCTTCAACTCCATTCGTGAAAATGTTCAAGATGGAGACATAGAAATTTGCAAAGTGCACACGGATCTGAATGTCGCAGATCCGTTGAATAAACCTCTTCCGCGAGCAAAACATGATCAACACCAGAACTCTATGGGTGTTCGATTCATCACAATGTAACTAGATTATTGACTCTAGTGCAAGTGGGAAACTGTTGGAAATATGCCCTAGAGGCAATAATAGAAGGATTATTATTATATTTCCTTGTTCATGATAATTGTCTTTTATTCATGCTATAATTGTATTATCCGGAAATCATAATACACGTGTGAATACATAGACTACAACATGTCCCTGGTGAGCCTCTAGTTGACTAGCTCGTTGATCAATAGATAGTCATGGTTTCCTGACTATGTACATTGGATGTCATTGATAACGGGATCACATCATTAGGAGAATGATGTGATGGACAAGACCCAATCCTAAGCATAGCACAAGATCGTGTAGTTCGTTTGCTAGAGCTTTTCCAATGTCAAGTATCCTTTCCTTAGACCATGAGATCGTGTAACTCCCGGATACCGTAGGAGTGCTTTGGGTGTACCAAACGTCACAACGTAACTGGGTGACTATAAAGGTATACCACGGGTATCTCCGAAAGTGTCTGTTGGGTTGACACGGATCGAGACTGGGATTTGTCACTCCGTATGACGGAGAGGTATCTCTGGGCCCACTCGGTAATGCATCATCATAATGAGCTCAAAGTGACCAAGTGTTTGGTCACGGGATCATGCATTACGGTACGAGTAAAGTGACTTGCCGGTAATGAGATTGAACGAGGTATTGGGATACCGACGATCGAATCTCGGGCAAGTAACGTACCGATTAACAAAGGGAATTGTATACGGGGTTGCTTGAATCCTCGACATCGTGGTTCATCCGATGAGATCATCGTGGAACATGTGGGAGCCAACATGGGTATCCAAATCCCGCTGTTGGTTATTGGCCAAAGAGCTGTCTCGGTCATGTCTGCATGATTCCCGAACCCGTAGGGTCTACACACTTAAGGTTCGGTGACGCTAGGGTTATTAGGAAGACTTGCATGTGATTACCGAATGTTGTTCGGAGTCCCGGACGTCCCGAGGAGTTCCGGAATGGTCCGGAGGTGAAGATTTATATATGGGAAGTTGTCATACGGTCACCAGAAAGTTTCGGGGGCATATCAGTATTGTACCGGGGCCACCGGAGGGGTTCCGGGGGTCCACCCGGAGGGGCCACCTCTTCTGGAGGACCTTATGGGCTGTAGGGAGAAGGGAACCAGCCCAAGTGGGTAGGGCGCTGTCGGTGTCAAAACCGGCGGATCTCGGGTAGGGGGTCCCGAACTGTGCGTCTAGGCGGATGGTAACATGAGACAAGGGACACGATGTTTTACCCAGGTTCGGGCCCTCTTGATGGAGGTAAAACCCTACGTCCTGCTAGATTAATATTGATGATGTGTGTTACAAGAGTGGATCTACCACGAGATCAAAGAGGCTAAACCCTAGAAGCTAGCCTATGGTATGATTGTTGTATATATGAGATTGTCTATCGACTAGCCTGGCCTCGGTTTATATAATGCACCAGAGGCCTAGGATAACAAGAGTCCTAGCCGAATACGCCGGTGGGGGAGGAGTCCTTGTCTTGATCGCCAAGTCTTGTGGAATCATCCTTATATGCACACCTGTCCGGACTGGCCCATGAGTATACGGCCATGGGGATCCTCGGCCCAATCCAACTGATCGGGAGACGACGTGGTGAGTACCCCCTAGTCCAGGACACCGTCAGTAGCCCCCTGAACCAGTCTTCAAGTTGGGGACGCTCCTCGATTCTTCCGAACTGTTCTTCATCTTCAGTTGCCGGTCTTGAAAACTGGTTCAACATATCTTCTCATCTTCGATCTTGAGGATCGCCGAAATGCATTCGGCGAGTTTATACGTCGGGTATCCGAGGAGCCCCTTTAAGTTTCCGGCCTTTATCAATGCCTTGTTATTTTATGCCACACCTCGGCTTTGAAGTTATTCCCGGGCGGCAGCGTCCTCTTGCGTCCGAGCTCCAACGCCGGACTATGTATCCGAGCTCCAACGCCGGACTGCTTCCCAGCTCTAACGCCGGAATGTATCCGAGCTCCAACGCCGGACTGTATCCGAGGTGTCGTAAATCACCTTGGTTCAAAGAAGTTTGAAGGAGTTTAGCCGAGCTTAATGCCGGAAATGCCCTCTAAGGAGCCAGCCACTTGCATCCGAACTATATGCCGAATTGCTTCCGAGGTGGCGCACCACCCCGAACATGGGCTGATTTTTGGTCAATATTTTTTATTGATGCAATTTATTCTCTGACGAGATATATAGCCAGTAGCCCTCAAGGTGTGTATCGGTCTAAAACCCGAGATGCACCTGAAGGATGACATAAGACCGCTGATCCCAGTAACCGCTGAGACTCAGGTTGATTTGCAAAATCGGCCTGAGGATCAAGTCCTAGCTCGGCAGAATACTTCGGGACGCAAAAAGCGGCGTGCTCAGACCTCGAGACTCAGGTTGGGTGCGGCCGACCAACCTGAGGATCAAAATCTCCTCGGAAACTGTATTGCACTTAAAATTTTCTGCATAGAACAAGCAATGCAGTAGCCCCCGAGACACTGGTCGGGTGGCAATACCAGATCAAGGGATCGATGTGCCCCTTTAATATTTGTAAATAATAAGCCCGAAGCCCAGTAGCCCCCGAGCCTTAATGCGGGCACGGGTGGCCGAATTAAGGATCGATATCCATAGTAAAATCACAAATTATGTGTAATGACTCAATGTATCCAAGTACTTTATGTCATTAATGCTCGGATCCGCATTGTACAAAACTTTGTTGACCGACCATGGGCTTCAACCTCCTCGGCCAGTAGGCGAGGAGTGTTTGTCCTACTTCATAAAGCCTTTATGAGGGCAAAGATTTACGACAAACAAGGCAATCTGGCCATACGGTTTTATAAACAAAGGTACGCAGAGAGATATATTATATTACTGTTTAACAGAAGAAATGTCTTCCAAAGAAAATAGTCCCGCTATCGGTTCCTTTCTTTGGGTTGTCATGTTAAGCATGATCATGAAACCTCAGCTCCAATGTAAGAGAAAAATATTGAGGATTTAGTTTGGGAGGTCAGTTACTAGCCCCCGGTAGTGTTCGGCGACAGTCGAGGTCAAGCCGGAAACACTTCGGCCAATTTTATGAATGGCCCGTCATTTAATATAGTCATCGGATCGCTGACCAGTTTACACCTATTGTGACAGTCAGGTTTCGGCTTTCTCCACTGAGGTGCTTAACCATGCGAGCTGGAAGCACAATCGTAGTGGTTCTCCCTTTGCACACCTAGCCAAACAAAGCGGAACGTAGGAGGCAAGCGCGGGAGCCGGGCAACCCAACTATTGACCGAAGACACAATTCGAAACCGATGCATATATAGCAATATCCGATAATGTTTTTGCCGAATCTCTAAAGGAGTCCGGCGTTGCACTGCGAGACTTGTGCTGAAAACACGCAAATAGTTTAAAAGCGCCAAAAGCTTGGAAAACCAAAAAACGTCAGTAAAAACATGATGTCCGAACAACATCAAGTGTTCGGTGCCAATCCGAAAATTGGGCTTTATAAAAAAAAATGCTTCTGCCTTGCTTTAACATGACACATCCTATCTCAAGACTTCAAGCGGGTCAGCCTACGGCTTCAGTCTCCCATCCCGAAGGCGGAGTACTTCTCATTATGCCAATTTAGAAAACTAAACTCTAGCGGTTTTGAGAGAGAAATTAGGCTCCCGGCCAGTGACCGCACACTCGGGTCGAGAAAAGGAGTGATAAATAATAATAAAAACTCTGCAACGACTAAGAAGAAAAACACTTATTATAAAACGGCTCAAAAAAACATAAGAGCCCCCAAGTGACTTTGGTAAAAGTTGACTATATAATGTAAGGTGACATGTAGAATGCCTTCTATCCGGATTGTAGATCGTTTGTCGTAGCGGACCTTTTCGCTTCAACCTCTAGACCCAATAGTCCGGAGTGTGTCCGAATACCCTCGCGGTTTTAAAAACCGGGGCATGCGTGGAGACCAGGCGTAGGGGTCATTAGTGCTTTATCAGACAAGTGCCCAACTAGTTATGTTATATTACATTGTTAGTAAGAAACATCTTCCAGGGAGAATAGTTTCGTTAGGGGTTCCTTTCCCTGGGAGGCATGCCCTAAAGTGCATGTCCGGACTGCGAAAAGAGCAGAAAAACATCTGGGGGCAGGTAAATAAATAGGTAAGAAATCATCTTTTAGTTCACCGACCGAGTATTCCATTAAGAACGCTAGCTTTCGGCTTCACCCAGTCTAAGGTACACATCCGGATGACCCGGCAGTAACAATCGCAGAGGTGCTCCCTTTACCACCTAGCCGAACAATCGGGAACGTAGGGGTAAGCACAGGAGCCAGGCAACCCAGCTTGGCCAAAACTTAAGTCATATCGATGCATATAATGGTGAATAAAAGGTACATGCGGAACTGTGACACATGTGTTGGGCATAAAGCCCGAATTAGTAAGCTTCTATTAAAGAAGCCCCCATGTATAATGAGCGCGGGTAGCGCGTCAAGTGTGTGCGAACAAAGTTTCGACAAGGAAAAAAAATTTACAAGCAACTTTTTTCCAAAAAAGTATAATGCTTGGTCGAACCGAACACAAGTTAGAAATTTAAAACTTTGAGCATGAAGGCAACTTAGCTGGTTAATGTGTTCGGTATTGACGATGCGGTCCGAGCTTGATGCGGGACGAGGTTCCATCCCCCAAGCCGGTCCCGAGGTGGCGGAGCAAAGAGCTCGGCACTGTGAAGTGGTGACATAGCACGATCAATGCAGGACGGCAGAGTGATGCCGAAGTCCCCTGCATGAGGTAATGAAGTGTTGACGAAGCCCCCCGTCCAGCCGAGGTGACGCCAAAGGATATAGTCTGGCTGGATCATTTTCCTGTGCACAATAAATAGTGTAGACCGGGGATAATAGTAATAATAAGAATTAAATTAAAAAAATGTTGCATAATAAATAATTTATGCAAAGTGAGTAATAAAAGAAATATGGCCTGGCGCCGAAGTCAATGTCGATGCAGGGCGGCGGCGTGATGCGGTAAAGGCATGGCAAGGCGTGAATTCACAGGTCGGTTCGAGTTCCGGATGCGGCGTTTCGCCGGACTATGTACGGAAACTGACCGAACCATCATGCGACCGTCGATAATGCGGCCACCACTTGATAGACCTGTGTACATATGATGGACAAACCAGAGTAATAATTCCTTGGGAACAATGAACCCAAACAAGCAAAAAAATACTAGGATTAATAGCACCTGGTTTGTTTGTTGTAGTAATCCGAAGGAAGGTGATTCCCAAAATTAGGACTCGATCCGCGCACCCATTGTCTGGTCGGCTAGTGACGCCGAAGTGTCCGGAGTAGGTTGATGAAGATATGGCGAAGCCCCCGGTCCAGCCGATATGTCGAAGTAGGTCGGCGTGATGGACACCAGCTTGAAGAAGCAATAGTGCGGCCCTGCCGATGCAGGTCGTGACGTGGTCGATGCCGGCTTGATGAAGCGACCGTGAGGCGATGCCGGTATGCCCGCTCCGTGTAATCTGTGGGGCGGCGATGTTGGTGATGATTTACCCTTCGCGATGCCGGACTCTTGTTCGGCTTGCCAAGATGATGATCCGTAGAAGTTGAGCTCGACTCAACAATGTGACGACGTGTCTAGCGCAGGTCGGCAGCCGTGGAGCAATATTGCCGGACTGGTTTGACACCAGTATGATATTGAAGATCATGTTCAAAAGGTTTTAAAGTTAGTGGGATGTGTTCGGGAACAAAACACAATACCCCATACAAAACTTCCTTCAAAAAAGATGTCTGAAATCCCGTTCATAAAAAAGACGAACTCGGGTCGGATTCGTTTTCGCGCAGAAAACAGATCCGAAAAGTGATGCACTAATCGGAAGGTTCCCGGAGTTTGGACGGTCGGATCGAGCTGAAATTTGGAGGGGTGGTAGATATAGGAATTCCGCAGCCGATCAACGGTTGGATCTTCCAAAGGAAGTCCGAGCTAGAATCTGGATACCACGCCTTAAACTCGTCCGGATTCTCGTCCAGATTTAATGCGGCTCCGGTATATCGGAGATTGCCAGAGATTCCTCCATCGGAACTCGACGAAATTTTCCAGGGTTGTTGTAGACTCAATTCCGCACAATTCCACCGAAGCAATTGTTAAAACGACGCTTGAGGAGGCGGTGGCAGCGGACACAAGTCCGTTGTCCAGAAAAACAGTACGGTCGCCCGAGGGCAATGTTGACGTTGAGTCCCCGGGCTCCCTGGATGATTCCTCCATGATCTTGATAGAGATCGGAGCTGATGTTGATGAGGGCCCTCATCCGTACATGACGATCGGAGGTAGGGCGCAGTCCTTGGTCGAACCAAGGTGACCAGTCGAGCTGGTGACGAAGATGCCGAAGTTGCAGTTGATCTGCAGGCGAGCCATCGACCTTTTGCCGAACACACAGAGGAACTCTCAATGAAAGCACCAATGTCGGTGTCAAAACCGGCGGATCTCGGGTAGGGGGTCCCGAACTGTGCGTCTAGGCGGATGGTAACAGGAGACAAGGGACACAATGTTTTACCCAGGTTCGGGCCCTCTTGATGGAGGTAAAACCCTACGTCCTGCTAGATTAATATTGATGATGTGTGTTACAAGAGTGGATCTACCACGAGATCAAAGAGGCTAAACCCTAGAAGCTAGCCTATGGTATGATTGTTGTATATATGAGATTGTCTATCGACTAGCCTGGCCTCGGTTTATATAATGCACCAGAGGCCTAGGATAACAAGAGTCCTAGCCGAATACGCCGGTGGGGGAGGAGTCCTTGTCTTGATCGCCAAGTCTTGTGGAATCTTCCTTATATGCGGCACCTGTCCGGACTGGCCCATGAGTATACGGCCATGGGGATCCTCGGCCCAATCCAACTGATCGGGAGACGACGTGGTGAGTACCCCCTAGTCCAGGACACCGTCAGGCGCCACAACCCCCTAGGGCCCATGTGCCTAGGGTTGGGGGAAACCCTAGTGGGGGTGCCCCCTTGATTGGGGGGCAAGCCCCCTCCCCTTGGCCGCGCCCCCCCTCTAGATCTCATCTAGAGGGGGCCGGCCCCCTTCCCCCTTCCCCTATAAATAGAGGGGCGAGGGGATGGATGCAAACAACATCCAAGGTGAAGCCCCTCCCCTCCCCAACACCTCTCCTCCTCCGCGTGAGCTTGGCGAAGCCCTGCCGGAGAACTGCCACTCCATCACCACCACGCCGTCGTGCTGCTGTTGGAGCCTTCTTCCTCAACCTCTCCCTCCTCCTTGCTGGATCAAGGTGTGGGAGACGTCATCCGCTCCGTACGTGTGTTGAACGTGGAGGTGTTGTCCGTTCGGCACTTGGTCATCGGTGATTTGGATCACGACGAGTACGACTCCCTCAACCCCGTTCTCTTGAACGCTTCTGCTCGCGATCTACAAAGGTATGTAGATGCACTCCTATCACTCGTTGCTAGATGAACTCATATATGGATCTTGGTGAAACCGTAGGAAATTTTTTATTTTCTGCAACGTTCCCCAACAAAACCTTGGCACATTATTTTTATAATACAATGGAATTGTACAAGGGGATAATTATTTTTGTTGAAAAGTTTCTGTAATCAAGATTCGCAAAGTTTCCGTGAGCTTGAACAAAGTTCAAGGAGCTCTCCCACTTCAACAATGCTTGTCTTTCTCACTTTCACTTTCCTTTTTGAAAAGTTTTAGGTTCCCCTCTATATTTTTTTGTTTTCAAACTTATATAAAAGCACACAACAGAAATAAATGACTCTCTAAAACTTTCGGGTTGTCTCCCTGGCAGCGCTTTCTTTAAAGCCATTAAGCTAGGCACATAGTGCTCAAGTAGTGAATCCACCCGGACCCCAAGGTATATCAAAGCCAATTTTAATTAGTAATGATTTGACATTTAGTAGTGAGCACAAAGCAACATATATCAAGTAATGACGAAATCTAACTCTCTTCCTTTGCATTGGCATGTCATAAAAGAACAATTCATGCACACCTAGTAAAGGCCGATGCATAGTATAAACAGTTTCTTGCAATTTTGTCATGTGGGAAACATAGAGAGGTGGAGATATAGTTCCTCTCTCATAATAATTGCAAGTAGGAGCAGCAAGCACATGCATATTATATCTATTAAAATCATCATGTGTAGTAGTAAGAGGCAACCCATCAATATAATCCTTAATAAGGGCGAACTTCTCCGATATAGTGTATTCGGGAGAATTCAAAAAGATAATAGGACTATCATGCGTGGGTGCAATAGCAAAAATTTCATGTTTAACATAATGAACTATAGCAAGTTCATCTCCATAAGAATAATTTATATTGGCATCTTGGCCACAAGCATAGCAGGCGTCATCAAAAAGGGATATTTCAAAAGAATCAAAGGGATCATAACAGTCATCATAGCAATCATCCTTCGGTAAGCACGAAGGGGAATTAAACAATGAATGAGTTGAAGATTTACTCTCACTAGAAGGTGGGCACGGGTGATCAATCTGCTCTTACTCCTTTTGTTCTCCGCTCTCCTCCTCATCTTTTTCATCCAATGAGCTCATAGTTTCATCAACTTCTTCTTCCATAGATTCCTGCAAAATATTAGTCTCTTCTTGGACAGCGGAGACTTTCTCGATAAGTGCATTAATATCGTAATTGTATTCATAATTCTCATAACAATATTTAAGGATAGCTAAATTTTCAGGTCTATAAACCGAATCATCAAAGTCTTCAAACTCTTTAAGCATAGATTCAATTTCATAAGCACCCATAAAAGCAACAAATTCTTCTATTTGTTCCACATCATAGTAATCATATATACCATTAGCATAAGAAGCTAGGGTTTTATTATCATTAAATTTGCATGAAAAGGGAAGGTGTGGAGACTTCATCCTAGAGCAACAAGTATAATCATATCTCAAGCATAGTTGCCTAGCATACCACTTCAACATATAAATTTGATCCCATAATAGTTTCCCTTTTTGTGTCAAGCGATGATCCCTAAAGTATTCACGTTGATCCAACGTTACTCCCATTACCAAATTGAATGAGGTTTTCTCAGGATTATCAAAGTGGTACATAATATTTTTCACATATTGAGAATCGAGGGTTTTAGGAGGTTCCCCATCTCCATGAGCAGCAAGTACACCTAATTTTTTTGATATTTCGTGTTCCATATCCATAACTAAAGATAGAGAACAACTAAGAACAGAAAATAAAAATTACTTAGTGATAAAGCAAACAAGCACACACGAGAATATTCACCCCATGCTATTGCTCCCCGGCAACGATGCCATAAAAAGGTCTTGATAACCCACAAGTATAGGGGATCAGTTGTAGCCTCCTTCGATAAGTAAGAGTGTCGAACCCAACGGGGAGCTAAAGGTAGAATAAATATTCCCTCAAGTTATATCGACCACCGATACAACTCTACGCACGCTTAATGTTCGCTTTATCTAGAACAAGTATGAAACTAGAAGTACTTTGTAGGTGTTTTTGGATAGGTTTGCAAGATAATAAAGAGCGCGTAAATAAAAAGTAGGGGCTGTTTAGATAAATACACAATAAAGTAAATATAGCGAATGTGGAAAAGTGGTAGGAGTTGCGAAATTGTCCCTAAGCAATTGACTACTTTACTAGACCGATAGCAAGTATTATGTGGGAGAGGCCACTGCTAGCATGTCATACCTGACTTGGAATTCTATGCACTTATGATTGGAACTATTAGCAAGCGTCCGCAACTACTAACATTCATTAAGGTAAAACCAAACCATAGCATTAAGATATATTGGTCCCCCTTCAATCCCGTATGCATCAATTTCTATGCTAGGTAGAAGCTTTTGTCACTCTTGCCCTCCAATACATAGTCCTATCAACATACAACTAACCCTATGATGCGATCCACGCGCACGCTCATATGATGTGCACCAAAGGACAGCAACATAACCACAAGCAAATTAAATCAATCATAGCAATTCATCAACCACCGATAGGACAAGGAAAATCTACTCAGACATCATAGGATGGCAACACATCATTGGATAATAATATGATGCATAAAGCACCATGTTCAAGTAGAGGGTACAACGGGTTGCGGGAGAGTGGACCGCTGTAGATAGAGTGGGGAAGGTGATGGAGATGTTGGTGAAGATGGCAGAGATGTTGGTGAAGATCGTGGTGATGATGATGGCCCCCGGCGGTGTTCCGGCGCCACCGAAAGCGAGGGGGAGAGAGCCCCCTCCTTCTTCTTCTTCCTTGACCTTCTCCCTAGATGGGAGAAGGGTTTCCCCTCTGGTCCATGGTCTCCATGGCGTGGGAGGGGCGAGAGCCCCTCCGAGATTGGATCTGTCTCTCCGTCTCTCTCTATTTCTGCGTTCTCGTCTGCTGCCCTTTCACTGTTTCTTTTATATCCGGAGATCCGTAACTCCGATTAGGTTGAATCTTTCGCCCAGATTTTCTCATAAAATTAGCTTTCTTGCAGCAAAAGAAGAGCTTCAACTGCATTATGGGGTGCCCACGAGGGTCCAGGGCGCACCCCTGCCTCGTGGCCCCCTCGGGCACCGTCTCGCGTTGATTTTACTTCCCAAAAATCATAAATATTCCAAAATAATTCTCCGTCCGTTTTTTACCCCGTTTGGATTCCGTTTGATATGGGGTTTCTGCGAAACATAAAACATGCAACAAACAGGAACTGGCACTGGGCACTGGATCAATATGTTAGTCCCAAAAATAGTATAAAAAGTTGCCAAAAGTATATGAAAGTTGTATAATATTGGCATGGAACAATCAAAAATTATAGATACGACGGCGACGTATAAGGGGGGAGGAGAAGTTGAGGGAGAGCTCCTGCAGCACGACGGCGTGATGGCGGTGGAGCTCGTGGTTCTCCGGCAGAGCTTCGCTAAACGCTACGGAGGAGGAGAAGGTGTAGGAAGGGGGAAGGGCTGCACCAGGAGAAGGGGGTGCGGTTGCCCTCCCACCCCCCCACTATTTATAGGGGGAAGGGGAGAGGGGGTCGACCCCCTAGATCCATCTAGAAGGGGGGGGCGGTGGCCCCACGGGGGGCAGCGTCCCCCTTAGGGTTTCTAA
>LR880970.1:686888290-686899586 GCA_904067115.1 Aegilops sharonensis
AAAACGTGTGCCAACCCCTATGCATAGGTTCATGGGCAGAACCCGCAAGTTGATCACCAAAACATACATCAAGTGGATCACGTGATATCCCATTGTCACCACAGATACGCACATGCAAGTCATACATCAAGTGTTCTCAAATCCTTAAAAACTCAATCTGATTCAAAGGGAAACTCAATCCATTACAAGAGACTAGAGGGGGAGAAACATCATAAGATCCAACTATAATAGCAAAGCTCGCGATACATCAAGATCGTGCCAACTCAAGAACACGAGAGACAGAGAGAGAGAGAGATCAAACACATAGCTACTGGTACATACCCTCAGCCCCGAGGGTGAACTACTCCCTCCTCGTCATGGAGAGCGCCGGGATGATGAAGATGGCCACCGGTGAGGGCTCCCCCCTCCGGCAGGGTGCCGGAACAGGGTCCCGATTGGTTTTTGGTGGCTACAGAATATTCCGGCGGTGGAACTCCCGATATATTCTGTTCCCGATGGTTTTAGGGTATATTGGTATATATAGGAGGAAGAAATACGTCAGGGGAGCCACGAGGGGCCCACGAGGGTGGAGGGCGTGCCCGGGGGGGTGGGCGCGCCCTCCTGCCTCATGCCTTCCTCGTTGCTTCCCTTACGTACACCCCAAGTCTTCTGGATTGCTTCCGTTCCAAAAATAACTCTCCCGAAGGTTTCATTCCGTTTGGACTCCGTTTGCTATTCCTTTTCTGCGAAACACTGAAACAAGGGGAAAACAGAAACTGGCACTGGGCTCCGTGTTAATAGTTAGTCCCAAAAATAATATAAAGTGTATAATAAATCCCATAAACATCCAAAACAGAATATATAATAGCATGGAACAATAAAAAATTGTAGATACGTTGGAGACGTATCAGCATCCCTAAGCTTAATTCCTGCTCGTCCTCGAGTAGGTAAATGATAAAAACAGAATGCTACCTAACATATTTATCAATGTAATCTTCTTTATTGTGGCAAGAATATTCAGATCCATAAGATTCAAAACAAAAGTTTAATATTGACATGAAAATAATAATACATCAAGCAAACTAACAAAGCAATCATGTCTTCTCAAAATAACATGGCCAAAGCAAGCTATCCCTACAAAATCATATAGTATGGCTATGCTCTATCTTCATCAAACAAAATATTTAAATCATGCACAACCCCGATGACAAGCCAAGCAATTGTTTCATACTTTTGATGTTCCCAAACTTTTTCAATCTTCACGCAATACATGAGTGTGAGCCATGGACATAGCACTATAGGTGGAATAGAATGGTGGTTGTGGAGAAGACAAAAAGGGAGAAGATAGTATCATATCAACTAGGCGTATCAACGGGCTATGGAGATGCCCATCAATAGATATCAATGTGAGTGAGTAGGGATTGCCATGCAACGGATGCACTAGAGCTATAAGTGTATGAAAGCTCAACATGAGAAACTAAGTGGGTGTGCATCCAACTCGCTTGCTCACGAAGACCTAGGGCAAGCTATGTCTTGAGCTTGCGTTGGTTTTCCCCGAAGAGGAGAGGATGATTGAGGGAGTCCTGGACTAGGGGGTGTCCGGATCGCCGAACTATCATCTCTGGTCGGACTCCTGGACTATGAAGATACAAGATTGAAGACTTCGTCCCGTGTCCGGATGGGACTTTCCTTGGCGTGGAAGGCAAGCTTGGCGATACAGATATGTAGATTTCCTACCATTGTAACCGACTCTGTGTAACCCTAACCCTATTCGGTGTCTATATAAACCGAAGGGTTTTAGTCCGTAGGACGAACAACAATCATACCATAGGCTAGCTTCTAGGGTTTAGCCTCTCTGATCTTGTGGTAGATCTACTCTTGTACTACCCATATCATCAATATTAATCAAGCAGGAGTAGGGTATTACCTCCATCGAGAGGGCCCGAACCTGGGTAAAAACATCGTGTCCCTTGTCTCCTGTTACCATCCGCCTAGACGCACAGTTCAGGACCCCTTACCCGAGATCCGCCGGTTTTGACACCGACATTGGTGCTTTCATTGAGAGTTCCTCTGTGTCGTCACCTATAGGCCCGATGGCTCCTTCAATCATCAACAACGACGCAGTCCAGGGTGAGACTTTTCTCCCCGGACAGATCTTCGTATTCGGCGGCTTTGCGCTGCGGGCCAATTCGCTAGGCCATCTGGAGCAGATCGAAAGCTACGCCCCTGGCCATCAGGTCAGATTTGGAAGCTTGAACTATACGGCCGATGTCCGCGGAGACTTAATCTTCGGCGGATTCGAGCCACAGCCGAGCGTGCTGCACTGTCTCGATGGGTACGATCTAGCTCTGCCGCCGAACAGTGCCCTGGAGGCCGCACCAGTGCCCGCTCCGACCCTTAATCCGGAGTCGGTTTCGCCGATCGAGGACGGTTGGTTGGACACCGCCTCGGGGGCAGAAATCTCTACGGCGATTGAGCCGAACACCATCCCTGTCCTTTGCAAAGCTCGTGACTCCCAGGTGCCGGACTCCTTTCTGGACTCCGAACCTCCCGCGCCTCTACCAGTCGAATCCGACTGGGCGCCGGTTATGGAGTTCACCGCCACGGACATCTTTCAGCACTCGCCCTTTGGCGATATCCCGAACTCATTAAAGTCTCTCTCTTTGTCAGGGGAGCCCTGGCCGAACTATGGTCAGGAAGGTTGGGATTCGGACGACGAAGAAATTCAACGCCCACCCACCACCCACTTTGTAGCCACTGTCGATGATTTAACCGACATGCTCGACTTCGACTCCGAAGACATCCACGGTATGGACGAAGGTGCCGGAGACGATCAAGAGCCAGCGCCCATGGGGCACTGGAAGGCCACCTCGTCATATGACATATACATGGTGGACATCCCAAAAGATGGGAATGGCGATGGAACGGCGGAGGATGACCCCTCCAAGAAACAACCCAAGCGCGGACGTCAGCGGCGCCGATCTAAATCCCGCCACAGTAAAAACGGCGATTCCGGCACGGGAGACAATAATACCCCGGACAGTGCCGAAGATGACCCCCTCCTGCAGGACTCAGCGCCAGAGGAGGGAGAAGCAAGTCCGCACGACAGTGCGGCAGAAAGAGAGGTAGAGGACGATAATTATGCGCCCCCCTCCGAAGACGAGGCAAGCCTCGACGACGACGAATTCGTCGTACCAGAGGACCCCGTCGAACAAGAGCGTTTTAAACGCAGGCTCATGGCCACGGCAAGCAGCCTCAAGAAAAAGCAGCAACAACTTAGAGCTGACCAAGACCTGCTAGCTGATAGATGGACTGAAGTCCTTGCAGCCGAAGAGTATGAACTCGAACGCCCCTCCAAAAGCTACCCCAAACGCAGGTCGTTGCCTCGATCAGAGGAGGAAGCACCCACGTCACCAGCGCACGACATGGCAGACCGGCCACCCCATGGACGCGACAGAGAAGCCTCTCGGCCCTCCGCTCAAGCCACGCCCCGACGCCGCTCAAAAAGTACCAAGGCACGGGAAAACGCGCCGGACTTGCGAGATATATTGGAGGATAAGGCAAAGCATACAAGATCGATCTACAGATCGCGTGGGCGCCCAACGACTCGGGATGATTACCGTCACGCCGGATACAGCAAACTCGGCCGGGCCGAACACAGTAGACAAAGCTCATATGAGCTACGTCGTGATATAGCCCAATACAGAGGCGCCACACACCCACTATGCTTCACAGATGAAGTAATGGATCATCAAATCCCTGAGGGCTTCAAACCCGTAAACATCGAATCATACGATGGTACCACAGATCCTGCGGTCTGGATCGAGGACTATATCCTCCATATCCACATGGCCCGCGGTGATGATCTACATGCCATCAAATACCTTCCACTCAAGCTTAAAGGACCAGCTCGGCATTGGCTCAACAGCTTGCCAGCAGAGTCAATCGGTTGTTGGGAGGACCTGGAAGCCGCATTCCTTGATAACTTCCAGGGCACATATGTGCGACCACCAGACGCCGATGACCTTAGCCATATAATTCAGCAGCCAGAAGAATCGGCCAGACAATTCTGGACGCGGTTCCTAACAAAGAAAAATCAGATCGTCCACTGTCCGGATGCAGAGGCGCTAGCAGCCTTCAAACACAACATCCGCGACGAGTGGCTAGCCCGTCACCGAGGACAGGAAAAGCCGAAATCCATGGCAGCCGTCACCACACTCATGACCCGCTTTTGCACGGGAGAGGACAACTGGCTAGCTCGAAGCAACAACTTGGCCAAACACCCTGGTAGTTCGAATACCAAGGACAGCAATGGCAGGTCGCGTCGCAACAAGCATAAACGCCGCACTGACGGTGATAATTCTGAAGATACGACAGTAAATGCCGGATTCAGAGGCTCTAAACCCGGTCAGCGGAAGAAGCCATTCAAAAGAAATACCCAGGGCCCGTCCAACTTGGACCGAATACTCGATCGCTTGTGCCAGATACATGGCACCCCCGAAAAACCAGCCAACCACACCAATAGGGATTGTTGGGTGTTCAAGCAAGCAGGAAAGCTAAGCGCCGAAAACAACAACAAGGGGCTGCATAGCGATGACGAGGAAGAGCCCCGGCCGCCGAACAATAGAGGACAGAAGGGCTTTCCCACACAAGTGCGGACGGTGAACATGATATACGCAACCCACATACCCAAAAGGGAGCGGAAGCGCGCACTAAGGGACGTATACGCGATGGAGCCAGTCGCCCCGAAGTTCAACCCATGGTCTTCCTGCTCGATCACCTTCGATCGAAGGGACCACCCCACTAGCATCCGTCACGGCGGTTTTGCCGCATTGGTTCTTGACCCAATTATTGACGGATTTCACCTCACCAGAGTCCTGATGGACGGCGGCAGCAGCCTGAACCTGATTTATCAGGATACAGTGCGCAAAATGGGCATAGACCCGTCAAGGATCAAACCCACAAAGACGACCTTTAAAGGCGTCATTCCAGGTGTAGAGGCCAACTGCACAGGCTCCGTTACACTTGAAGTGGTCTTCGGATCCCCGGATAACTTCCGGAGTAAGGAGTTAATCTTCGACATAGTCCCGTTCCGCAGCGGCTATCACGCACTGCTCGGACGAACCGCATTCGCAAAATTCAATGCGGTGCCGCACTACGCGTACCTCAAACTCAAGATGCCAGGCCCTCGAGGCGTAATCACGGTCAATGGAAACACCGAACGCTCCCTCCGAACGGAGTTGCATACGGCCGCCCTTGCGGCAGAAGTGCAGAACAGCCTCTTAAGGCAATTCTCCAGTCCGGTCAATAAACAATCGGACACTGTCAAGCGCGCCCGGAGTAACCTACAGCAAGACCGCCTGGCACGTGCCGAACAAGCGTAGTAATGCAGCCCCAACCCCAGCCCTCGCGAACTCACGAAGCCAGTACTACGCGCACGTAATTGCGCTCTGAAGCACCATGGGCATAGGGGACGGGCGACGACCACGGCATGCCCAGAATGCGGCTAGACCGCACTAGGGGCTCCTGTTTGTGTCATTCCTTTTTTTCTTTTTCTTCCTTTTACTTTCGGGACTCTGTTCTCCAGAAGCCCTATCCGACATTCGCGCCGAATACACGATGCAACAACCAGGGAAGCAGAAAACTGCGTCGAGTGTCCAGGTGGTCTCTATTACGAGCAGTATACCTGTTTTACATACCACACTGCAAACTTACCCATGGAAGGGGGCCATGTCAAAAAGTCCCGTACCTTGCTTATCGCACAATTTGTATCGTTCTGCTTTTATTTGCAGTTTCTTTTGAATAACCAATATATAGCTCTTGCCTATTATTGCATTCTTTCCCATTATATATGTTCATTTATGACATTGCGCAACCATACAATTTGGTACGGCCAATACACCAGGGGCTTATGTACCCCAAAAACATGGTGTGACAAGTCCGAACACTTTCACAAGTGCGGCAACCCGAACTTATAGCATTATATGCATCGGCTCCGAATCATGTTTTGGGTCAATAGTTGGGTTTGCCCGGCTCCCATGTTTTGGTACCTTACGTTCCGTTATATCGGCTAAGGTAGCGCTGGGAGAACCACTTCGATTGTGCCCCGGTTGAGCTGGGTTGAGCACCTCAGTGGAGAAAGCTAAAACTGACCGTCATGATAAGGCGAGAGCCGGTCGCTGTTCGAGAGGTTTCTTCGAGTCCCTAAAGACTTATGCCGCTTAGAGCGAGGAACCAGCATTGTCCGGCCAAGGCGTGGATAGCGCCCCGAACTCGGTCTTCCGAATACTAGGGGCTTCGCCGAAATTTAAAATTATAGAATTCTATGGCTAAGTGAGAGTGTTCAAGCATTATAGTCCGGTTTCCTGGTTCGTTGCATTGAGCGCCTCCCTCGAAGGACCCAAGAATGGGAACAAGAGCGCTCAAGTTTATCCCGAACACCCCAGCACTCGTGGCATGGGGGCTGAAGCCAACGACTCGCCATCTCTCAAATTTGATAAACGGCCACACAGAAGGTAATATTTTAAATTCAAAAGCGTTGCTTAGCGCATATGAAAAAGTTTTCAGCGTACAGGATAACAAATGTGAGTCTACTCAAATATTACATCTTTGGAGCATTCACCCGCTATAAGACGGGCACCCTTCAGGACGCCCTCATAATACTTCTCGGGCTTGCGATGTTCTTTGCCCGGCGGCGGCCTATCCGTCACCAGCTTCTCCGCGTCCAGCTTGCCCCAGTGCACCTTGGCACGGGCAAGGGCCCTACGGGCACCTTCAATACAGACGGAGCGCTTGATGACTTCGATCCATGGACAGGCATCCACCAGCCGCCGCACTAGCCCGAAGTAGCTCCCAGGCATGGCCTCATTTGTCCACAGCCCAGCTATAAGGCCCTTCATGGCCTGTTTGGCGACCTTGTGGAGCTCGACCAATTGATTCAGTTGGTCGCTCAAGGGCACCGGGTGTTCGGCCTCAGCATACTGAGACCAAAACACCTTTTCCGTCGAGCTCCCTTCTTTGGCTCGGTAGAAAGCGGCGACATCGGAGACACTCCGCGGCAGATCTGCGAACGCTCCTGGAGAGCTCCGGATTCGGGTAAGTACTAGATAATTGACTTTTACATTCTTGCTCTGCATAAAGAATGCCTTACCCGCCGCGATCTTCTTTATTGCCTCAATCTCCTGGAGGGCTTTTTGGGCCTCGGCCTTAGCAGCTTTGGCACTCTCAAGAGCCGAGGCAAGCTCGGACTCTCGGGTCTTTGAGTCACGCTCCAAACCCTCGTGTTTTTCCACGAGAGCCTGGAGCTCTTGCCGTACCTCCGCCAGCTGCGCCTCCCCCTTCTCTCACTCGGTGCGCTCCGCGGCCGCTTTGTTTTCGGCCGCGGACACCGCCTCCTTCAGGTTCGCCACCTCGCTCGTGGCCCCTGCAGTACCCATGTTATTCCTGTTATCTTTTGCAACCACATTTTTTAAATTCCATAAGGTATTACTTACCTTCCTTGTCCTCGAGCTGCTTCTTGGCTTGGCCGAGCTCGTTCTCGGACCGCTCGAGGCTCTCCTTCAGTGCATTGACCTCCGCAGTCAGTGCGGCAGAGGTCAGCAGGGCAGCCTGCATTCCCATATTGACATAATTATGTTAGACTCCTGCGTATATCTTTTTAGATCCTCAGTCCGGCTTTTCTTTCTGAACACCGAACTAAGCATCAGGGGCTACTGTCTATGCGGTAATCTTCTTACATATATTGAAAACTTACCTCAAAGCCTGTTAGAAGGCCGTTGCAGGCTTCAGTCAGCCCGCTCTTGGCGGACTGAACTTTCTGGATCACCACACTCATAACAGTGCGGTGCTCCTCCTCGATGGAGGCGCTGTTAAGCGCCTCCAGTAAGCTATCCGGTGCCTCCGGTTGGACGGAGGACACTGGCGTCTTACCCTTCCTATGAAGGGGCCGCTCGCCGGACTTCGGAACCGCTGAATGTTCCGGTATGGAGTCCGGACAAGGGTCGGGCTTAGAGCCCCTGGGGGTCTCGCTCCCCTCGCGCCTGGAGTCCGGGAGGCTGCCTTGCGGCGCCTCCTGCGCCACCTCCTCTTGACCAGGCCCCCCTTGGGGCCCCACCTCAGCGTCGTCAGCAGCGTGAGGTGAGGAGGCGGCCGGAAGTGAAGTACTCTCCACTTCCGACGAATTCAGGGACCCGCTCGACGAAGCGGCGAGCTCGTCCTTGGGCGGGCTGCATGATTGTTCGGCATTAGAGAACACTATGCAATGAAAAAAAAGCCATGGGTATCCGGACACTTACGATCTCGCTAGGGGCTTGGCCCTCGAGGGCCACTCCTCCTCGCCGTCGTTGGCGTTGGTGGAGACGTCCGGAGGAAGGGTTCTTCCCTTCTTGAACCCTCCGGCCTCCCCAGCTGGGGCGGCCTTTCTTTTCTTCTCTCCCCCCGCTGGGGGAGAGGCTTCTGTTTCCTCCTCCTCGTTTTCACGGGAGGAGTCCGCCTCCTAGTCGTCGTGGCGCCGGGCACTCCTTCGAGTCCCCGTGGCCTTCTTCATGGCCTTCTTCTCCGGCACCATGTAAGGCGCGGGAGCCAGCAGCCCCGCCAAGCGGGCGTCTACTGGGTCTTCTGGCAAGGGGGCCGGACAGTTAATCTGTCCGGACGTCTTCAGCCAGTCCTGTCAAAGGTTAGGGAGTTTTAGATCCCGCATAGAGTCAAACTATGAAAAAAGAGTCCCATAAAGGGAAAAATAACTTACCTCGATGGCTTGACGCTGCGAGCTAAATCCGCGATCTTCGGTAGCGGATGTGGGAGCCTCGGCGCCCTTGAACAGCACCTTCCAGGCGTCTTCGTACGTAGTGTCGAAGAGCCTTTTTAGAGTTGGGTGCTGTGCCGGATCGAACTCCCACAATTTGAAGGCCCGTTGTTGGCATGGGAGAATCCGGCGGATGAGCATCACCTGGATTACGTTGACAAGCCTGAGATTCTTGTCCACCAGGTTTCGGATGCAGGTTTGGAGTCCGGACAGCTCGTCCGAATCCCCCCACGTCAGGCCCGTCTCTTTCCATGATGTGAGCCGTGTGGGGAAGCCAGATCGGAATTCGGGGGCCACCGCCCATTGAGAGTCGCGCGGCTCGGTGATGTAGAACCAACCCGATTGCCACCCCTTTATGGTCTCCACAAAGGAGCCCTCGAGCCATAGGACTTTGGCCATCTTGCCGACCATGGCGCCTCCGCACTCCGCTTGGCGGCCGCCCACTACCTTCGGCTTGACATTGAAGATCTTCAGCCATAAGCCGAAGTGGGGCTGGATGCAGAGGAAGGCCTTGCATACGACGATAAACGCCGAGATATTATGGATGAAGTTCGGGGCCAGATCATGGAGATCCAGGCCGTAGTAGAACATGAGCCCCCGGACAAATGGGTGAAGTGGAAAACCTAGTCCGCGGAGGAAGTGGGTGAGGAACACCACCCTCTCATGGGGCCTGGGGGTGGGAATGAGCTGCCCCTCGTCGGGTAGCCGGTGCGCGATGTCGCTGGACAAGTATCCGGCCTTCCGCATCTTTTTGATGTGCCCCTCCGTGACGGAGGAGGCCATCCACTTGCCTCCGGCTCCGGACATAGTTGGAGAAGGCTGAGGTGGGATGCGTGGACTTGGGCGCTGGAGCTCGAGTGTGCGGAAATGGATGGGCAAAGGAGGAAGAAGGCGTAGGTGAAAAGGTGGATCCTTATCCCCTTATATGGACGGACGAAGCTATGCGTCCCCCGCCAGCCTGGTAAAACTCGCTTATCCCCCAAGCGCCGTAATCAATGGCGCGGTTGGGTTACCCACGTCCGTATTGATGAGAATCCCGGAATAAGGGGGCACGATCTCCGCTTTGATAAGACGTGCCAAGGAAACCGCCTCGCTAAACACGCTGAGGTGGAACAGTAAATACGATTCATATAAAGGCCTGGCCGTGGTGTGATGCCACGCCGTGGAATACGTCAGCAGATCTGTGCAAAAATTATTCTCTCTACGGTGGTATGTGCAACTTGTTTTGCAGAGCCGGACACTATCCTTGTGTTCAAAACCTTCTAAGTATTCGGAGGAGGAACCCGCCTTGCAATGCCGAAGACAATATGCGTGCCGGACTCGTCGTCATTGAAGCCTGGTTCAGGGGCTACTGAGGGAGTCCTGGACTAGGGGGTGTCCGGATAGCCGAACTATCATCTTTGGCCGGACTCCTGGACTATGAAGATACAAGATTGAAGACTTCGTCCCGTGTCCGAATGGGACTTTCCTTGGCGTGGAAGGCAAGCTTGGCGATACGGATATGTAGATTTCCTACCATTGTAACCGACTCTGTATAACCCTAACCCTATTCGGTGTCTATATAAACCGAAGGGTTTTAGTCCGTAGGACGAACAACAATCATACCATAGGCTAGCTTCTAGGGTTTAGCCTCTCTGATCTCGTGGTAGATCTACTCTTGTACTACCCATATCATCAATATTAATGAAGCAGGAGCAGGGTATTACCTCCATCGAGAGGGCCCGAACCTGGGTAAAAACATCGTGTCCCTTGTCTCCTGTTACCACTCGAGTAGACGCACAGTTCGGGACCCCCTACCCGAGATCCGCCGGTTTTGACACCGACAATGATGCAGCACAGTAGCGTAAGTATTTCCCTCGGTTTTTGAGAACCAAGGTATCAATCCAGTAGGAGGCCACACACAAGTCCTTCGTACCTGCACAAAACGATAGCTACTCACAACCAACGCGATTAGGGGTTGTCAATCCCTTCACGGTCACTTACGAGAGTGAGATCTGATAGAGATAATATATTTGGTATTTTTGGTATAAAGATGCAAAGTGAAAAGTAAAAGGCAAAGTAAAACAAAGCAAGTATAAAAGTGATGGAGATTGATATGATGAGAATAGACTCGGGGGCCATAGGTTTCACTAGTGGCTTCTCTCAAGAGCATAAGTATTCTACGGTGGGTGAACAAATTAATGTTGATCAATTGACAGAATTGAGCATAGTTATGAGGTTATCTAGGTATGATCATGTATATAGGCATCACGTCCGAGACAAGTAGACCGAAACGATTCTGCATCTACTACTATTACTCCACTCATCGACCACTATCCAGCATGCATCTAGAGTATTAAGTTAAAAACAGAGTAACGCCTTAAGCAAGATGACATGATGTAGAGGAATAAATTCATGCAATATGATAAATACCCCATCTTGTTATCCTCGATGGCAACAATACAATACGTGCCTTGCAACCCTTTCTGTCACTGGGTAAGGACACCGCAAGATTGAACCCAAAGCCATGCACTT
>LR880970.1:686901536-686919840 GCA_904067115.1 Aegilops sharonensis
GCTGGGCCTCCGGTTAATAGGTTAGTCCCAAAAGTAATATAAAAGTGGAAAATAAAGCCCATTATAGTCGAAAACAATAGATAAAGTAGCATGGAGCAATCAAAAATTATAGATACGTTGGAGACGTATCAGGCATCCCCAAGCTTAATTCCTGCTCGTCCTCGAGTAGGTAAATGATAAAAAGAGAATTTTTGATGCGGAGTGATACTTTGGCGTAATTTCAATGTAAATCTTATTAATCATGGTATGAATATTCAGATCCGAAAGATTCAAGACAAAAGTTCATATTGACATAAAAAATAATAATACTTCAAGCATACTAACTAAGGAATTATGTCTTCTCAAAATAACATGGCCAAAGAAAGTTATCCCTACAAAATCATATAATCTGGCTATGCTCCATCTTCCCCACACAAAGTATTTAAATCATGCACAACCCCGATGACAAGCCAAGCAATTGTTTCATACTTTAACATTTTCAAAACTTTTTCAATCTTCACGCAATACATGAGCGTGAGCCATGGATATAGCACTATATGTGGAATAGAACGGTGGTTGTGGAGAAGACAAAAAAGAGGGAAGATAGTATCACATCAACTAGGCGTATTAACGGGCTATGGAGATGCCCATCAATAGATATCAAAATAAGCAAACAACACACGAGAAACAGAATCTGTCAAAAACAGAACAGTCTGTAGTAATATGTAACTAACGCAAACTTCTGGAACTCAGAAAAATCTACCAAAATAGGACGACCTAGATAATTTGATTATTGATCTTCTGCAATTGGAATTAGTATTTTATCACGTTCTGGTGATTTTAATCAATTGTTTTCGTGAACAGAAAGTTTCTGGAATTTTCAGCAAGACCAAATAATTATCATCCAAGAAGATCCTATAGGTTTAACTTGGCACAAATACTAATTAAAACACTAAACCACATCTAAACAGAAGCTAGATGGATTATTTATTCCTAAACAGAACCAAAAAGCAAGAAACTAAAATAAAATTGGGTTGCCTCCCAACAAGCGCTAACGTTTAACGCCCCTAGCTAGGCATGATGATTTCAATGATGCTCGCATAAAAGATAAGAATTGAAACATAAAGAGAGCATCATGAAGAATATGACTAGCACATTTAAGTCTAACCCACTTCCTATTCATAGGGATTTTGTGTGCAAAAAATTTATGGGAACAATAATCAACTAGCATAGGAAGGCAAAACAAGCATAACTTTAAAATTTTAAGCACATAGAGAGGAAACTTGATATTATTGCAATTCCTACAAGCATATATTCCTCCCTCATAATAATTTTTAGTAGCATCATGAATGAATTCAACAATATAACTATCACATAAAGCATTCTTTTCATGATCTACAAGCATAAAAATTTTATTACTCTCCACATAAGAAAAATTATTCTCATGAATAGTGGTGGGAGCAAACTCAACAAAATAACTATCATGTGATTGAAAATTAAAATCAAGATGACAAGTTTCATGGTTATATTTATTCTTTATAGCATACGTGTCATCACAATAATCATCATAAATAGGAGGCATGCTTTCATCATAATAAATTTGCTCATCAAAACTTGGGGGGACTAAACATATCATCTCATCAAACATAGCATCCCCAAGCTTGTGGCTTTGCATATCATTAGCATCATGGGTATTCAAAGAATTCATACTAACAACATTGCTATCATGCTCATCATTCACATATTTTATGCCAAGCATTCTATGTAATTCTTCTTCTAGTACTTGAGCACAATTTTCCTTCCCATCATTTTCACGAAAGACATTAAAAAGATGAAGCATATGAGGCACCATTAATTCCATTTTTTGTAGTTTTCTTTTATAAACTAAACTAGTGATAAAACAAGAAACTAAAAGATTTTGATTGCAAAATCTAAAGATATACCTTCAAGCACTCACCTCCCTGGCAACGGCGCCAGAAAAGAGCTTGATGTCTACTACACAACCTTCTTCTTATAGACGTTGTTGGGCCTCCAAGTGCAGAGGTTTGTAGGACAGTAGCAAATTTCCCTCAAGTGGATGACCTAAGGTTTATCAATCCGTGGGAGGCGTAGGATGAAGATGGTCTCTCTCAAACAACCCTGCAACCAAATAACAAAGAGTCTCTTGTGTCCCCAACACACCCAATACAATGGTAAATTGTATAAGTGCACTAGTTCGGCGAAGAGATGGTGATACAAGTGCAATATGGATGGTAGATATAGGTTTTTGTAATCTGAAAATATAAAAACAGCAAGGTAACTAATGATAAAAGTGAGCGCAAACGGTATTGCAATGCTAGGAAACAAGGCCTAAGGTTCATACTTTCACTAGTGCAAGTTCTCTCAACAATAATAACATAATTGGATCATATAACTATCCCTCAACATGCAACAAAGAGTCACTCAAAAGTCACTAATAGCGGAGAACAAACGAAGAGATTATGGTAGGGTACGAAACCACCTCAAAGTTATCCTTTCTGATCGATCTATTCAAGAGTTCGTAGTAAAATAACACGTAGCTATTCTTTCCGTTCGATCTATCATAGAGTTCTTACAAGAATAACACCTTAAGACACAAATCAACCAAAACCCTAATGTCACCTAGATAGTCCAATGTCACCTCAAGTATCCATTGGTATGATTATACGATATGCATCACACAATCTCAGATTCATCTATTCAAACCAACACAAAGTACTTCAAAGAGTGCCCCAAAGTTTCCACCGGAGAGTCAAGACAAAAACGTGTGCCAACCCCTATGCATAGGTTCATGGGCAGAACCCGCAAGTTGATCACCAAAACATACATCAAGTGGATCACGTGATATCCCATTGTCACCACAGATACGCACATGCAAGTCATACATCAAGTGTTCTCAAATCCTTAAAAACTCAATCCGATAAGATAACTTCAAAGGTAAACTCAATCCATTACAAGAGACTAGAGGGGGAGAAACATCATAAGATCCAACTATAATAGCAAAGCTCGCGATACATCAAGATCGTGCCAACTCAAGAACACGAGAGAGAGATCAAATACATAGCTACTGGTACATACCCTCAGCCCCGAGGGTGAACTACTCCCTCCTCGTCATGGAGAGCGCCGGGATGATGAAGATGGCCACCGGTGATGGTTCCCCCCTCCGGTAGGGTGCCGAAACAGGGTCCCGATTGGTTTTTGGTGGCTATAGAGGCTTGCGACGGCGGAACTCCCGATCTATTCTGTTCCCCGATGGTTTTAGGGTATATTGGTATATATAGGAGGAAGAAATACGTCAGGGGAGCCACGAGGGGCCCACGAGGGTGGAGGGCGCGCCCAGGGGGGCTGGGCGCGCCCCCTGCCTCGTGCCTTCCTTGTTGCTTCCCTTACGTACACCCCAAGTCTTCTGGATTGCTTCCGTTCCAAAAATAACTCTCCCGGAGGTTTCATTCCGTTTGGACTCCGTTTGATATTCCTTTTCTGCGAAACACTGAAAGAAGGGAAAAACATAAACTGGCACTGGGCTCTGGGTTAATAGGTTAGTCCCAAAAATAATATAAAAGTATATAATAAAGCCCATAAACATTCAAAACAGAATATATAATAGCATGGAACAATAAAAAATTATAGATACGTTGGAGACGTATCAGCCGCCTCGTTGCTTCCATGACCTCCACTCCAAGTCTCCTGGATTGCGTTTGTTCCAAGAAAGATCCTCGCAAAGGTTTCGTTCTGTTTGGATTCTGTTTGATATTCCTTTTCTGCGAAACACTGAAATAGGCAAAAAAAAACAGCAATTTGCACTGGCCTTCGGTTAATAGGTTAGTCCCAAAAATAATATTAAAGAGTATATTAAAGCCCATTAAACATCCAAAACATATAATATAATAGCATGGAACAATAAAAAATTATAGATACATTGGAGACGTATCAGCCTCGGCGTGGGGAGTCCCGGATCTGGACCGGCGGCTCCTTTGGCGAGGCACGGCAGGCTCTGGCGAGCAGCTGTGCGGGCGGTGGATCTGGCGTCTTGGCCGCGCGGGCGGCGGGATTCCGGTGGTCGTTGGCGGCTTCTGCGGCGGTCAGTGCGCGTGATCTGGCGCCTCCGCCTGGTCGGGCCGCGCTTCCCTTGGTCACCGGTTCTGTACAGGAGGCGCTACTGGTGTCGGGGATCTAGTTCGGGCGAAATCCCTGGCCGGCCATAACCGGCCGCGCCAACGGCGACTCCTGAGGGCGTCGTTCCCCTCCTTGGAGGCGTCGGTATGGACTGATCTCCTCACATCCCCTTCCCCTAGGTCTCCGGGCGAAAGCCCTAACTTTGTTGGGCGGCGGCGGTGCTCACGGCGCCATTCTATTCTTGAAGGCGTCGCTTTGGGAACCTTGGGGTTGGGTGGAGCTTGTGGTGGTGGGCGACGGCGGTGGTGCGGTCGTATCCTAGCATGGATCTACGTCCATTGCTTGGAGATGGACTCGCGTAGGTGGAGGTCGACGTTTTGGCGTCGTGGTGGCGTCGATGGCGGAGGACGTGCCAAGGCTCGCGTAGGTGGAGGTCGACGTTTGGTGTCGTGGTGGCATCGGGCGGAGGACCTGCCAAGGTTGACACCTCAATCTGCTCTGAAGATGGATCAGTGGAAGATGGCGGCGACGACACATGTGAGTGCGTCGGACAGGTTTTGTGCCCCAGACCCGGCAGATGGCTCGGTTGGGACCTCCGGCTTTAGATGTTAGGCTTAGGTGAGAGGTCTGGGTATGTGGCCCAGCTTGCACCCCTTCATCATATGGATAGGAGTAGCGGCAGATGTTGTCAAGATGGTGGATTCAGGCATATTGTTGTTCTACTTTGTAAGGTTCTTGAGAATAATCAATAAAATGGCCGCATGCATCTCCCATCCTCCTTTTCTAAAAAGAAAAAATTGAATCGGTGGATAGTATTTGGACTGATTGGTGATTTCACATTGGGTCTTCCTTAGAAGGCGACTTTGAAAGAGATTTTTTTTCTTAAAGTGATATTGTTTTTGAGAGAGTCCATAGAAGGCGATGTTCTTGAAATATTTATGGATGGGTGTGGCTAGGTCTTAGTCGACTGAGACTTAACGAAGTCTCAGTCAAGTGATATAGTATATAAACTGAAAAAGGAAAAATAGAAAATAACTTACTTGCACGAATCTTCATGTAAAATCAAAAGAAGATATTATCGACTGAGACATAACGAAGTCTAAGTCGACTGAGACTTAGCAAAATTGTTTATGGATTTTTTTTCTTCAAAAAGGGATGTTTATGGATGTTGAAAGCTGCAAGTTTTAGACCATGTTTGGTGCTGAGGTGTATCTTGATATTCTCCTTAGTTTGGACGGTTTTCACATCTTCCTTTTTGGGGGTTATGCTTTTAGTATATGATCTACATAATGGTAAAAATTTCATCCCTACTAAACATATTAAAGTGATGTGTAGTTACTGTAGTTGTATAAACATATCCTTCCTATTTGATAGTACTCCCTACGTCCCATAATGTAAGACGTTTTTCGACACAGTGTCGAAAAACGTCTTACATTATGGGACGGAGGGAGTATTTTAGTAGTTGGTCCGATATGTTTACTGTTTGCCAAACAAGGACGGAAACTATTGCGCAACTATGTTTGTACAACAACCTTTCAGCTAACTTCTTCGGGATTGCAAATTGATCATTGCATGGTAAACCGATATATATGTGCATCTCATTATGAAACAGATTATACAAACTTCCCTGGCCAGCTACAGAAGTGAACACATTTCCAAAAAAAAAAAAAAAACTACAGAAGTGAACATGTGGCAGCACTGTGGTCTAATGAATTATTATTTCATACTACAAACTTGTATACATATCTATTCTCGCCGCACAAAAAAAACTTGTATAGGAGTATAGTATATCTCTGTATGGTCTGCCCTGCAGAATAAGCGGAAAATCTATGGTCAATAGTTTAATTCCAGATTATTTGAGCAGGGATTTAATCCTCGGCAGGAGAAACTGCTCGCGCGTAAAGAAATACCGTTTCAACATGGATATCAATCAGACAGTTAATAGGGATTTTTTGTCGAAACAGACCACCTGCTTACTGGAATTGCCAAAAAAGACCCCCTTTGAGACAAATTGATAAAAATGACCCCCTCGGGCGTGGCGGCAGGCGCGCCAGGTGACATGTGGCACCTGCCGCCACGGCGCCAGGCGGCAGAGCCTGCCGCCACCACTGCAGGCGGCAAGTGAGGAATAACCGGATCAGCGACGTGCAACGGAACGGGCTAGGCCCTGCCGCCACTGCAGGAGGCGGCCTCACTGTGCGTGCGTCGTTTCGTCGTCTTTTAATCCCTGGTGCGAGCTGACTCTTTCGTTTTCACCATAGTACAGGTTTCACCATATGCATATATACACACTCGTTCTTCTTTGTGGACTGCTGCTGTTGCGCGCTGGCCAACAACGGCACTATGGCAGACGGCGCCGATTTTGAGCCGGCAGAATCCCTGCTGCATAATATAGTAATTAAGAAAAAGTTAGTAATGTTATTGGTCATTGCTTGATTAAATGGACTGTTATTTCATGATTAAGTTAGTAAGCGTACGTAGTAATTTTTTATCTCGTAAAAATGTAAGTTTTGTATATTAAGATTAGATGCTAATATCCTTAATGATGTATGTAATTAGGTTAAAAAAGTATCATCTGAGTAGCAAACAAAGAGGAGGTGAAGTGATTGAAGAAATTGTGTTTTGATCTTCGATGTCCCTTTTTAGGTGATGACCACATACATGCAAGCGCTATTTTGATACTTTTGATAGCAAAAAAAACTCGCATTCTTCATTTTTCTCGGCCTAATGCTCTGATCCGAGCAAGGTAAAAACTCATACCGACTGAAAAAACTGTGACACACTAAGCGCAGTAGCGATTTCGAGGGTGGCTGCATGACGGATGACGAGAGGCTCAATGCCTCGTTTTATAGGCTTAGATGACAAAAACACATGATGACGAAAGGCTAAATGCTGATGACGGGAAAATAGGGGCGAACAGACTGTTAGTTGGAAGGAGGAGATTGCATGCATCGATAATTCATTAATTCGTGTGCATGATGCACATATATAGGTACAGGGTGGACTGGCCTCTACTTGTCTTTCAAGATGTACAAACATGTGAGAAAGGGAGAGAGATACAACGGTATAAATATAGACCCAAGTCCTATACATATGCCGTGGACAACGTACGCTCAACACAGACGAAAGTTTAGGCGGGAAAATAGGGGCACAAGAACGAGTGTGTATATATGCATCTATGGTGCAACCGGTCCTATGATGAAAATGAAAACAACATCTCTGCACACTGCTGCCGACAGAGACGAGGAAATAGAAATCACGCATAGTACGAATCAATGATTAAACAACGAGGAAACGACGAAATGATGCAGGGCACGCACAGTGTGGCCGCCTTCCATGGTGGCGGCGTGGCCCACCGCTGCCACCTCGTGCGCAGGCGGCGGGGCCCACCTGCCTAGCCCGTTCGCAACTTCTTCCGTTGCACGTCGCTAATCCATTTATTCCCAACCTGCCGCCTGCAGTGGTGACGGCAGGATCTGCCGCCTAACGCCGTGGCGGCAGGTGCCACGTGTCGCCTGGCGCGCCTGCCGCCACGGCTGAGGGGGTCCTTTTTGTCAATCTGTTTTAAAGGGGTTTTTTTTGGCAATTTCAGTGAACAGGTGGTCTGTTTCGACAAAAATTCGTTAATAGGGGCAGCGATGAAGAAACGCATGGTCTGGTCTGACCGAATCTCCTCCTCTCCGGACCCCGGGAGCATGTATGTATGTCCAAGTCCAACAAGCTAGCAACAGGCGTGCATAGAGATGAGCGGCAGCTGTCAGGTTATTACTACTGTACTTTCATTCATACAGACGTAAGTTGAGTTGAGCCCTGCACGTTGGGTTTGGCTGGGCGATCAGATTTGAGATCGATGTATATATAGAGAGAGACGTACTAGGGATGGGATAGCGATCGCCGTGTCCTTGAGCTTATCTCCGCCGGACGGAATATATGTTGGGGAACGGAAGGATAGTGGTGTCGTCAACTCGTGAATCGTGATCGGCAGTTCTGTTCCAGTAACGTTGCACGGCGAGCACGGACGGGACCATGCATGCATGGTTAGGAGAGGAGTACTTCCTCCGTTTCAAAATATTTGTCTTTCTAGAGATTTCAACAAATGATTACATACAAAGCAAAATGAATGAATCGACACTCTAAAATATATCTACATACATCCGTATGTTATAATTTATTTAAAATATCTAAAAAGACAAATATTTAAGAACGGAGGGAGTACATCTGCATGGATTACCTTAGCCTGATCGGCTACAGCTAGCCGCCCGAAGAAGCATGGTTCTGAACTTGTGATGGCAACCCACGGCGCATTTCCTTTTCCGTTCCGTCGCCCATAATTCGTTTGTTGAATGTCGCGGCTCATAATTTAGCGCGTCTGTGTTTATCTACCTTCTGGCGATCGACTCTATCCAGCGTGGGGTAACTCCGGATTGCACTCTTTGTGATGTGATGTTACGTGATCAATAAAGAGCGCCATTTTTTCAAGGAAAAAACGTACGCTTGTCTCGCTTTCTGTGGGAGTATATAGATCCAGCACGATTCTGTCGGGGGGCCCATTTTCAGTACTGTAATGAACTTGTCATGACATTTTCTGTGGGAATATATGTAAAGATGTTCAAGCTATCTCATGTTCGTAGGAAACAAAATGATACAAACCATTATCTGGCCTTCTTTGAACGGACAGAAGATCATATTGTGGTGTGGTTGGATCCGGGACCAGGAGACGTCCCTAATATTTGTATCTATCACTTATGTCCTGATTGATCCCTAAAAAGAAACTTGTCATGATAAACCGACAGATCACTCGGTAGGCTCCACTCGATCCCATGCCACCGAGCGAGAAACCCACGATGTTGTTTTGACTACATCTTCAAGTTGGATTGTGGTTTTATGCACGTTTTGACTTCATGCCTTTCCTTTTTTTTCATGATAATACGTGTCTCATTATCATAAAGATCAAAATATAAGTCATATAATGATCGACATGATAAAATTGAAAAGATAGCAGAATATCTCTGAGCTTGACACTAACACTCATCATTTGCCTCCGGCACCACCACAGCAGCCACCGAAGAAAAGAATGACAGATCACCTCCCCACCCGAGCTCGACGTGGCTCCATCGCTAATATGCAGCTTTGCGGACTTCTAAGTTGGCTCACCAAAAGTGAAGCCATTGCCGTTGAATGAATCAGACTGGGCAACACCCCGGACACGCCATCAAACTCCAGATGTAGCACCCCCACCACGACTAAGACGCCGAAGAAGGAAACCATACCTGTCATCCACAAACCACGAACTCAGCACACGTTCCGTCTTTCAGATGTCGTTGATGCAGACCACAATCTGCATCCGTTCCTGAACTACCGTCCAAGCTTCGAATTTTTGTCAAAAGAGACCACCTGTCCAACAGAACTGACATAAAAAACCCCTTTCAGATAAAATTGGCAAAAAAGACCCCCTGAACCGTGGCGGCAGGCGCGCCGGGCGACACGTGGCACCTGCCGCCATGGTGTGAGGCGACAGCCCCTGCCGCCACGACGCCAGGCGGCAGGCTACGGATTACGGTGCAACATTGGGGCGACAGAACGGTGTGCTGGGGTGGGCCCCGGCCGCCTGGGGAGCTGGCGGCAGTTGTTGTGCCGCGCGCGTGACTGCCCCTCGTCGTTTTTTGTCCCTGCGCGATTGTAGCTTGTACACGACTAGATATGTTTGTTCATTAACCTGATATGGTCATCATCATGATTTATCCCCTGGAACTTGGCATTTGTGATGCCCTCGTAGCGCTGCATTAGCTCGCTATAACTTAATACAAGTGAGGGAATCGTCAGCACTATATACCAGTACTATTATACAGTGGATATATACTTGCAGCTCCTGCCGCCAGCTACCCAGGCGGCCGGGTCCAGCGGCACAAGCCTGCCGCCAGCTCCCCAGGCGGCGGGGGCCCACCCAAGCACACCGTTCCGTTGCGCCAGCGTTGCACCATAATCCGTGGCTTGCCGCCTGGCGGCGTGGCGGCAGGGGCTGCCGCCTCGTACCGTGGCGGCATGTGCCACGTGTCGCCCGGCGCGCCTGCCGCCACGGTCCAGGTGGTCTTTTTTGTCAATTTCATTCGGAAAGGGTCTTTTTTGCCAATTTTGTTGGACATGTAGTCTCTTTCGACGAAAATTCGCGCCGATGCTGGAGCAAACGCCGTCGCAACGGCGGAGCCCGAGGACACAGGTCCACTACGAGGATGCTGCCGCCGCCACGCCATCCTTGCTTGAACAGGCTGATTTCCGAATCCATCTGCAACCATAGGGCCAATGACCTCGTCAGGAAAGGAAAGGATCCGAAAAATCTTTATTTAACAGCATCATCATTGCCGCCGAAGCTAAAAAGATGAACAGTCTAAAACATTAAACTGCGAGAAAGTAAAAAAGACCCACATACGTGGATCCAGCGATCTTCTCACCACTGACGATTGAGATTGCCGATGGAGAGGAGCCGCCGGAGGACGCCGCTAGAAAATTGGGGCCCTTTCCCTTTGAAAGTCGAATCGTGCGCGGAGAAGAGGTTGGTACAGTATTTTACAACGCGATCCATGCATGCATGGTCGGCGACACGTTACACTACACGTGGGCGCGCGACGACGCACGTTCCCGGCGAAGCCAACCATCTCTCTACTTCTTCTGCTGGGATGCTTCTTTTGTCGCTGTTGATTGACCGGCAGACGCGACACTGGAAGCAAACGGTTGGTCGATCGCGTTGGGCTGGGTCATTTTTTTTCTTTTTGAGCTTTGGGTCATTCTTTTTTGCAGTGTGGCGTTCGGTCATGGATTCTTCCTTCTTTCGGTAGCCACGCCAACCAAAAATCTTGGAGAAAGCTCCCGCTTCTCCCTCTCCAAATTCACCCCAAGACGGACTACCAGACAGCCAGCCAGCCAGGCTCACGGTGGGCTAAGCAACGTTGGTTCCTTCAGTTAAAGTAGCAAAAAAGGATCAAGGGAAATAGAAAAGGGGATGAATCCAGTCCAGCAGCCAGCGGAAAAAGAAGAGCACTTGATACCGTCGGACGCGCGCGGGGCCAAACCAAACCAAACCAAACTGCTTGCCGGACTGCGGAAGAGAAGCCGGCGACGTGCTCGTGCAGTGCAGGCACCTAAAATAACTGACGACGTCCATCGCACGACGGGGTGCTGGCTGCGCGCGTCGGCTTCCATCCAGCGTGGCGTCCTCACGTGCTGCCTCATCCCCCAACCAACCCAACCAGCAGAGACCATGGTGCGTAAGAGCATCTCCAGCCGCGTCCCTAACAAGGCTCCCCAAGCGACTTTTCGGCCGTTGGCGCCAAAAAATCGGCCCAGTCGCGTCTCTAAAGGCTCAATTTTTGCCGGCTCGGGTCGAAATTGACGCCGGCGGACCCAACCCGACCCTAGTGAGCTGGGGGGCGCTCGGGGGCGCAAGGCGAATAGTTTTTGGCGCGAAAGAGCCTCGGGGCCTCCTTGCCAGCGACTCGTCTCGCTTCTCGCCGCTTCGTCGTCCTCGTCGCCTCGTTTCCCGCGGTGAATCAATGCCAAAGCTGCCGCGCGCTGCCGCGCCGGTCAGCCTCCGCCATTGATGCCTCATGGGCGGCGCAGTGAAGGCGTGACGACGCGCGTCCCCGCGCATGCCACGTGTAAACGCTGCGGCCACGCGTGCGCGCGGCGCCTCCGCCTATATAAGCCGACCCCCAGCGCGCCGGTGACACGCACAGAGTCTCCACAGCCGACGCGCCCTCTCTCCTCCTTCCTCCCTCTCCCCTCGCCGTCCCCAGTTCAAAGAAATGGCCGAACGCTTCCCAGGCGACGGCGCGACGGCGAACGGCTTCGGCCGTCGTCACCTTCACGAGGACGAAGCTCGGCTCCTCTTCGAGGCCGAGTACCCGGTCCCGCCGGACATGCGGGTGCCCGGGGCGTGGAGAATCAGCGCCGGCGGGGTCCCGGTGCCACCACCGCCCACCGGGGCGGCGCGGCGTGCGGAGATCGCGCGTATCCGCGCCTCCGTACCGCGGACGGCGAGGGAGGGGTCGCGCTACGTCCCCGACAGCCCGCTCTAGGAGCCGTACTACCGCCGCCGTCACGCCGAGCAGCTCGAGGCCACTAACGGCGTCGTGCCCTCCGGCAGGCTCAACTCCGAGGGGCGGCGCCGATGGTGGGGCGTGCCCGGCCGCATGCTGGAGGCCGTCCTCGAGTACATCGAGGGCGGCAACATGCCGAAGCTGGAGTACCCCGAGCCCCCGTCCTTCTCTCGCAGCCGTGGGAGCTCGTGGACGCCAAGGCACATGGACGCCGGGGCGTCCTCCTCCTTGTCCGGTCGGTTGACCGGCTTTCACTGCCTCCGCCCGGTCAAGCCGGAGCCCCAGGACACACCTGTCAGCCGGCGCACCCGCAACTCCGGTGTCTGCATCGCCGATTCCAGCCCCGCCTCGGGCCGCCTCGTCCTCGTCGCGCCCAAACCGGAGTCCAGCCTCCCCCAGGAGTACGAGGAGATAGTCCGGCGTGGCTTCTCCGACGAGGACGCCCTACGGTGGGCGCGCGACGACTACCTCCGCGACAAGATGGTCCGGCAGCACCGGGCCCTGGAGGAGATCGCCGCCCGCAAGCGTGGGTGCGAGGACGAGCACGGCGTCGTGATCCTCGACAGAGACGACAACGAGGACGCCGCCGGATCATCCAACCCGCCGCGCCAACCGGGGGAGGGTTGCAGCAGGGATGGCGGCCGCGGCGGAGGCGACGACGACGTCGACGACGACTACACGTGGTTCTACAGCCTCCTCGGCATGTAGAACTGCAAGGGCGGCGGGCGGCGGGTGGCGGGCGGCGAGGAGCGGCAAGGCGAGGGAGACAGCGGGCAGGCCTAGTAGTGTGTTTTTTTTCTTTTTTTTGTAAAATATTTTAAATATGTATGGGTGGGCGTGTTTGTGCCGTGTTTGGTTGAATTTGGTTTGAACTCGCTGAAATATGTATGAACTCGCCGAAAATGGTTGAATTTGCGCCATGTTTGTACCACACTTTAATTTTCAAAAAAATCCATGGGCACCGCGACTGGGTGGCATCACGCCCCCAGCGCGTGTTTTGTGCCGGTGTGCCCCCAGGGGGCGATTTTTAGCGCCTCCTGGGGGGCCAACGGCTGGAGATGCTCTAACATGCTTCTGCCGGACCGGGAACGTATGTGGTGCACCAAGGCAATTGGTGCTACCGGTGCACCGGACCCTGTTGCACATTCAAAAATATTTAAAAAATCCAGAAAAAAATTAGTATACCGACACAACATCAATGTATCTTGTCAAAAAAATTCAAATCAAAATTCAAAACAATGCTCAAGATACAAAAATGACAAATTTGACCTTAGTGTGCTAATGGGCCAAAACTGAAGCCCAACTTGTGTTATATACTATTCAGTGTCAAATTTGTTATTTTTGTATCTTGAACAATATTTCAAATATTGATTTAAATTTTTGTGACAATGTACATTGATGTTGTGTTAATGCACTAGATTTTTTTTCGGATTTTTCCGAACATTTTTAAATATGCAACGGGCGACCGGTGCACCGGTAGCACAAATTGCCACGGTGCACCGGATACATCCCCCTGCCGGACTAGCCACCTAAGAGCATCTATAACCGGACCTCTCAAACCTGCCTCATACGCCCGGGCAGGCCGTCCGATCACTGATCGGTCAGCGATCATGTTTTTTCGACCAAGACGAACACCTCAAATGCCCGGGCTGACAGGCATCCCTCGTATCCAGGTTAAATATGGGGCGGACATGAGGACACCCGGGCGCGCTTGAGCACGCCAGCCATGGAGGTTTGATGATGGCGGGGTCCCACGTGGAAACGCCCAGTAACCCGGCGGTCCGACGCTCGCCGCGTATGTCACCGCTCCGGCTCGCCACCCAAGACCAAATCCGGCTATTTAAGCCAGCCGACATCCCGCAACCCTAACCCATCCCCCACCCCCCTCTCTGCGCCGCCAGCCTGAGCCCATCCAGGCGGCGTCCTGCATGAACAGTGGAAGGTTATGAAAGATGAAAATAGCGAGGACCTCGCTAGACAAGGTGAGGATGGTGGAATATGAATGTAGAGATTGTTGTTGGTAATTAATCAAGCTCGGGTGGCCCGGGTTAGCGATGCATGAATCATGAGTGTTCCCGATGCTTGCTTCCACCGCAGAATATGATACAACAAGCACATTATGCCATGTATAATGCAAGGCGTTGAGGGAGGTGCTTTGCGAAAACGAGTCGGTTTTTCCTTAGGCCTCGCCGTCTCGGTGCTTAAAAGAAATAACGGTTTATTTTAACAAGAACCTCTCTCAGCATGCATTGTACATGGTCTTAGAGTTAGAAATAGATATGGTATATGGAAGATCAGTTTAGAATCCACTCTCCTTTTACCTCCTGTAAGAGAAGTTTTTATGTTTTATTTTATGACAATCTCTATGTTTTACTTTTCCTTATAGCGATACGGAAATTGCGATGATCATCATTGAACCAGTGGATAGTATCATTGTTTCTTCCTTAGAAGGTGATTTTGAAAGAGTCCTTAGAAGGTGACGTTCTTGAGATATTTATGGATTTTTTTCTTCAAAAAGAGATATTTATGGATGTTGAGAGCTGCAAGTTTTAGGCCATGTTTGGCGCTGAGGTGGATCATGACATTCTCCTTAGTTTTTACATCTTCCTTTTTGGGGTTATGCTTTTTTTTTTTGAGGTTATTGGGGTTATGCTTTTAGTATATATAATCCACATAAAGGTGAACATTACTTCCCCACTAAACATAATAAAGAGATGCGTCGTTACTGTAGTTGTATAAATATATGCTTCCTATTTGATATTCTAGTAGTTGGTCGGGTATGTTACTGTTTACCAAACAAGGACCCAAACTATTTCGCAACTATTGTGTGTACAACAACCTTTCAGCTAACTTGAGCTGTATTGGAAAATTGAATATTGCATGGTAAACCAACATCTATGTTTTCTCATTATGAGACACATTATTATACAAACCTACCCTCGCCAGCCGCATCCAGTATGAAATACAGACCGGAAGGTGAACATATATGGTCTAATAAACCAGTAGTAGTATTATAGTAGTATTATTTCACACTACTAACTTCACATACCTATGGTCTCCCTGGCAGAGTATATACAAAGAAATCCGCAAAAAGTAAGAGTAAATAAAAAAAGATGAAGATCTATAGTCAATGGTTTGGGGATTAATTGCGTGGGATTTATTCCGCTGCTGCAGAAGAAACTGCTGGGAAAGGAAGGAATGCCGTTCAACATGGATATCAATCGGATAGTTAATCCGGGACAGCGACCAAAACGCATGGTGTGCCTCTGCCCGAATCTCCTCCATCTCCGGCCTCCGGGAGAGCACCAAGTCCAACAGGGATCAGCGGCAGCTGTCAGGTTATTACTGCTTTCATTCATACAGCCGTACGTACTGTGAGTTGATCCCTGCACGTTGAGCAATCGGACTTGAGATCGATGGAGATCCGTAGTAGGGATGTGATGGTGATCGCCGTGCGCGTGCGTGTCCTTAGCTTATCTCCGCCGGACCGGACCGAACCGGACCGGACGAATATGTACGTGTCATGGTCGGTCCTTGTGTTCCTGTCACGGCGAACACGGGACCATGCATGTATGTAGTACGAAACTACCACCTTGAATGGATTGCATTACCATGATTGGCCCAAAGAAGCATTTCCGTTTCCGTTCCGACGACCGTAACGTACCTCTGTCTCTGTGTGGCTTTCTTTGGTAACCGAATAATTTAGCCTAATTCTGTTCCCGGATACCCCGGCCTTTTTCATTCAGTAATAGTAATAGTATAGATGTTGGTTCTGATCACTTGGTATAGTCAGGCCCGTCTCTAGGAATTCGAGACCCTAGTGCGAAAAGAAAAATGGGGCCCTTATATTTGTAAGAAAAACATAATATAACTCAAGCATAATCACTTTATTACATTAGTGTAGAATTGATCATTAGTTACGGTTCATAAGGGCCTTTAATCTCGGCTCATCAATCGGGACTAAAGGGTGGGGACTAACACCCCCTCCCCCCCTAGTCTGGGTTCGTCATGATCCGGGACCAAAAACCCACCACGTGGCACGAGCCCGTGTCGGGGGCTGGGGCACCTTTAGTCCTGGTTGGTGACACCAATTGGGACTAGAGATTTAGGGTTTTAGAATTTATGATTTATGCTTTACTTTTCCTTTTCGTTTTGTGTTTTTCGTTTAATTGTTTTTCATTTCAAACATATTTTACCCTACTGCAGTCGCCAAGTGTACTGTACACGCCATATATAATAGAATTTGTCGTACGACCAATCATGTTTTACGCTACTGCAATTGTCAAGAAATTTTACAATCAACAAAATCCCGAGCAAAACTTTTCTCCAATGTTCCTTTTCTTTTTCAAGTTCTCGCTGAGCAACTTTATCAATTGTTTGATTCTTCTGGAACCTGAGACGGTAGTCATACCATGCAATTATATTTGTGATATGCTCTCTACTTGATTCATGCTCTTTAAGTCTAGCCCCAAGATGAATCCAGTTACTTAAACCATCATTTGCTAGCTGGCCTCTCACAAGCCCCCCTTTTAATAACTTGCAACAAAAACAAAATACTTTGTGAAGGTCGCTACTGTTTACAAGCCACTCTATGTCAAACATTTCTTCATTTAAGAGAATTCTGTTAAATGATAATGCAGAAAACCTTCTAGAGAACTTGTCATACGGACCATGCTCAACATCTTCTATTTTAAGACCCTTTTGCAACAAAATATCAATCTTTTTAGGATCAACCATCCCAATTTCTAGGATAAAAAATATCAGGCTGAACATAATTATTCATGTCATCGGAAATATTAGGACCATGATCCTCATCAGCAATATTGGCATCATTACCTTCACCAATTTCCGTTGCGGGAACCTCAGCCTCTTCTGCATTATCACTATGACCATCATCACCTTCATGAATTTCTGTAGCGGGAACCTCAGCCTCTTCTGCATTATTACCATGACCATCACGTTATTAATTGACCGGCGGGCGCGAGATTGGAGCGAGGCGTGTGCCCAGCAAACGGTTGGTCCATCACGTTGGGTTGGATTGGGTCATTCTTTTTGGCAGTGTGGCTGGCAGCACGCAGCAGGCGTTCGGTCATGGATTGATTTTTCTTGCCTGCCTGCCTGCCTGCCTGCCTGCCTGGGTTCCTTCTTCCGGTAGTCACGCTGGCCAAACATCTTTCTAGGAAAATGAAAACTGCCGCTTCTCGCTCTCCAAATTCCCCCCCAAGACGGGCTACGATTCTACTGTAGGAAAGAGCCAGCCAGGCCCACGGTGGCCTAGCAAACGTTCGTTCAGCTAAAAGCAGCAAAAGGATGAAGGAAAATGGAAAGCCCATCCATCAATCCAGCAGCTAGCGAAAAAGAGAAGATCATTCATACCGAACGGCGTGCGGGGCCAAACCAAACCAAACGAAACTGTTTGCCGGACCGCGGAAGAGAAGCCAGCCGGCAGCCGGCGTCGTGCTCCTGCAGTGCATGCACCTAATAACTGACTGACGACGTCGACCGCACGTCGGGTTGCTGGCTGCGCGCGTCGGCTTCCATCCGGCGTGGCGTTCTCACGTGCTGCTGCCTCTGCTCTGGATCCCCCAACCCAACCCAACCAGCAGAGACCATGGTGCGCAACGTGCTTCTGCCGGACCGCTCACCTAATTGACTGGCGACGGCACGAGAACGTAGGAGCGCAAGCAGCACGACGGGGCCTTTTCTTTTCTGACGAGGATGCAGAGAGGGCACGTTTGGTTGGACTGCACACCCACCAACATATAGAAAGGTTTAGCAAAAAAAAAAAAAAGAGTAGAAAGGAAAAGAAACTTCAGGCCCAATCATCCAACCTGCATGGCACCATGCCTCCTATCATTCCAAGACTCCCCTTTTTTCAGTTTTGCTACCAGTTGATGCTATATTTCTTTGATTATGCATGAAAATGCGTATACATTTTTCTTTCCTTTTCTTGTATGCTATGCACTTGACTGAGACTTAGTTAAGTCCGACCTAGGCACACCCTTTATTTTAGGGTTCTCCACGACTCCTCTAAGCCTTTTTCTAAAATGGAATAGGGTACTTTATTCATTTGAATTGTTCAAAGGAATACAACATAT
>LR880970.1:686972782-686983559 GCA_904067115.1 Aegilops sharonensis
TTTTTTTAAATCCAATAATTTTCACAGCAAATATATATGACATATATATATTTCACAGGGCTATTTAACAGCAAACATATGACATACCCAACACATATATAGTTCCATCCATTCATACATAGCAAGTAGCACATACACATAAGTTGCAACCATTAGGAAGTTGCACATACATATTACAATGCAAAGTTTCATCAAGATAGCAAGTTCCATCATAGCAAGCTAGAAGAGAATGAAAGAAAAAACAAGCACTCCATCATAGCAAGCTAGCTTCCGTGAAGTGAATGAAATCTGCAAAATGGCAAATAAGAAAGTTAGAAAAGGTGACTAGAAGAAGAAGACTAGAAGAAGAAGAAGTATATGTCATTTATGAGCTGGTGAAATGGACAACTTAGGTGAAATGGATCATTTATGAGCTAACTTAGTTGAAATGGATCTTTTATGAGCTAACTAAGGTGAAATTGATCATTTATGAGCTAGCTTAGGTGAAATGGATCATTTATGAGCTAACTTAGGTGAAATGGATCGTTTATGAGCTAATTTAGGTGAAATGGATTGTTTGTGAGCTAAGTTAGGTGAAATGAATCGTTTATGAGCTAACCTAGGTGAAATGGATCGTTTATGAGCTAACTTAGGTATAATGCATCATCTTAGAGCTAACCTAGGTAAGATGGGTCATTTTGGAGCTAACCTAGGTAAAATGGATCGTTTGTGAGCTAACTTAGGTGAAATGGATCGTTTATGAGCTAACCTAGGTGAAATGGATTGTTTATGAGCTAACTTAGGTAAAATGCATCATTTTAGAGGTAACCTAGGTAAGATGGGTCATTTTGGAGCTAACCTAGGTAAAATGGGTCATTTTAGAGCTAACCTAGGTAAAATGGATCATTTTGGAGCTAACCTAGGTAAAATGGGTCATTTTAGAGCTAACTTGGGTAAAATGGATCATTTATGAGCTAACTAAGGTAAAATGGGTCATTTTAGAGCTAACTTGGGTAAAATGGATCATTTATGAGCTAACTAAGGTAAAATGGGTCATTTTAGAGCTAACTTAGGTAAAATGGATCGAGCATATTAGAGCTAACTTTGGTCATTTTGGAGGAAACAAAGCTAAGTATAGATCATTTTAGAGCTAACTTAGGTAAAATGGATGGTTTTGGAGGTCAGTAAGCTTATTAAGTCATTTTGGAGGAAAAGAAGCTAACTCTAGGTCATTATGGTAAGCATATTGGAGGAAATAAAGCTAAGTCTAGGTCTTTATGCATTTGTTAACCAAAACACTAGAGGAACTTACCGTGATCATGGAGGTGTAGGAGCGGGCTGGCTCGTGACGGTAGCTGGAGAAGGATCGTGCGATGCTTGTCTGGAGTTACGCTGCACCAAAGATCATTTCCAATGTCTCGTTAGCATGATGACACTCAAATGTTAAGAGTAGCAAGTAATGTCCATTCAAATTAAACTCACCATGGTCCCAGGAGCAATCTCTGGCATCGGCTGAGCGGTCTGGCCGGCCTTCTCGCACATAGACTGCACACTTGGTTTTGACGACTCAGTCATTCTAGTTAGTAATGAGACAATCACTACATGAATGTTTTGGCTAATCTGCAGAAGAAACTTACCACAAGGAGCTCGTACATGGCCCTTGCCTGCATGTCATTTCGTGCCCTCTCCTCCTCCAACATCTTTGTCATCCTCTCCTCCAACTCCCGCTGCCTCTCCGCCGCCTCCGCCAGAAGTTTCTCCGTTCTATCTCTCTCACTCTGTATAGCAGCCTGCAACACCACTCCTCGTTAGCATTTGTAATCATTGATGGAAGCGCACACAATGTAATGGAGAAAGATAGCTGAGTACGTATAACTAACCTTGAAGGCGAGTTGGACTGGCCGTTCACGACGCCTTATCTCAGGAGTGGAGCTCGACTGGTGCGCCTTGATCTCCGGGAAAGTGCTAGGACAACGGATAAGTCCATCTCCAATGGCTATCGAGCCATGGGACCTCCCGCCACCAGCTATCATCACCAGCAGTGGATCAATGGGACCCTGGCTCGGGTTATAGTACTCCCCTTTCCTCGCCTTCCCCCGATCTCTATATTTCACGAGCTTGTCGTGGGAGGAGATGTTGGTGAAGTTGTTTGGATCATTGAGGTCAGACGGAGAGAATGCCTTGACTTTCTTGTAAGGGGCAGTGTGGGCCATGGCATACAGGTCGTACACCTCTGGCACCTTATCCGCCTTATTGTAGCGTGCCTGAAAGAGAGAAACAAAGTAAATTAGTAATTAAAGGGCTCAATCTAGCATGATGAATGAATTGCATGAATCATGAAGCAAACCACATACCCAGTTCCGCCCGAACTGAAGTAAGTTGGAGCTGCCTTGATGGTGTGGCACACCTTCCATTTGGGCACGTTTGTCCTTGGCCTCGTTGTGGACGGCTAGCCATTCTTTTGAGCACCACTCATTGACCAACACCTCCCAACAATCCATCTGATCCGCACACTATCTCGGAGGCGCCTAAGTTAGCAAATAGAAACTTGAGCGCTACAGCTATGAATTACTAAATGAAGGAAGTAAGTACAAGGCCTTAAGAATTACCTTCACGTACTGCTCCTTACTCAGGAACTTCTCGCGGCATGCCGACTTGGTCTTCTTGATACCATGCAAGGCACAGTAGTCTCGAATAGCCTGCACTCGAGCCTCGTGCCGTAAGTTCTGTGGTAGGCGCTTGCAGACGTTATCGATAACATTTGCCGCGTCCTCCTCGTATCCCTCCTCACACCTGTAGAATGTCTGCAGTCAAATGAGACAATATTGATTAGTACAATTAATAACTAGCTAGTTGAAGATTTTTAATTGTGTAAAGGAGAAATTTCCCAGAACTTTCTGATCACCAGGTTTGCCCTCGTCTGGCACAAGACACCGTCGATAATCTCACCCGGCAGAGCCGGGGCAGCCAAGTAGTGCTTCCAGCTCAATCCAAGCTCTGGAAGCCGACCCTCACCAGGCAACGTGACAAACCCCACGAAGTTTTGCCGACAAAGAACTCCAAGGACGGAGTTGGGCTGGCGGACACTCTGATGGTTGTCCCAACCCCTGTAGCATGACAAGGCCAACGCATTAGATATTGGAAGAAACGTGAATGCAGAAGGTACAAAAATAGTAAATGCACTTACCTCTCCCCATCAGGGAAAATCAACCACCTCTGCTCGCGGGTCGCCGGCACGGACGGGAGCCGTGTACAATCACGCTGGTAGACGGTGCCCCCCTCCTCCTCAATATCAGTCGGCTTCCCGCCATCATCAGCATGGCCACTCGGCCCGTAAGGATGATCCGGCCAGGTACCCCATCCAGACGTGTGCTCCTCCGGGCTCTCGTGGGCCGAAGGCCCGTCGACCGGAGGCTCATGGGCCGAAGGCCTGTGGACCAGAAGCTCGTGGACCAGAGTCCGTGTAGCCTCCTCCTCGGACGAGTCCACCCTAGCAGTCACGTGCTCGGGTGAAACAACTAGGGGTGGTGGCGAGGAAGGCACCCTAGCAGTCACCCTACCTCCTCTCCCGCGACCACGTGCTCCAACTCCTCTCTTCTTCCCTCCCTTACCTCGTCCCCTACTGAGCACCGCGGTCGACGAAGAAGGGCCCGGCGGTGTCGCCATACTGTCCAGCAACGCTCTGCGGAGAGGTGTGTGTGGAATGGAAGACCTCCCACCACGCGCCAACGAAGAAGGGGCCTTGGAGCGCTCCCGACCAGCGCCCACCATCTTTCAACACCTGCCATGACAAAGAGTTAACGAAATTACTACAACATAAAAAAAAATACCGACATGAATAATAATATGTATGTCACTTAAGTGTATCATCATCAAGTACAACATAAAAAATTGAATACCTGACACGAACTACTAATAATCTCGATCACTGTCATCAATAAATGCATAATCATCATCATCACTATCATCAATGACGTTCTCATAGGGTTGAGCGGCATCAACATGTGGAAGACCACCTTGACGTAATCGGTCAAACATTGACAGGTCATCCGCAATAGTAACCTCTTCTTGTTCCGGCTCTTCTTGTTCCTCCTGTGGGGTGATGCCGGATTCACTGTCGTTGTCTACTTCAATGTTTTGGGGTGAAGTGTAGCTGTTCTTGAAACGCTTTTTGGAAAGACGCGTCTCTTGGAAGAATTCTCCTTCATATGTGTCTGGGTTAATGTGAGGTTCATAATCCTCTTCCTCTGGGGGAGATAGTCTAGCACGTGTCGGCACTTCATAAACGACATCCCAACCTTTCAGATTTGGATTAGTTTGGCAGGCCCACGGTAGATAGAATACTTGGGTCGCCTGTTGAGCCGCAATATAGACATCAGGAACATCTAAATGGGTGCTTTGTTTGATTTCAACTAGCCCTATATGTTCATGAGTCCTTCTAGTCTCCTTCGACTGAAACCAATAACATTTGAAGACTACGACATTCGGTGGGTTTTCACCATAGAATAGAAGTTCATAAATTGCTTCAACTCTCCCATAATACTCGGTACCTCCTTCGCCGATAGCAGATACACAACAATTTATCCTTTGGTCGGGAGATGATACGTCCATTTTGCATCATGCATTTATATCGATATTTATCGCATTATGGGCTGTTATTTCACGTTATGTCACAATACTTATGGCTATTCTCTTTTATTTTACAAAGTTTACATGAAGAGGGAGAATGCCGACAGCTGGAATCCTGGGATGGAAAAGGAGAAAATATTGGAGACCTATTCTGCGCAACTCCAAAAGTCCTGAAACTCCATGGAATATCTTAAAATAAATAAAGAAAAATCGTCGCCAAAGATGAAGGCCAGGGGGCCCACACCCTGCTCACGAGGGTGGCGCCCCCCCCCTAGGGCGCGCCCCCTACCTCGTGGGCCCCCTGGTGGCTCTCCGACGCCCATCTTCTCCTATATGAAGTCTTTCGTCAAGAAAAAAATAATAAGCAACCTTTCGGGACGAGACTCGTCTGCCACGAGGCGGAACCTTTGCGGAACCAATCTAGGGCTCCGGCAGAGCTGTTCTGCCGGGGACACTTCCCTTCGGGAGGGGGAAATCATCGTCATCATCATCACCAACGCTCCTCTCATCGGGAGAGGGCAATCTCCATCAACATCTTCACCAGCACCATCTCATCTCCAAACCCTAGTTCATCTCTTGTATCGAATTCTTGTCTCCAAGTCCGGGATTGGTGCTAGTAGGTTGCTAGTAGTGTTGATTACTCCTTGTAGTTGATGCTAGTTGGTTTATTTGGTGGAAGATCATATGTTCAGATCCTTTATGCATATTATTACCCCTCTGATTATGAACATGAATGTGCTTTGTGAGTAGTTACGTTTGTTCCTGAGGACAGGGGAGAAGTCTTGCTATTAGTAGTCATGTGAATTTGGTATTCGTTCGATATTTTGATGAGATGTATGTTGTCTAGCCTCTAGTAGTGTTATGTGAACGTCGACTACATAACACTTCACCATTATTTGGGCCTAGAGGAAGGCATTGGGAAGTAATAAGTAGATGATGGGTTGCTAGAGTGACAGAAGCTTAAACCCCAGTTTATGCGTTGCTTCATAAGGGGCTGATTTGGATCCATATGTTTCATGCTATGGTTAGGTTTACCTTAATACTTTTGTTGTAGTTGCGGATGCTTGCAATAGAGGTTAATCATAAGTGGGATGTTTGTTCAAGTAAGAACAACACCCAAGCACCGGTCCACCCACATATCAGATTATCAAAGTATCGAACGCGAATCATATGAACGTGATGAAAACTAGCTTGACGATATTCCCATGTGTCCTCGGGAGCGCTTTTCCTATTATAAGAGTTTGTCCAGGCTTGTCCTTTGCTACAAAAAGGATTGGGCCACCTTGCTGCACTTTATTTACTCTTGTTACTTGTTGCTCGTTACAATTTATCTTATCACAAAACTATCTGTTACCACTTATTTCAGTACTTGCAGAGAATACCTTGCTGAAAACCGCTTATCATTTCCTTCTGCTCCTCGTTGGGTTCGACACTCTTACTTATCGAAAGGACTACGATAGATCCCCTATACTTGTGGGTCATCGAGACTCTTTTCTGGCGCTGTTGCCGGGGAGTGTAGCGCCTTTGGTAGGTGGAATTTGGTAAGGAAAAAATTATATAGTGTGCTGAAATTTACTGTCACTTGTTACTATGGAAAGTAATTCTCTGGGGGGCTTGTTCGGAGTATCTTCACCCCCTTCAGTAGAGAAAAGAGTTGCTCCTCAACCTACTAAACCTATTGAAAATGAAACTCCTTTTGAATTTCCTTCGGGTATGATGGAAAAACTGTTAGCTAATCCTTTTACAGGAGATGGAACAAAGCATCGTGATGTGCACTTAATATATGTGGATGAAGTTTGTGGATTATTTAAGCTTGCAGGTATACCCGATGACGTTGCAAAAAGAAGGTCTTCCCTTAATCTTTGAAGGGAGACGCATTGACATGGTATAGGCTATGTGATGATACGAGATCATGGAACTATAAAAGATTGAAATTGGAATTTCATCAAAAGTATTACCCTATGCATCTTGTTCATCGTGATCGCAATTATATATATAATTTTTGGCCTCGCAAAGGAGAAAACATCGCTCAAGCTTGGGGGAGGCTTAAATCAATGTTATATTCCTGCCCCAATCATGAGCTCTCAAGAGTGACAATTCTTCAGAATTTTTATGCTCGGCTTTCTGATAACAATCGCACCATGCTCGATACTTCTTGTGCTGGCTCTTTTATGATGAAGACTATTCAGATGGGATTTATTGGATAGAATTAAATGCAACTCTGAAGATTGGGATCTCGACGAAGGTAAGGAGTCAGGTATGACACCTAAGTTTGATTGTGTTAAATCTTTTATGGATACTGATATTTTCCGTAAGTTTAGCACTAATTATGGACTTGACTCTGAGATAGTAGCTTCTTTCTGTGAATCTTTTGCTACTTATGTTGATCTCCCCAAGGAGAAGTGGTTTAAATATCATCCCCCCATAGAAGTAAAAGTAGCTGCACCTATTAAAGTTCAAGAAAAGACTGTCACTTATAATGATCCTATTGTTCCCACTTCTTATGTTGAGAAACCACCCTTCCCTGTTAGAATAAAGGATCGTGCTAAAGCTTCAACTGTGGTTCGTAAAAGCAATATTAGAACTTATACACCTCCTGAGAAAGTCAAAGTAGAACCTAATATTGCTATTGTTAAAGATCTCTTGTCTGATAGTATTGATGGGCATGTTATTCAATTCTGCGGTGAATCTCCTAGAATTGCTAAACCTAGCGTTAAAGACAAACATAGACCTGTGGTAGGCGTGCCTGTTATTTCTGTTAAAATAGGAGATCATTGTTATCATGGCTTATGTGATATGGGTGCTAGTGCTAGTGTTATACCTTATGACTTGTATAAAGAAATTAAGCATGAAATTGCACCTGCCGAGTTAGAAGAAATTGATGTCACAATTAAACTTGACAATAGAGATACTATTTCACCAGTGGGAATTGTTAGAGATGTTGAAGTTTTGTTGGGTAAATCAAATATCCCGCTGATTTTCTTGTTCTCAGTTCCCCACAAGATAGCTTTTGTCCCATTATATTTGGTAGACCCTTCTTGAACACTGTTAATGCTAAGATAGATTGCGAAAAGAATGTTGTTACTATTGGCTTGGAGGATATGATTCATGAGTTTAATTTCTCTAAATTTAGTAAACAACATCATGAGGAAGAATTGCCTAGTAAGGATGAAATTATTGGTCTTGCTTCTATTGCCGTACCTCCTAGTGATCCTTTAGAACAATATTTGCTAGACCATGAAAATTATATGTTTATGAATGACAGAAGGGAAATAGATGAAGTATTCTTTAAATAGGAACCTATTCTGCAGCACAATTTGCCTGTTGAAATCCTAGGGGATACTCCTCCACCCAAGGGTGATCCCGTGTTTGAGCTTAAACCGTTGCCTGATAATCTTAAATATGCTTATCTTGATGAAAAGAAAATATATCCTGTTATTATTAGTGCTAACCTTTCAGAGCATGAAGAAGAAAGATTATTGAAAACTCTGAAGAAGCACCGTGCCGCTATTGGATATACTCTTGATGATCTTAAGGGCATTAGTCCCACTCTATGTCAACATAAAATAAATTTGGAAGCGGATGCCAAACCAGTTCGTGATCCTCGATGATGTTTGAATCCTAAAATGAAAGAAGTGGTAAGAAAATAAATACTCAAACTTCTGGAGGAAGGTATAATTTATCCCGTTGCTGATAGTCAGTGGGTAAGTCCTGTCCATTGTGTCCCTAAGAAGGGAGTTATTACTGTTGTCCCTAATGATAAAGATGAATTGATCCCGCAAAGAATTATCACAGGTAATAGGGTGGTAATTGATTTCCGCAAATTAAATAAAGCTACTAAGAAAGATCATTACCCCTTATCTTTTATTGATCAAATGCTAGAAATATTATGCAAACATACACATTATTGCTTTCTAGATGGTTATTCTGGTTTCTCTCAAATACCTGTGTCGGCTAAAGATCAATCAAAGACTACTTTTACTTTCCCTTTTGGTACTTTTGCTTATAGACGTATGCCTTTTGGTTTATGTAATGCACATGCTACCTTTCAAAGATGCATGATGGCTATATTCTCTGATTTTGGTGAAAAAATTTGTGAGGTTTTCATGGACGATTTTTCCCTCTATGGTTCCTCTTTTGATGATTGCTTGAGCAATCTTGATCGAGTTTTGCAGAGATGTGAAGAAACTAATCTTGTCTTGAATTGGGAAAAGTCTCACTTTATGGTTAATGAAGGTATTGTCTTTGGGCACAAAGTTTCCGAAAGAGGTATTGAAGTTGATAAAGCCAAGGTTGATGCTATTGAAAAGATGCCATGTCCCAAGGACATCAAAGGTATAAGAAGTTTCTCTTGGTCACGCCGGATTTTATAGGAGGTTCATTAAGGACTTCCCAAAAATTTCTCGGCCTCTGACTAATTTATTAAAAAAAGATGTACCATTTGTCTTTGATGATGATTGTGTAGAAGCATTTGAAATACTTAAGAAAGCATTAATCTCTGCACCTGTTGTTCAGCCACCTGATTGGAATTTACCTTTTGAAATTATGTGTGATGCTAGTGATTATGATGTAGGTGCTGTTCTAGGGCAAAGAGTTGATAAGAAATTAAATGTGATCCATTATGCTAGTAAGACTCTAGGCAATGCTCAAAGAAATTATGCTACTACCGAAAAGGAACTTTTAGCAGTTGTATTTGCTTGTGATAAATTCAGACCCTATATTGTTGATTCTAAAGTAACTATTCACACTGATCATGCTGCTATTAAATATCTTGTGGAAAAGAAAGATGCAAAACCTAGACTTATTAGATGGGTTCTCTTGCTGCAAGAATTTGATTTGCATATTGTTGTTAGAAAAGGAGCTGAGAAGCTCGTTGCAGATAACTTATCTAGGTTAGAGAATGTTCTTGATGACCCACTACCTATTGATGATAGCTTTCCTGATGAACAATTAAATGTCATAAGCACTTCTCGTAGCACTCCATGGTATGCTGATTATGCTAATTATATTGTTGCTAAATTTATACCACCTAGCTTCACATACCAACAAAATAAAAAGTTTTTCTATGATTTGCGACATTACTTTTGGGATGACCCACATCTTTATAAAGAAGGAGTAGATGGTGTTATTAGACGTTGTGTACCTGAGCATGAACAGGAACAGATCCTACGCAAGTGCCACTCCGAGGCTTATGGAGGACACCACGCTGGAGATAGAATTGCACATAAGGTATTGCAATCCGGTTTTTATTGGCCTACTCTCTTCAAGGATGCCCATAAGTTTGTTTTGTCTTGCGATGAATGTCAAAGAATTGGTAATATTAGTAGACGTCAAGAAATGCCTATGAATTATTCACTTGTTATTGAACCATTTGATGTTTGGGGCTTTGATTTTATGGGACCTTTTCCTGCCTCTAATGGATATACACACATTTTGGTTGCTGTTGATTACGTTACTAAGTGGGTAGAAGCTATTCCAACTAGTAGTGCTGATCATAACACTTCTATTAAAATGCTTAAGGAAGTTATTTTTTCGAGGTTTGGAGTCCCTAGATATTTAATGACTGATGGTGGTTCACACTTTATTCATGGTGCTTTCCGTAAAATGCTTGCTAAATATGACGTTAATCATAGAATTGCGTCTCCTTATCACCCATAGTCCAGTGGTCAAGTAGAATTGAGCAATAGAGAGCTCAAATTAATTTTGCAAAAGACTGTTAATAGGTCTAGAAAGAATTGGTCCAAGAAACTTGATGACGCATTATGGGCATATAGAAGTGCATATAAGAATCCTATGGGTATGTCTCCGTATAAAATGGTTTATGGAAAAGCATGTCTCTTACCTCTCGAACTAGAACATAAGGCATATTGGGCTATTAAAGAGCTCAACTATGATTTCAAACTTGCCGGTGAGAAAAGGTTATTTGATATTAGCTCACTTGATGAATGGAGAACCCAAGCTTATGAAAATGCTAAGTTGTTTAAAGAAAAAGTTAAAAGATGGCATGACAAAGGGATACAAAAGCGTGAGTTTAATGTAGGTGATTATGTATTGCTTTAGAACTCTCGTTAAGATTTTTTGCAGGAAAACTTCTCTCTAAATGGGAAGGTCCCTACGTTATCGAGGAGGTCTATCGTTCCGGTGCCATAATAATCAACAACTTCGAAGG
>LR880970.1:687009645-687056230 GCA_904067115.1 Aegilops sharonensis
CCCTTGCTCCTTTATATACGGGGGCAGGGGGGCACCCCATGACACACAAGTTGATCTACGGATCGTTCCTTAGCCGTGTGCGGTGCCCCCCTCCACCATATTCCACTTCGGTCATATCGTCGCGGAGCTTAGGCGAAGCCCTGCGCCGGTGAAATCATATCGTCGCGGAGCTTAGGCGAAGCCCTGCGTCGGTGGAGCATCATCATCGCCACCACGCCGTCGTGCTGACGGAACTCATCCCCGACGCTTTGCTGGATCGGAGCCCGGGGATCGTCATCGAGCTGAACGTGTGCAGAACTCGGAGGTGCCGTACGTTCGGTACTTGGATCGGTCGGATCGTGAAGACGTACGACTACATCAACCGCGTTGTTATAACGCTTCCGCTTTTGGTCTACGAGGGTACGTGGACAGACACTCTCCCCTCTCGTTGCTATGCCATCACCATGGTCTTGCGTGTGCATAGGAAAATTTTGAAATTACTACGTTCCCCAACAGGCCATGCAGGGGAGGGGGCGGGGCTGCTGCGACCGCGGCGCGGCTGGCTGGCGTGGAAGGGGCGGCGGCGGCGGGTGGTGGGGCGACGGGGCGAGGGGCGAGGGGCGGCGGGTGGTGGGGCGACGGGGCAAGTGGGCGGCGGCTGGTCGGGGCGGCGGCGGGTGGTGGGGCAGCGGTGGTCTCGTCGGGGAGAGGCGCGCGAACAAAAAGAGAGAGAGAGGGAGGGTGGGGGCAAGCGTTAGTTAGGTTAATCCTTTTGTCGTCCGCCCCCTTTGCCGCCCGCTAGCGGACGGAAAAGAGCTGGTCGTTAGTTTTTTTTAGCTGCTCGTTAGGGGGCCCACCTCCCTCTTTGCCTTCCGCTATCAACCAGTTCTTTGTCGTCTGTTTTATGTAAGCGGACGGCAAAGACCTTCTTTGCCGTCACTAGCGGACGGCAAATAACTGGATTCCAGTAGTGATACCATACTGCTGGCTCTGGTCCTAAATATATGACGTTTTGGTAGCTCAACAAAACGTCATATATTTAGAAATGGAGGGAGTAGTTGCAAATGAGAGTCGTAACTACAAATTCACAATACGGGATTGTAATGACAAGTTTTCAAGTTGATGCCAGAACTATAAGTTTTCAAGGCAAGTTTTTGGTCAGTTCAATGTCTACCATTAGACACACGCTAGTGCAAGCGGTGTAACTCGACTGGAACCGCATGGGCCACTATGTGACATCAATTGAGGGTGTGAGGGGTTTGCTGGGCCAATTGCATGTCCACCACTACAGACGCAACTGCAGGTGTTGTAAACTGGTCGCAACTTGCATGGACCCCAATACGACCGCCATTGAGACTTGAGAGAGTTGTTGAGTCAGTTGCATATGCATCACTAGACACCCAATTGCAAGTGTTGTAATCTGACAAGCAGATGAAAGTGTTGTAACCTGACGCGCAACTGCAAGTGTTGCAACCCGATGCACAACTGCAAGTGTTGTAACCTGACCTGCAACTCCAAGTGTTGTAACCTGACCTGCAACTGCAAGTGTTGTAACCTGACGCGCAACTACAAGTGTTGTAGCGCCNTCAGCCAGTTCTTTGCCGCCATTTTTCTGTAAGCTGACGGCAAAGAACTGGCAGACAGCAAATGAGCTAATTCCAGTAGTGTCACTTGAAATTGTGAAAGATCGAGGATGTCGCCTAGCCGGGGGGGGGGGGTGAATAGGCACTTTAAAATAATTACGGTTTAGGCTTGAACAAATGCGGAATAAACCTAGAGGTTAATTTGTCATGCACAAAACCTACAACAACTAGGCTCACCTATGTGCACCAACAACTTATGCTAAGCAAGATAGACAACTAAGTGATAGCAAGGTATATGACAAGAAACAATATGGCTACCACAAAGTAAAGTGCATAAGTAAAGAGCTCGGGTAAGAGATAACCGAGGCACGCAGAGACGACGATGTATCCCGAAGTTCACACCCTTGCGGACGGTAATCTCCGTTTGGAGCGGTGTGGAGACACAATGCTCCCCAAGAAGCCACTAGGGCCACCGTAATCTCCTCACGCCCTCGCACAATACAAGATGCCGTGATTCCACTAAGGGACCCTTGAGGGCGGTCACCGAACCCGTACAAATGGCAACCCTTGGGGGCGGTCACCCGTACCCATCAAATTGCTCGGGGCGATCTCCACAACCTAATTGGAGACCTCGACACTTGCCTGGAGCTTTACACCACAATTATTGAGCTCCGAACACCACCAACCTTCTAGGGCGCCCAAGCACCCAAGAGGAACAAGCTCAAGGGTACCAAGCACCCAAGAGTAATAAGCTTCTCAACTTGTAACTTCCACGTATCACCATGGAGAACTCAAACCGATGCACAAATGCAATGGCAAGGTCACACGGAGTGCCCAAGTCCTTCTCTCCTAATCCCACCAAAGCAACTAATGCTAAGGAAGCTAACGAGAGGAAGAACGAAAGAAGAACACGAAGAACTCCAAGATCTAGATCCAAGGGGTTCCCCTCACTTAGAGGAGAAAGTGATTGGTGGAAACGTGGATCTAGATCTCCTCTCTCTTTTCCCTCAAGAACTAGCAATAATAATTGGAGGGATTGAGAGTTAGCAAGCTCGAAGAAGGTCAACAATGGGGGAAGAACACAAGCTAAAAGGATAAGGTTCAATGGGGAAGAAGACCCCCTTTTATAGGTGGGGAAAAATCCAACCGTTATGCTCACAGCCCACACCGAGCGGTACTACCGCTCCAAGGAGCAGTACTACCGCTAGGGCGGTAGTAGCCCTTTGAAACACAACAGCGAGGAGGCAAAAATGCCATAAGAACCGTTGGAGCGGTAGTACCGCTTGACCTCACGGTACTACCGCTAGGAGTAGCGGTACTACTGCTAAGGGTAGCGGTACTACTGCTTGCAAGCGGTACTAAAAAATTACATCCGTGCCTACCACCGCTGGACTTGTGATGAGTTTTTGGTCCGGAGCGGAAGTAGCCGCGGTAGTACTGCTCCAAGCGGTGGTATCGCTCCTAAGAGCGGTAGTACCGCTCCCAGGAGCGGTAGTAAAAAATTACTTCCGCTCCTACCCGCGGTAGTACCGCTGCAGCCTTTTCAAAACACCAAAGCTACCACAACTTCTGCAAACGGACTTCGAATTCGACAAAACCAAGTTTGTTGGAAAGTTAGCGACAAGGGCTAACACAATCTTGATAGAAATAGCAATAATAAGCAAATGAGAAAAGTCCCAAAATAAAATGGTGAGAACCCTTCCTCGGATAAGACCAGTAAAACCTCCAACACCGAAAATATCATAGAAGACGCATGCAAACTCCGTTTTCGATGAACTCAAGCTTGTCATCAAGATGACCATAATCTCTAAGACTCACAAAGAGAACCAAACAAGAACCAAGAAACATGATGCAAGGATGCAATGGTTTGAGCTCTCGACGAACGATACGATCAAGCTACTCACTTGAGAGCCCCCCTTGATAGTACGGCTATCGATCCTATAACCCGGTCTCCCAACTACCACCATGAGACCGGTAAAATAGAAAACCTATCAAGGGCAAACCTTTGCTTTGCACATGATCCACTTGAGCTAGATGATGACGATCTTGTCCTCCTCAAGATGGACCACCTTTCTTGATTGCGTTGGGTCGATGGAGACTAGATGATTGCTCCCCCATACTCCATTATGGGTGAGCCACTCTTCGGCACATATTCACAAGTCCATTGACACCACAATGGATGGCAAGGTTCAAGCACTTGATCTCTTCGTGATGTTCTACTTGAACTTGCGCACGACAATCTTGATGACGATCACCACTTGATGTCATCCTTTCCATGGGTTGTATGATATCTTCCTCTTGACGCAAGCCCATGGACACGTACCTAACCCCACATAGACTCTCACATAGACCATGGGTTAGTACACAAAGTGCAATGGACAATGCTTACCATACCATGGGATCACTTGATCCCTCTCGGTACATCTTCTACGCTTCTTGAGTTGATCAACTTGATTCACTCTTGACTTAGTCTTGATCAACCTTGAATCTTTCCAAATCTCTTCGTTTGGATGATGTCTTGAAGGTAAACAAGAATGATCACACAATCTTCTTCTTCAAGACATGCTTGCAATAAGCTCAACACTCACATGACCAATCTTTGGATAATTCCTTAATAGCACCTTGTTCAACCCATAAACTCCTTGCAACCAACACATGGACTTCAAGAAATGCCTATGGAAAAATCCTTCAAATATAACTCAATGCAACCATTAGTCCATAGAGAATGTCATCAATTACCAAGACCACACATGGGGGCACCGCATGTCCTTTCAATCTCCCCCATTTTGGTAATTGATGACAATCACTTTCAAGAGAGTTTATATAAGGAATTATGCATCACCATGCAATGTAACAACCAATAATGCATGCGAAGGAGATGTGTATGCTTAGGAACAAACCAAAGCCAGAAGAGACAACTCTCTAAACTTCTCCACAAAACTCTCTGAAACTTCTCCCCCATTGGCATCGATTGCCAAAATGGGCTACAAGCTTAGAAGGCCAATATAAAATGTGTTCCTCCATAAATTGTGTATTTCTCAACAAGAGAGTGGAATGCAATACACACATACAATGGTAAATACTTGGAGGAAGACAAACTATATTTAGGCCCAAAGATTGCAAAAGGAAGATATGCCACAAAGACATAACAAAGATGGAAACAAGCAATCAAGCAATGAAAAGATACCTATTGAAGCAAGCTATCAAAAGATACCAATTGAACCAACTAGGCCAATGATCCTACAAGCCACATTAATAAAGGATATAATGATAAGAGCATAGCAGTGTTCTAAAGAAACTAGAGAAGCTCCCCATGATGTGTGCACATCAAGAATTTTTGTATCTGGATACAAAGTGCACAAAATAGGATCATAGCTCCCCAAAATCAATAGAAACTTACAACAAGTGCAAGAGAGCATATAGGCAACTAAGCCTAGTACTTGCAACAAACACATGGTTGAGCAACAAGTAAGAGAGGCAACTTAAGAGTGGGCTCAACCAAAAAGATGTGTGTGAGTCAAGGCAATGCACTTGAGAAGACTAATGTATAGAAGAGCATTAAGCATCAATAAAGTCTTGAAAGAATGAGGCACACGGTGCAAGGCCTGTCATTCCCACACACAGCTAGCAAATGGGTTCACAAGCTTACTAACAAGCATATAGAGAACCTATGCTTGTGACAACCCGCGGTGAAGATAGAAGATGAAAGGCTCATCAAGACGAGGGATACCAATTAAGATGGCAAAAACCTCGTAAAGATAAGCATGAGGAAAATAATCTTCACCACACAAGAGTGCATCAAGATGCAACGATAGAAGACACACACTCAAGGCAAAAGCTTTCACAGAGCCACCAAAGAAATAACATAAGAAAGACAAGGTGGACGTGAAAGAAAGGATATCATCTGGATATGCAACTTCTCTCACGTGTATAAGATTCTAGGTAGACGAAATCATGATGATACATATATCTACAAAAGGATGTACACCCAAAATAGTTACAACACGAAGGAACAAGATATCCAAAAGGAAGTCATACATATACCAATAAGATATTTGCTTGGAAGCATAGCACATGGCTAGATATGGTCTTATAGTATATAAATGAAGTCCATTCACTCATCCATCAAAGACATCACAACTAGCAACAAGAGATCATCGTTGGGATGCTTTGAGAAAGGAAACAAGTATCACAAGATATGAAATGAATATCATGCAAAGATGCAACCTACACAAGGTTGAATGCAAGAGAGGAAATCATGAATAGATACTTGATACCGAGGTATCATTGGAAGGATGTAGTAGATACCAATTGAAGGTAGATAGTAGTTCATTGATCAACCTAGCTTGACTCCAATATGCACATGGTGACAACACCTTCCTTGTGAGTGAGCCGAGCATCCAATGCATCTCCAAATGTTCCTAGAAGAACAACACAAACTAAACGGTACCCAAACTCATTGGGACCAAAGAGTTAGAAACACCAATATACATAGGACAAACTCCACATAAATATGTGCATATAGAGAAGGAAATGAATTTCATGCACATCTCATCCAATTTGAGACTTGGTGGAGTTTCCCTATATATTGGGTCAAATAAAGAAGGCATGCCACATAGACTACGTGAAGTAAATATGCATGCTCAAGACCTTCAAGAACCGATACCAAAAGACAAAGAAAAACCAAGTGAAGAAAAGATACCAAATGAATAAAACATCACTTGGAGGATATCCATAGAAGATACATCAAGGAATGAGATATCCATTGATACACTCAAAATAAAGGATATCAAACTCCCAAAAGAGAGGATGGTTCCAAACAAACCAAGCTCTCTACAAAGTTTCATGATGGCACAAAGTACCAAAACGAAAACGGCTTGCCTTCCACCAACACACACTTGATAAGGATCGCAAGATGAGTGTTTTATAGAAAATAGGATAGCTCCCCCAAGACTAGTGCATTATACAGAATTTGCATATGAATACAAAATGCACAAGGTGGGATCACCACTTTCACTATATCTAGAAAACACTAGACAAGATCAAGAAATAAACAAGATCCACAAGTGGTATGGAAGACAAAGGGAGTTGATACATTCCTTGGCAAGAGAAAAGGCAAATAAAAGCAAAATGCCAATGTAAATATGATCAATAAATTCTACCACACATAAGTGAGTACCAATTGTCAAAAGACAAGAAGTATTTGAAAATAATTCCCGGTGGTAGATAGCAAGGATATCCGACATCATCTTCACACCAAACACAAGAAAATTGCAACTTGTAGAGCTAACATGCCACCTAGGAACAAGATAATTTACAATATCAATTCTAGGTGACAATATCTCAAATGTACACATTTTCTAGGCTAGTAATATACACATAGCATATTGTTCCACCATAATGTGATACCAATTAAAGATAGACAAGAGGCAATTAAAATGATCCAACAAAAGATAATTAATGGACTATTAAGAATTTGAATTTCTCATGAGAAGACATACCACATAGCGACTAGATAATCTTGTAATATCAATACTAGATGGTATTCCTCATGTACACACATTTATAGGATTGTGAGGTGTACAAAGCACATCACTCCCCCATAATGGGATATTCCATTAATCTCTCACAAGAGCCAACTCAGAAATAGACAAGATGCAAAAGGCTCAACGCATGACACACACATACATGATGTGCAAACCAACACACACATACTTGATTGCTCAAGATAATCAAGTTGGAAGCACAACATATACAAACACATGCAAGGAACAAACCAAAACATGCAAAGGGGCAAGTAACTTTCAATGTAAACAATTTAAGTACAAGTTACCGCAAGGAGGCACATTGGATATAAGATATAAGCTTGATGATTCACTTGACTTGGCTTGAGGCAATAAGAGCGATGAAGTCCCCTTAATTCTTCATAATGTAGCCAAGTCTCCAATGCCCTTCAACAACACCTATTGATCAAGTTTGAGCTAGTTGGTCCCCAACCAAGTTGGGTCCTAAGAGGTTAGTCACAATAGGCTTGGCTACCCAAATGGTTCTTTTCTTGACACCACTTTGAGTACCAACAAACTTGGCAAACACATTGCCAACCTTATCCTTCCCAAGAGAATATATATCATCAATAATAATTGGGTTGGATAAGTTACCACTAGTGCATGAAGAAGCGACGTGGCCTTTCTCACGACATAAGTAGCAACGTCTACTCTTCACTTTCTTCTCACTTGATTTCTCAACAAGAGAAGCATTAACTTGAGTCTTCTTGGGAAGTGGCCTTTCTTCAACTTGAGGTTGAGCATGAGATTGAACTTGTGCCCTCTTCCCTTGTTGCTTGACACTAATGGCCTTCTTCTTCAATGGGCAAGATCTAACATGATGCCCTTCTACTTTGCACTTGAAGCAAACAATCTTGGCCGAATTCTTGACTTGTTCTTGGCCCATCTTTTTGTTCATCTTGGACTTCTTCTTCTTATTGGAGTTGAATCCAAGTCCACTTTTGTCATTGGGGAATTTTTGCACACTCAAAATATTGTTGAGTGCGGATTTCCCTTTATGACTCTTTTCCAAGTCTTTCTTCAAAGAAGTGACTTGGGCCTTGAGCTCTTTGATTTCCTCTACATGGTTAGTCTCAACACAAGTACTAGAGGAAGTATAAGGTTCATCGTTAGAGCAACAAGGCAAGGAAAGCAATTCATCACAAATGTACCAACATTGTGAGTAGATGAATTACAAGGACTAGCACATGGCAATATACTATTTTGACTAGAAGTAGTGCTAGTATCCACATGAGGCTCACTAGATGTTACCTTAGCAATCATGGCCTCATGAGCTATCTTTAGCACATTATGGGATACTAGAAGATCATCATGAGAGCTTGTGAGCTTTACATGATTTTCTTCCAACATCCCATAATTGCTAGATAGCAACTCAAGTTGAGCCCTTAGCTCAACATTCTCCTTCAATATGGATGCTTCACAAGAGATAGAGTTAGTAGCACAAGCATCATCATTAGAAACAAGAGGAGAAGACAACTTGGCAAGCTCTTTTGAATATGAAGCTTTAAGTTGAGCATGAGACTCGGTGAGTTTGATGAACTCACTCTTAATGACCCTTGAGCCATTTTCAAGGTGCTCAAAGTCCTCAAGGAGTTTAGCATGCGCAACTTCAAGCTCCTCATTTTTAGTTTCGAAATCATTGGCCACCTCAAGAGCTCTATCACGAGATTCCCTCACTCTAGATAACTCTAGAGAAAAAGTCTCTTCAAGAGATTCCTTGGTGGTTTGTTCAAGTTCAAGAGCTTGAGAGAGGCCCGCAATCTCATTAGGGTAATCACGCTCATGAGCTTCCATTTTATCAATGGTGACCTCATGCTCCTCTAGATGAGATTCCAACTCCTCAATGTATTTCTTGCCATCAATGGAAATAGACATTATTTCCATGAAGTTGGAACGAGCAATTTTATTTTTATGAAGAGCATTAAAAATCATTTCCCCCTTAATTTTTAAGGAGGCAACATTATCATTCTCTTCATCATTATCCTCATCATCATTAGCATTAACATCATCATCAAGAGACATATTGGGGTTCAAAGTGGGAGATACCTTTGAAGCCTTAGCCATAAGGCATAAAGCAATAGGTGATGATGTAGGATCCCTTGAAGCACCATTTGAGACCACATCTTGTTCCATGGAGTGTTGGGTTTCCTCTACATTGTTAGCACAACAATTCGAGGAAATAGATGCATTTTTATCATGGCAACAAGACATAGCAAGAATATCATCATGAGATTTAGTCAAGCAATTTCTACAAGATATGCAAGGACTATCAACACAAGCATGTGAAACATTTGGAGTGCTCGAAGTGTTAAAGCCCAAAGAAGGAGCATTGCAATTATATAGTGATGAAGGATCATCCACAATAAGCATACTATCATCATTGCAATGACCAACACTACTCACCATATCATTACCTTGTGACAAACCACATGTAGGTGAAGTAGAAGAAGTTGAGATGACTATACGACTGGAGGTGGAGGAAGAACAATCATCCCCATGAATCTTGGACACACCATATTTATCTTGAAGCTTCGTCCACAACTCATGAGCATCCCGGAACGGCATGAGTTGAAATATAACTACACGACTCAAAGCATCAAAAAGCACATTAGAAGCTTGAGCATTGAGATGAGAGTTTTTCTCATCCTCTAAAGATAATCTTTGGGGATCCTTTGGAGGAGAAAAACCCATATCTAAAATTCGCACTAAGTTTGGGACCATGACCCTAAAGAGATTAAGCATGCGAATAACCCAAACATCAAAATTTGTGCCATCAAAACTAAGAATGTCAGAGAATCCTAATCCCCTAGTCGACATCTTTACTCTGTAGGCGGTTAAGCATATCAAAGAGAGACGGGGCTCTGATACCAATTGAAAGATCAAGGATGTCGCCTAGAGGGGGGGGGTGAATAGGCACTTTAAAATAATTACGGTTTAGGCTTGAACAAATGCGGAATAAACCTAGAGGTTAATTTGTCATGCACAAAACCTACAACAACTAGGCTCACCTATGTGCACCAACAACTTATGCTAAGAAAGATAGACAACTAAGTGATATCAAGGTATATGACAAGAAACAATATGGCTATCACAAAGTAAAGTGCATAAGTAAAGAGCTCGGGTAAGAGATAACCGAGGCACGCGGACACGATGATGTATCCCAAATTTCACACCCTTGCGGATGCTAATATTCGTTTGGAGCGGTGTGGAGGCACAATGCTCCCCAAGAAGCCACTAGGGCCACCGTAATCTCCTCACGCCCTCGCACAATGCAAGATGTCGTGATTCCACTAAGGGACCCTTGAGGGCAGTCAACGAACCCGTACAAATGGCAACCCTTGGGGACGGTCACCGAACCCGTACACTTTGGCAACCCTTGGGGGCGGTCACCGGTACCCGTCAAATTGCTCGGGGCGATCTCCACAGCCTAATTGGAGACCCCGACGCTTGCCCGGAGCTTTACACCACAATGATTGAGCTCCGAACACCACCAACCGTCTAGGGCGCCCAAGCACCCAAGAGGAACAAGCTCAAGGGTACCAAGCACCCAAGAGTAATAAGCTTCTCAACTTGCAACTTTCACGTATCACCGTGGAGAACTCAAACCGATGCACAAATGCAATGGCAAGGGCACACGAAGTGCCCAAGTCCTTCTCTCCCAATCCCACCAAAGCAACTAATGCTAGGGAAGAAAACCAGAGGAAGAACGAAAGAAGAACACGAAGAACTCCAAGATCTAGATCCAAGGGGTTCCCCTCACTTAGAGGAGAAAGTGATTGGTGGAAACGTGGATCTAGATCTCCTCTCTCTTTTCCCTCAAGAACTAGCAAGAATCATTGGAGGGATTGAGAGTTAGCAAGCTCGAAGAAGGCCAACAATGGGGGAAGAACACGAGCTAAAAGTATAAGGTTCAATGGGAAAGAAGACCCCCTTTTATAGGTGGGGGAAAATCCAACCGTTATACTCACAGCCCGCATCGAGCGGTACTACCGCTCCAAGGAGCGGTACTACCGCTAGGGCGGTAGTAGACCTTTGAAACACAAAAGCGAGGAGGCAAAAAAGCCAGAAGAACCGTCGGAGCGGTAGTACTGCTTGACCTCACGGTACTACCACTAGGGGTAGCGGGACTACTGCTAAGGGTAGCGGTACTACTGCTTGCGAGCGGTACTAAAAAATTACATCCGTGCCTACCACCGCTGGACTTGTGACGAGTTTTTGGTCACGAGCGGAAGTAGCCACGGAAGTAGCCGCAGTAGTACTGCTCCAAGAAGTAGTACCGCTCCCAGGATCGGTAGTAAAAAATTACTTCCGCTCCTACCCGCGGTAGTACCGCTGCAGCCTTTTCAGAACACCAAAACTACCACAACTTCTGCAAACGGACTCCGAATTCGACGAAACCAAGTTTGTTGGAAAGCTAGCGACAAGGGCTAACACAATCTTGATAGAAATACCAATAATAAGCAAATGAGAAAAGGCCCAAAATAAAATGGTGAGAACCCTTCCTCGGATAAGACCGGTAAAACCTCCAACACCAAAAACATCATAGAAGACGCATGCAAACTCCGTTTTCGATGAACTCAAGCTTGTCATCAAGATGACTGTCGGTGTCAAAACCGGCGGATCTCGGGTAGGGGGTCCCGAACTGTGCGTCTAAGGTGGATGGTAACAGGAGACAAGGGACACGATGTTTTTACCCAGGTTCGGGCCCTCTTGATGGAGGTAAAACCCTACGTCCTGCTTGATTAATATTGATGATGTGTGTTACAAGAGTGGATCTACCACGAGATCAAAGAGGCTAAACCCTAGAAGCTAACCTATGGTATGATTGTTGTATATTGTATATCTGTCGACTAGCCTGGCCCTGGTTTATATAATGCACCAGAGGCCTAGGATAACAAGAGTCCTAGCCGAATACGCTGGTGGGGGAGGAGTCCTTGTCTTGATCACCAAGTCTTGTGGAATCTTCCTTGTATGCGGCAACTGTCCTGACTGGCCCATGAGTATACGGCCATGGGGATCCTCGGCCCAATCCAACTGATCGGGAGATGACGTGGTGAGTACCCCCTACTCCAGGACACCGTCAGTAGCCCCCTGAACCGGTCTTCAAGTTGGGGACGCTCCTCGATTCTTCCGAACTGTTCTTCATCTTCGGTCGTCGGTCTTGAAAACTGGTTCAACAAATCTTCTCATCTTTGATCTTGAGGATCGCCGAAATGCATTCGACGATTTTACACGTCGGGTATCCGAGGACCCCTTTAAGTTTCTGGCCTTTATCAATGCCTTGTTATTTTTATGCCACACCTCCGGTTTGAGGTTGTTCCCGGGCGGCGGCGTCCTCTCGCGTCCGAGCTCCAACGCCGGACTGCATTCGAGGTATCTTTTGCGGCCGAGCACCAACGCCGGACCGCCTCCCGGCTCTAACGCCGGAATGTATCTGAGCTCCAACGCCGGACTATGTATCCGAGCTCCAACACCGGACTGTATCCAAGCTCCAACGCCGGACTGTATCCAAGCTCCAACGCCGGACTATGTATCCGAGCTCCAACGCAGTACTATGTATCCGAGCTCCAACGCCGGACTGTATCCGAGGTGTCGTAAATCACCTTGGTTCAAAGAAGTTTGAAGGAGTTTAGCCGAGCTTAATGCCGGAAATGCCCTCTACGGAGCCAGCCACTAGCGTCCGAGCTTTATGCCGGACTGCTTCCGAGGTGGTGCACCACCCGAATGTGGGCCGATTTTTGGTCAATATTTTTTATTGATGCAATTTATTCTCTGACGAGATATATAGCCAGTAGCCCTCAAGGTGTGTATCGGTCTAAAACCCGAGATGCACCTGAAGGATGACATAAGACCGCTGATCCCAGTAACCGCTGAGACTCAGGTTGATTTGCCAAATCGGCCTGAGGATCAAGTCCTAGCTCGGCAGAATACTTAGGGACGCAAAAAGCGTCGTGCTCAGACGTCGAGACTCAGGTTGGGTGCGGCCGACCAACCTGAGGATCAAAATCTCTTCGGAAACTGTATTGCACTTAAGATTTTCTGCATAGAACAAGCAATGCAGTAGCCCCCGAGACACTGGTCGGGTGGCAACACCAGATCAGGGGATTGATGTGCCCCTTTAATATTTGTAAATAATAAGCCCAAAGCCCAGTAGCCCCCGAGCCTTAATGCGGGCACGGGTGGCCGAATTAAGGATCAATATCCATAGTAAAATCACAAATTATGTGTAATGACTCAATGTATCTAAGTACTTTACGTCATTAATGCTCGGATCCGCATTGTACAAAACTTTGTTGACGGACCATCGGCTTACACCTCCTCGACCAATAGCCGAGGAGTGTTTGTCCTTCTTTATAAAGCCTTTATGAGGGCAAAGATTTACAAAAAACAAGGCAATCTGGCCATACGGTTTTATAAACAAAGGTACGCAGAGAGATATGTTATATTATTGTTTAACAGAAGAAATGTCTTCTAAAGAAAATAGTCCCGCTATCGGTTCCTTTCTTTGGGTTGTCATGCTAAGCATGATCATGAAACCTCAGCTCCAATGTAAGAGAAAAATATTGAGGATTTAGTTTGGGAGGCCAGTTATTAGCCCCCGGTAGTGTTCGGCGAAAGTCGAGGTCAAGCCGGAAACACTTCGGCCAATGTTATGAATGGCCCTCGTTTCATATAGTCATCGGACCGCTCACCAGTTTACACCTATTGTGACAGTCAGTTTTCGGCTTTCTCCACTGAGGTGCTTGACCATGCGAGCTGGAAGCGCAATTGCAGTGGTTCTCCCTTTGCACACCTAACCGAACAAAGTGGAACGTAGGAGGCAAGCGCGGGAGCCGGGCAACCCAACTATTGACCGAAGACACAATTCGAAACTGATGCATATATAGCAATATCCGAGAATGTTTTTGCCGAATCTCTAAAGGTGTCTGGCGTTGCACTGCGAGACTTGTGCTGAAAACACACAAATAGTTTAAAAGTGCCAAAAGCTTGGAAAACCAAAAAACGTCAGTAAAAACATGACGTCCGAACAAGATCAAGTGTTCGATGCCAATCTGAAAATTGGACTTTAGGAAAAAAAAGTGCTTCTGCCGTGCTTTAACATGACACATCCTATCTCAAGACTTCAAGCGGGTCAGCCTACGGCTTCAGTCTCCCATCGCGAAGGCGGAGTACTTCTCATTAGGCCAGTTTAGAAAACTAAACTCTAGCGGTTTTGAGAGAGAAATTAGGCTCCCCGGCTAGTGACCGCACACTCGTGTCGAAAAAAGGAGTGATGAATAAAAAACTTTGCAATGACTAAGAAGAAAAACACTTAGAACATAAGAGCCCCCAAGTGACTTGGGTAAAAGTTGACTATATAATGTAAGGTGACATGTAAAATTCCTTCTAGCCGGATTGTAGATCGTTTGTCGTAGCGGACCTTTTCGCTTCAACCTCTGGACCCAATAGTCCGGAGTGTGTCCGAATACCCTCGCGGTTATAAAAACCGGGGCATGCGTGGAGACCAGGCGTAGGGGTCATTAGTGCTTTATCAGACAAGTGCCCAACTACTTATGTTATATTACATGGTTAGTAAGAAACATCTTCTAGGGAGAATAGTTCCGTTAGGGGTTCCTTTCCCTGGGAGGCATGCCCTAAAGTGCATGTCCAGACTGCGAAAAGAGCAGAAAAACATCTAGGGGCAGGTAAATGAATAGGTAAGAAATCATCTTTTATTTCACCGACCGAGTATTCCCTTAAGAACGCTAGCTTTCGGCTTCACCCAGTCTGAGGTACACATCCGGCTGACCCGGCAGTAACAACCGCAGAGGTGCTCCCTTTACCACCTAGCCGAACAATCGGGAACGTAGGGGTAAGCACAGGAGCCAGGCAACCCAGCTTGGCCAAAACTTAAGTCATATCGATGCATATAATGGTGAATAAAAGGTACATGCGGAAGTGTGACACATGTGTTGGGCATAAAGCCCGTATTAATAAACTTCTGTTAAAGAAGCCCCCAGGTATAATGAGCGCGGGTAGCGCGTCAAGTGTGTGCGAACAAAGTTTGGACAAGGAAAAAAAATTACAAGCAACTTTTTTCCAAAAAAGTATAATGCTTGGTCGAGCCGAACACAAGTTAAAAATTTAAAACTTTGAGCATGAAGGCAACTTAGCTGGTTGATGTGTTCGGTATTGACGACGCGGTCCGAGCTTGATGCGGGACAAGGTTCCATCCCCCAAGCCAAGCCCGAGGTGACGGAGCAAAGAGCTCGGCACTCCGAAGTGGTGACATAGCACGGTCAATGCAGGACGGCAGAGTGATGCCGAAGTCCCTTGCATGGGGTAATGAAGTGTTGACGAAGCCCCCCGTCCAGCCGAGGTGACGCCAAAGGATATAGTCCGGCTGGATCATTTTCCTGTGCACAAAAAATAGTGCAGACCGGGGATAATAGTAATAATAGGAATTAAAAAAAGTTGCATAATAAATAATTTATGCAAAGTGAGTAATAAAAGAAATATGGCCTGGCGTCGAAGTCAATGTCGGTGCAGGTCGTTGGCGTAATGCAACAAAGGTGTGGCAAAGCCTGGATTCACAGGTCGGTCCGAGTTCCGGATGCGGCGTTCGCCGGACTATGTACGGAAACTGACCGAACAATCATGCAACCGTCGATAATGCGGCCACCATTTGATAGACCTGTGTACATATGATGGACAAACCAGAGTAATAATTCCTTGGGAAAAATTAACCCAAACAAGCAAAAAAAGAAATACTAGGATTAATAGCACCTGGTTTATTTTTTGTAGCAATCCGAAGGAAGGTGATTCCAAAAACTGGGACTCGATCCGCGCACCCATTGCCTGGTCGACTAGTGACGCCGAAGTGTCCGGAGTAGGTTGATGAAGAGATGGCGAAGCCCCCGGTCCAGCCGAGATGTCTTAGGTGATTCCCAAAGCCAACGTGTCTAGCGCAGGTCGGCAGCCGTGTAGCAATATTGCCGGACTGGTTAGACACCAGCATGATATTGAAGATCATGTTCAAAAGATCTTAAAGTTAGTGGGATGTGTTCGGAAACAGAACACAATACCCCATACAAAACTTCATTCAAAAAGGATGTCCGAAATCCCGTTCATAAAAAAGACGAACTCGGGTCGGATTCGTTTTCGCGTAGAAAACAGATCCGAAAAGTGATGCACTAATAGGAAGGTTCCCGGAGTTTGGACGGTCGGATCGAGCTGAAATTTTGAGGGGTGGTAGATATAGGAATTCCGCAGCCGATCAACGGTTGGATCTTCCAAAGGAAGTCCGAGCTAGAAGCTGGACACCACGCCCTAAACTCGTCCGGATTCTCGTCCAGATTCAATGCGGCTCCGGTATACCGGAGATTGCGAGAGATTCCTCCATCGGAACTCGACGAAATTTTCCAGGGTTGTTGTAGACTCAATTCCGCACAATTCCACCGAAGCAATCGTTAAAACGATGCTTGAGGAGGCGGTGACGGTGGACACAAGTCCACTGTCCGGAAAAACAGTACGGTCGCCCGAGGGCAATGTTGACGTTGAGCCCCCGGGCTCCCTGGATGATTCCTCCATGATCTTGATAGAGATCGGAGTTGATGTTGATGAAGGCCCTCATCCGAACATGACGATCGGAGGTAGGGCACAGTCCTTGGACGAACCAAGGTGACCAGTTGAGCTGGTGACGAAGATGCCGAAGTCGCAGTTGATCTGCAGGCGAGCCATCGACCTTTTGCCGAACACACAGCGGAACTCTCAATGAAAGCACCAATGTCGGTGTCAAAACCGGCGGATCTCGGGTAGGGGGTCCCGAACTGTGCGTCTAAGGCGGATGGTAACAGGAGACAAGGGACACGTTGTTTTTACCCAGGTTCGGGCCCTCTTGATGGAGGTAAAACCCTACGTCCTGCTTGATTAATATTGATGATGTGTGTTACAAGAGTGGATCTACCACGAGATCAAAGAGGCTAAACCCTAGAAGCTAGCCTATGGTATGATTGTTGTATATTGTATATCTGTCGACTAGCCTGGCCCTGGTTTATATAATGCACCAGAGGCCTAGGATAACAAGAGTCCTAGCCGAATACGCCGGTGGGGGAGGAGTCCTTGTCTTGATCACCAAGTCTTTTGGAATCTTCCTTGTATGCGGCAACTGTCCGGACTGGCCCATGAGTATACGACCATGGGGATCCTCGGCCCAATCCAACTGATTGGGAGACGACGTGGTGAGTACCCCCTACTACAGGACACCGTCAATGACCATAATCTCTAAGACTCACAAAGAGAACCAAACAAGAACCAAGAAACATGATGCAAGGATGCAATGGTTTGAGCTCTCGATGAACTATACGATCAAGCTACTCACTTGAGAGCCCCCCTTGATAGTACGGCTATCGATCCTATAACCCGGTCTCCCAATTACCACCATGAGACTGGTAAAATAGAAAACCTATCAAGGGCAAACCTTTGCCTTGCACATGATCCACTTGAGCTAGATGATGACGATCTTGTCCTCCTCAAGATGGACCATCTTTCTTGATTGCGTTGGGTCGATGGAGACTAGATGATTGCTCCCCCATACTCCACTATGGGTGAGCCACTCTTCGGCACATCTTCACAAGTCCATTGACACCACAATGGATGGCAAGCTTCAAGCACTTGATCTCTTCGTGATGCTCCACTTGAACTTGCACACGACAATCTTGATGACGATCACCACTTGATGTCATCCTTTCCATGGGTTGTATGATATCTTCCTCTTGACGCAAGCCCATGGACACGTACCTAACCCCACATAGACTCTCACATAGACCATGGGTTAGTAAACAAAGTGCAATGGACAATGCTTACCATACCATGGGATCACTTGATCCCTCTCGGTACATCTTCTATGCTTTGTGAGTTGATCAACTTGATTCACTCTTGACTTAGTCTTGATCAACCTTGAATCTTTCCAAATCTCTTCGTTTGGATGATGTCTTGAAGGTAAACATGAATGATCACACAATGTTCTTCTTCAAGACATGCTTGCAATAAGCTCAACACTCACATGACCAATTTTTGGATAATTCCTTAATAGCACCTTGGTCAACCCATAAACTCCTTGAAACCAACACATGGACTTCAAGAAATGCCTATGGAAAAATCCTTCAAATATAACTCAATGCAACCATTAGTCCATAGAGAATGTTAGCAATTACCAAAACCACACATGGGGGCACCGCATGTCCTTTCAAATTGTTTCTTCGGAAAGTGCACTGTATGCTCATTACCATTAATATGGAAATTGAACTTGCTTTTATTGCAATCAATAACAGCTGCTGCAGATTCAAGAAGGGTCTACCGAGGATAATCAACATGTTGTCGTCCTCGGGCATCTCAAATGTAACAAAGTCAGTCAAAATAGTAACATTAGCAACAACAATGGGTACATCCTCACAGATACTGATAGGTATGGCAGTTGATTTGTCAGTCATTTGCAAAGATATTTCAGTAGGTGTGAGTTTATTCAAGTCAAGTCTTTTATATAAAGAGAAAGACATAACAGTATCACCAGCTCCTAAATCACATAAAGCAGTTTTCACATAATTCTTTTTGATAGAGCAAGGTATACTTGGTATTCCCGGATCTCCAAGTTTTTTAGGTACTCCATCTTTGAAAGTATAATTAGCAAGCATAGTGGAGATTTCAGCTTTCGGTATTTTTCTCTTATTAGTGATGATGTCTTTCACATACTTTGCATAAGGAGGCATTTTCAAGATATCAGTCAAGCGAGTACGCAAAAAGACTGGCCTCAACATTTCAGAAAAGCGTTCAAATTCTTCATCATCTTTCTTTTTAGTTCACTTGGGTGGAAAAGGCATAGGTTTTTGAACCCACGGTTCTCTTTCTTTACCGTGTTTTCTAGCAATGAAGTCTCTTTTATCATACCTTTTATTCGTAGGTTGTGGGTTATCAAGATCAACAGGTGGTTCTATCTCAACATCATTATCTGGTTCTTTTTCATTATTTGGTTGAGCATCTTTATGAAGATCAGCATTATCTTTTTCATTATCCCTAGGTGGATGTTCATTACCAGATTGAGTTTCATCATCAGAGATAGAAGTTTCATTTTCATTATCAGGAGGTTTTTCTACTTCAGGTTCACTAGAAGCATGCAAGGTCCTATCATTTTTCTTTTTATTTTTCTTTTTAGAAGGACTAGGTGCACTAGTGTTATTTCTTTGTGAATATTGTTCAATTCTTTTTGGGTGTCCCTCAGGATAAAGTGGTTTCTAAGTCATTTTACCTCCTCTAGTTGCAACTCTAACAACAAAGTCATGTATATTATTATTCATTTCATCAAGCAATTATGTTTTAGATTTAGCAACTTGCTCGAACTGAGTTTGAACCATAGAAGCATGTTTTCCAACACCTCTAGCATCATTTGAGATTCTAAATAACAAGCCACTCAAGCGAGCAATCATATCAGAGTTGTATTTCAATTGTTTCATAACATTTGCATTGAAGTGATCTTGTTTTCTAATGTAGTATTCAAACTCATAAAGGCATTGACTAGGATGCATATTGTGAGGATTGTCATTATAATTGAATTTCATTAGAGAATTTACCTCTACCACCTTAGGCAGTGGTGGTAAGCCCATGTATTTCTTCAATAGGAGGTAAAATTTTAACATCCTCAACTTTAATACCTTTTTCCTTTATAGATTTCTTTGCCTCTTGCACATCTTGAGGACTGAGATATAATATACCCCTCTTCTTTGGAGTGGGTTTAACCGGTGGTTCAGGAAGAGTCCAATCATCATAATTTTCCAATATGTTATTCAATAATTTTTCAGCTTGCCCAACAGTTCGTTCCCTGAAAACATAACCAGCACAACTATCTAGGAAGTCCCTAGAAGCATCGGTTAGTCCATTATAGAAGATATCAAGTATTTCATTTTTCTTAAGAGGATGATCAGGCAAAGCATTAAGTAACTGGCAAAGCCTCCCCCAAGCTTGTGGGAGACTCTCTTCTCTTGTTTGCACAAAGTTAAATATTTCCTGTAAGGCAGCTTGTTTCTTATGAGCAGGAAAATATTTTTTAGAGAAGTAATAAATCATATCCTGGGGACTACGCACACAACCAGGAGGAAGAGTATTGTACCAAGCTTTAGCATCACCCTTCAATGAGAAAGGAAATAGTTTTAGAATAAAGTAATAGCGAGTTTTCTCATCATGAGTAAAAAGGGTGGCTATGTCATTCAACTTAGTAAGATGTGCCACACCAGTTTCAGTTTCATAACCATGGAAAGGATCAGATTCAACCAAAATAATTAACTCTGGGTCGATAGAGAATTCATAACCCTTATCATCAATAAAGATAGGTGAGGTAGCAAACTTAGGATCACGTTTCATTCTAGCATTCAAAGATTTTTCTTTATACTTGCATAGTAATTTCTGTAGATCATCTCTATCCTTACAAGCAATAATATCTCTAGTTGTATCCTCATTCATAACATAACCTTCCGGTACCTTAGGAAATTCATATCTAGGAAGGCTAGTTCTAGCAGGTGTTTCAGGAGTTTTAGTTTCAAGCTCATCATCAGATTCAACAACATCATGTTGTATTACTCTAGCAATTTGTTCATCAAGAAATTCACCAAGTGGCACATCATTATCAAGAAAGGTACTAGCATCATCATAAGCATTATCTATAGTAGAAGTAGCATCATCAATAACTTGTGACATATTAGAATTGATAGCATGTGGTGGTGTTGCAAGTTTACTTATAACAGAAGGTGAATCTAAAGCAGAACTGGATGGCAGTTCCTTACCTCCCCTCGTGTTTGAGGGAAAAATAGTAGTCTTAGCATCCTCCAGATTCTTCATAGTGATAAACTGATAATAATCCCAAGTGACTCAACAAATATAGCTATGCTCCCCGGCAACGGTGCCAGAAAAAGGTCTTGATAACCCACAAGTATAGGGGATCGCAACAGTTTTCGAGGGTAGAGTATTCAACCCAAATTTATAGATTCGACACAAGGGGGAGCCAAAGAATATTTGAAGGTATTAGCAGCTGAGTTGTCAATTCAACCACACCTGGAGATTAATTATCTACAGCAAGTAATCAGTAGCAAAGTAATATGATAGTTCTGATAGTAGTGACAACATCAACGGTAACGGTAACAATGATAGCACTAATTTTGTAGCAAGTGTAACAGTGATGATAGCAGTAGTAACTTAGCAAGAACAATATAAGATAAATTCGTAGGCATTGGATCAGTGACTTGTTGGATGATATTCAGCATGAGACAGTTATAACCTAGGGCGATACGACACTAGCTCCAGTTCATCAATATAATGTAGGCATGTATTCCGTAAATAGTCATACATGCTTATGGAAAGAACTTGCATGACATCTTTTGTCCTACCCTCCCGTGGCAGCGGGGTCCATATTGGAAACTAAGGGATATTAAGGCCTCCTTTTAATAGAGAACCGGAACAAAGCTTTACCACATAGTGAATACATGAACTCCTTAAACTACGGTCATCACCAGGAGTGGTCCCGACTATTGTCGCTCCGGGTTGCCGGATCATAACGTGTAGTAGGTGACTATAACTTGCAAGATCGGATCTAAAACATGGATATAATGATGATAACATAAACGGTTCAGATCCGAGTTCATGGCACCCGGGCCCAAAGTGACAAGCATTAAGCATAGCAAAGTCATAGCAACATCAATCTTAGAACATAGTGGATAGTAGAGATCAAGCCCTAACAAAACTAACTCAATTACATGATGAATCTCATCCAACTCCTCACCGACCAGCGAGCCTATGAAGGAATTACTCACTCCTGGTGGGGAGCATCATGGAATTGGTGATGGAGAAGGGTTGGTGATGACGAAGAACGAAGATCCCCCTCTCCGGAGCCCCAAACAGACTCCAGATCTGGCCTCCTTATGAAGAACAGGAGGTGATGGCGGCTCCGTCTCGTGGATCGCGATAATTCTTTCTCCCTGATTTTTTTCTGGAAAAATAGGATTTTATAGCGTCGGTTTCAAGGTCCGCGGGGCCACCAGGTGGGGACAACCCACCTGGGAGCGCCAGGAGGGGGCGCTCCCTGGTGGGTTGTGCCCACCCAGGTGCCCCTCTCCGACAGGTCTTGGCTCCAGAAATTCTTGTTTATTGTATAAAAATTCCTCCCAAAGTTTCGTTCAATTCCGAGAACTTTTATTTCGGCACAAAAACAACACCATGGTAGTTCTGCTGAAAACAACGTCAGTCCAGGGTTAGTTTCATTCAAATCATGCAAATTAGAGTGCAAAACAAGAGGAAAAGCGTTAGGAAAATTAGATAACATTGGAGATGGATCACAACCCAACGTGAAAGTGGGGTTGTCAATCTCTCTACAGTAAAAAGATAGATAAAATTGTGGTAGATTGGATAAATAAATCTTGCAAAAACACGAAATAAAATAAGTAAATAAAAAGTGCAGCAACGTATTTTTGGGTTTTGAGGAAATGTGTATCTGAAAACAACATGATAAAAGATAGGTCCGGGGGCCGTTGATTGCACTAGTGGCTTCTCTCAAGAAAATAGCATACGATGGGTAAACAAATTATCGTTGGGAAACTGATAGAGGAGCAAATAATTATGGCAATATCCAAGGTAATGATCATGTATATAGGCATCACGCCCAAGATTAGTAGACCGACTCCTACCTGCATCTGCTACTATTACTCCACACATCGGCCTCTATCCAGCATGCATCTAGTGTATTAAGTTCATGGAGAAACGGAGTAATGCAATAGGAACGACGGCATGTTGTAGACAAGATCTATTCATGTTGGAATAGACCCCATCTTTTATCATTAATAGCAACTATATGTGCATGCCTCGCTTCCCCTTCAGTCACTGTGTGAGGACACCGCAAGATCAAACCCATCACAAAGCACCTCTTTCCATGGCAACAAAAATCAATAGTTGGCCTAACTAACCCAAAGATTCGAAGAAGAAATACGAGGCTATAACAATCATCCATATAAGAGACCAAAGAAAACTCAATATTCATGGATAGATTTGATCACAAACTCACAATTCATTGGATCCCAACAAACACACCGCAAAAAGTCATTACATCAAATAGATCTCCAAGAACGTTGTCGGATTTCGGGTTCCGGCAGACCCTCTAGGTTTGAACTCTGGGGTGCACGCAGATATCTCACCCCCTACCTACCTGCACCTCGTCGCCTCGCAATGATCTAAACTACCAAAAGAGCAACACAAGGGACACAAGGTTTATACTGGTTCGGGCCACCATTGTGGTGTAACACCCTACTCCAGTGTGTGGTGTGGTGGATTGCCTCTTGGGCTGATGATGAACAATACAAGGAAGAACAGCCTCGCGAGGGTGAGGTGTTCTTGTGGCTAGGCTCTCGATCAGATTGGATCAAGCTAAGATGAGATGCCTCTACTGTGGTGGCTAGCTCTACTTATAGGCAGAGGCCCTGGGCCTCTTCCCAAATATTGAGCGGGAAGGGCGCCAACAATTGGCCATTTTGAAGGGGAACATCTAGTACACTTATCCTGACTAAAGTTGGTCCTCGCCTGTCAAAGGCTCTGGGGGTGACGCCGGATTGGGCTCCACGATGACCTCCTTCCTGCCGTTGCGATGGTCTTGGTCTTGTTGCACAGAAACGAATGCATTTGCTTGATACTCTCGCCTGCGCTTGCCTCCTTTGCACCAAAGAGGAAATGAGGACACTGCGTGGGCTGGCGCCCGCCTGGCGCCCTTGGTCGTCATGGCTTGTGTCATGGGCACCTCGTGAGGTACCCTGCCTTGATCTCTCCGCCTCCTCGCGAGCCAGCCTGGCGAGGCCGTGCCTGAGGAAGCTTCTTGTCATCCGCCCAGCGAGGCTTGGCCCCTCGCGAGGGTCTTGAGCTTGTGCTGATGAAAATGGGCCGTACTGGGCCACCCCCTGAGCCACGCCCCCGGCGGCAGGCAGGCAAGTCTGGGTACCCTCGTACCCAGAATGCCGACAGTAGCCCCCGGGCCCAAGGCGCGCCTGGACTTGGCTTAGCAGAGAAGCGAAGGGGCAAGTGCAAAGCGCTGCGGGCCCTAACAGCCTGTGGCCTCGGGCGCCGCATGGCGGTTGATTGGACGTGGGCGCCTTAGCAACTGCGTGAATCGACAAAAGATCGACACCCGTCTAGGCTTTGCCTCCTTTGTCTTCTCCAGTCATTGCCCAGATCCCCTTTCTTGCGCCTTTCCTTCCTGCTTCCGAAATCTCCAGATCTACTTCGACCGTGTGCCCTAGCAAGACATGGCGCCTCGCCAGACCCCGGCCGGAGCTTGGTACTCACCCGCCTTGGACTCCCCGAACGTGTCGGAGAAGAGCCTTTCCCGAGCGCGCCGGATGATGGCGGCGCAAGGCAACGACGGGGCAGCGGTGCTCAGGGCTGGATCCGCCCTTCCCGAGGACCAAGGAAGCACCTTCTATCCGCTCTTCGTGAGCGCCATTGCTGTCGGTCTGGTGCCTCCCTTTTCTGAGTTCTTCTTTTCTGTCCTCCGCCATTACAAACTGCAAGCTCTGCACCTCCACCCCAACTCTGTTCTTCTTCTGGCGATCTTCGCCTACTATTGTGAGGCTCATGTCGGGGTGCAGCCCTCAGTGGCCTTGCTGCGCCACTACTTCTACCTCTGGGTCTCTCGTGGACCCATCTTCGTGCGCGCGAGCTTTATCGCGTACGGCAGCTCCAACGCCATCTCGAAGCCCGGGAAGAGGATTGAAGGCTTCAGGAGCAAGTGGGTCATGGTAGACGTTGGGCGCATCCATCCTCGGTTGATTCTGCCCACGGAGCAGCCCACGCCTACCGACGATTGGTCTTGCGCGGAACTCGTGGATCCCTGCGCGAAGCCAGTGCTGGAGAAGATGAACGCGGACCTGTGGCCGGGCAACATGGCGACGGCGAAGCTGACCGGCGCGTCGCTCCTGAGGGAGTTCTTGGAGCACCAGGTGGCCCCGCTTCGTCAGTACTCGCTTCCGCTGTGGAGGCCCCACCCGAGCCCCGTAGTCTTGGCTGACGAAGATCTGGCCGCGGTCCTCCAATCTTTGGTCGGGGGAGATGTGGCAAGGCTGGAGGGCGCCCTTGTACCCCTGTTCCTTCGAGATGATTGGGAGCAGGTGGTGGACTCCATGCCCGTTTTCAACGGGGACGGGCCCGTGCCCGTGGAGGTTCCCGAGGACCCGGCGGCCCTGGCGACGGTGAACGTGTCCTCCGGCGACTCCAGCAGAGAGGAGGAAGAAGAGGAGCGGGGAGAGGGGCCCGACTCCGAGGTGACCGACGGGGAGTCGAGAGCGCCCCTCCACCGGCGTAGGTCCCGCGCTCTCCGCCTCTTGCCGAGCGACGACGAGGATGGCGATGAGCGGGGCAGCGAGAGCTTGCCCCCGATCCCGAAGAAGGACAGGACAGGGCTGGTCCCCCGCGGGTCTGCCCCGGCTCCGAGGCGATCTGCAGATGCCCCTCCTGCTCCCGAGCCTCTTGAGGCTGATCCCTGCAGCCGGCTCTCGGGCTTCAAGTTCGGCCGGAGGTTGCTCGAGCCCGCGAGCGATGACCAGTAAGTGCTTGATTCTTGTTTTATTTCTTGCTTTGTCGCTGAGGCTTGATATCTGTATTCCTTGGCTAGGCTGGCGCCTGCGGCGAAGAAGCTGAAGGGAGCTCCTGAGGCTTCGTCCGGAGCAGCGCCTCCGTCCGCGAAAGAAGGTGACGGTGGGGCACGGGCCTCTCCTGCCCGGTCATCCTCGCGAGGCCTGGCGGGGCTAGCTGGGGCGAGCTCAGCCCCCATGGCCCAAGCGACTCCCGTGGTATCCTTGCCTGATGCCACTGCCGCAGCTGCCGGGGCGCAGAAAGTCCCACCTCAGGATGCTGTGGTTACGCTGCCGTCCTCTCCTCCTACTCCACCAACTGTTGTCTCTCCGACTCGTCCCACTGTCCTGGATCGTGCTGCTGCTGAACTGGACCGGCTGCGGCAAGATCTTCTAGGCGCCGACCCTCGCTTGGTGGCCGGACGCCTGGAGCTGGCCTCTGGCTGGGTTCGCTCTGATGCTTCGATTCGAGCGGCGCTGGTTCAGGCCGCGACGGCTTGCGACGAGGAGAAACAGGCCGTCCTTGGGGCAAAGGCCGCTCGCGACGCCGCCCTGGGAGAGGTAGCCGATGTCCGAGGTCGCTGCAAGACGCTGGAGAGCGAGCTGCAGGGCCTACGCGACCAGCTTGCCAAGGAGGCCCGTGTCCGCCAAGAGAAGGAGGAAGACATGAAGGCTCGCGAGGCGGCCGTCAAGGACCGGAGTGCCAAGCTTGACAAGCGTCGTGACTGCTTGGGTGCGCTGGAGCAGGAGTTGGAGGCGAAGAGGGTTGAGCTGGATGGCAAGGCGCTGGTCCTCCCCGAGGATCGCGTGGCCTTCGCGGAGATGGAGGCGAAGGCTCGCACCTTGCTGAGGTCGCTTTACGACAGCGGCCTGGAAAGCCCGCTGGCCGGCGCCGAGGACGGTCCTGGCAAGCTACTTCCCTTCCTGTTCCGCGCCCTTGAAGATGTCACCCTTGGCCTTGGCCCCACGGCTGAGGCCGAGGAGCGTGTCCTGTCTTCTGCAGCGCTGACGCGCGTCCTTACCCACGTCTACCTTCGCGACCCCGACGTCGACCTTGACAGCCTGCTAGAGCCCGTGAGCGGTGAGCTTGCCGCTGCCGCTGCTGAGGCTGTGAAGGGTCGAGCGGAGGCTCTGCTGGCGAAGTTCCGGGCCTTCAACACCAAGCCGAAGCAAGGCGATGTCGATCCTGAGGTTTCACGAGGCGAACCCGCCCAGCGCAGCTCCGTCGCCAACAAGTGACTCCTTTGTGGCTCCTGCCCTACTTTCAGTTCCTGCAACATGCATCATGCCTCGGGGAGGCGTTTAAACATTCGCTTGGTGTTGTGAAAACAGTTATGGACTGTAATATTTGCTTTTGAATTCCTTGAGATTTGCGCTTTTCCTTCCTACTTTCTTATATTCTACGCCGGCAGAGCCCGGCCCCGCGCATACCTCAGCCGCCGTTAGCCCCGACCAGAAACCAGGAGGGGACCAAGGAGTGAGGGGCTACGTGACAAGTTAGGCTCCTGAGTCGCGATGCTCAGGAGTCCCCCTTGGCGCATGAACAACAAGTAGGGGGGTGAGATGTATGGGTGAATTTACCATTCTACGTCTGCAGAGCCCGGCCCCGCGCACACCTCAACCGCCGTTAGCCTTTCGGAACTAAGGGGTGAGGGGCTACGTGACCAGTTAGGCTCCTGAGTCGCGATGCTCAGGAGTCCCCCTTGACGTTCAAACGGCCTTCATACCTTGGCTCCGCTCGGGGAGAGACGTGCGACGAACCAGGCCCGAGGGGTCTGGCTGGGTGGCGTGCGTCTGGGCGTGACCTAGGCGTAGCCCCCGTGCCCAGCCCCCTCGCGCGGCACTCCCGAGGGGAGGCATTGCGATGAGTCCAGACACTGAGCTCTGGGCTCCCTGAGGTTGATGCGGCCGGGGGCCACCCTCAGTTGTTTATCACCAGCGCGGAGCATACCGCTTCCGTATGTGTACGGGCATAGCCGCTCCTCGGCAGTGTCGTCAGCTAGCGCGGAGCATGGTGCTTCCACTGGTGCGTGGGAGGGGGCTCCCCTCCGGGAGGAGCCCCCGGGGCGTGTACAGCCCCGCCCTGACACGTGGCTGGCATGGTAGGGCCTGACGAGGTGTATCTGGGCACCCGTGAGCCAGCGCGGAACTCATGGGGCCCTACCTCAAGGCGGGTTGCACCTGGCACTGGGCCTTAACTTGTGAGGTGTTCCTGCAAATTCGGTTAGATGTCGACGCTCTACGTTCTCGGGTCCCTGCCCTCAAGCGGGTCTCAGTCGTCGCTGGTATGCCAGGTCGCGATGCCGTGGACAAGGCCAGAGGGTGAGGGCTGGAGAGCTAGTAGGAGCCCATGAGTCGCGATGCTCAGGTACCCCCCCCCCTTTAACGTGCAAGCGGCCGACATGGAGGAAGAAGGGGTGCCGTGGACAGGCATCAAATAACAATCATGATGCGTCAAACGCACGACCTGAATAAACGCAAGAGGGGTACATGCCGCCGGGTCTGGCCCGAGTGGCTTGGGGATGATGCAGCCCGAGGGGCACCCCCAACAAAGTAAGCTAGGAACATGAAGCAAAAAGGGATACATGCCGCAGGGACGGACCCACGCGGCCTGGGAATGATGCAGCCCTGGGGGGCGCTCCCAGCTGAAAATGAAACTCGAAGGATGTCACCTGATAACGTTGAAGACGGAGGGATATTGAAGTAGCGGACGTCGCGGGCTGTGGAAGCTGATCTTCACGAGCCCCCAGGCCCAGGAGCCTCGGGAGGCTCCGGAGGCGCTGGTGGCTCCTCGCGGACCATCTCCGTCTCTGCCAGGACTGCGGAACGCCTGGCCTCTTGAGCCTCCAGGATGCTCCCCATGAGGTGTTGGCGCGTGGCAGCCTCGTTCGGCATGCCGTAAGGCATGCGAACGTAGCTGTGGGGTGGACCTTCACAACCCCCCACTCGCGAGGGCCAGTGGCGCTCCTGAGAGGCCCCTCGGTTGAGCCCTGGTATGTCGAGGCAGACGCGCATCCCACCATCCTCGCCTGGATGGGGAGCTACGGCGGGTAAGCGGTGGCTGCCACTCATGACTCTTGACTCCTGCAGCTCCTGAATGATCTGGCTGACGAACTCCTGAGGGTTTGGCCCTCCTTGCCTCTCTCCTTCCTGAGGGAAACGTGCTTTGAAACACAACTCCAAGTGGTGCCCGAGCGCCTCCCTCGTGACCTTAGCAAGGTCGGTGGCCCTCCAGGAGAGAGCCCCCGAGCCTTGCTCGAGGAGGGCGCCGGGCGCGCCTTCCTATGCGATAGAAGGAGGTGCCCCTTGAACAGGCGCGGATCCTGAGGGGCCTGCCGCCTGAGGGGTCGGGCCAGGCGATGTCTTCTTCTTCTTGGGAGCAGCCTCGGGGAGCCTCCCGCTCCTGCGATATGGGTCTTCAAGCGACGCGGCTTGAAAAGCACGCTCCAGGGAGCACACCGCATCTCTCTCTTCACAAGGCACCGTGATGACTCCGCCGCTTCCTGGCATCTTGAGGACGTTGTAGCCGTGATGAGTCACGGCCATGAATTTGGCCATAGCTGGGTACCCGAGGATGGCATTGTATGGCAGGCGAATGTGGGCGACATCGAAGTCGATGAGCTCGGTGCGGTAGTTGTCGCGCGCCCCGAAGGTGACAGGGAGGCGGACCTGCCCAATCTGTACTGTGGAGCCATCGGTGACTCCGGAGAAAGGCTTGGTTGGCTGAAGCTGATTGTAAGGCACTTGGAGATTGTTGAATGTCTCTACGGACAGGACATTGAGCCCTGCTCCACCATCGATGAGGGTCCTGGTGACTTGCACGTTGCTGATGATTGGGGAACAAAGCATCGGGAGGACTCCGGCTGTGGCCGCGCACTTGAGCTGATCCGCTAAGCTGAACGTGATGGCGCACGCTGACCACCTGAGAGGGCGTGTGGCTTCGAGCTTGGGGAGGACTGCATTCACTTCGCGGACGAACTGCTTGAAGATGCACTGAGAGGCTGGGGCTTGAGCTCCGCCCAGGATGCAAGCAATCGCGCGCGGCTCCTGGAAGCCCCCAGCCCCCTCGTCCTGATGGTGGTTCTCATTTCTCCTTGGCTGCGGTGGCAGAGGAGGGAGGCTTGCGTTGCCTTGCGGGTGATCCTCGCGAGGCCGATCCCTCCAGCCTCCCTCGCGAGGCGGGTCCCTCCAACCTCCCTCGCGAGGCTGATCCTGCCAGCGGTCCTCGCGAGGTCGGTCGCGCCACCCTTGGCGAGGGCCGCGGTCTTCCCAGCGTCCTGTGTTTCTTCCTCCTCCTCGGTCGTAGCCTCGATCTTTGCGGTCGGGGCGTCGACCGATTCTCCCTTCTCGCACGGCTTGGAGCTCTTGACATTCATTGGTGTTGTGGGTGTGGAGGTCGTGGTACACACAGTACCGGCTGCCCTTGGAAGACTCGGGCTGATCACTGCCTCGCTTGGTATCTGGTTCTGCCGTGAGCACGGCAGCCCCCTTGCGCTTTACGTCCTTGACATTGGGCTTCTTCTCTTCTGGGTCTACGGCTGGCAGCTCGAGGAGGGAAAGGTGTCCTTCCTCAGCCCTGGTGCACTTGGTCGCCAAGTTGAACAGCTCCAAGGATGTGCACAGATCTTCATGCATCGCCAACTCCTCCTTCATCTTGATGTCACGCACACCGTCGGAGAAGGCTGAGATGATGGCCTCCTCGGTCACCTTGGGAATCTTGAGGCGTGCGTTGTTGAAGCACTGGATGTACTTCTGTAGGGTTTCTCCTGGCTGTTGCTTGATGCGGCGCATGTCGCTCACGACGGGAGGCCGGTCGCGAGTGCCTTGGAAGTTGGCGATGAAGCGGGTGCGCATCTTGTCCTAGGAGGAGATCGTGCCAGGAGCCAGGTTCAGGAGTCAGGTGCGGGCTCCGTCCTTGAGTGCCATGGGAAACCAGTTCGCCATGACCTTCTCGTCCCCGTTGGCGGCTTCGATGCCCAGCTCGTAGAGCTGGAGGAACTCCGCAGGGTCGGCCGTGCCGTCGTAGCCAGGAGGCAGGTCTGGCTTGAACTTGCCGGGCCATGCGACGCTGCGCAGCTTGGTGGTGAAGGCGTGGCAGCCTGCTGTGGCCACGGGAGGCCTTTGGTGACGAAGGGCCTGGTCTTGCGGGTCCCCATGCGCTGCCGCTAGGAGCAGCGCGGGGTCTTGGCGTGCTGGAGCAGGAGTGCGGTCATGACGGGCCGGTGCAGGGAGCACTCGGGCAGCTTCTTGGGGGCGAGGGACCTCTTGACAGCTCTGCTCTTGCTGCGCTGGTGCCGGACGGAGTGGGTTCCGCCCAGGGGCCACGCGCCTTCGGGCCAAGGCGCCTTCTTGAGAGGGAGGCGGCTGAGGCGCCCCAGGAGCTTCATCGCCCGTGCAAGGCAGGGCACGGTGCAGCGAGAAGGACGGTGCGGGGGAGCCACCTGCGGTGCGGACGAGCTCGGCGACGCGGTCGAGCCACTCTTCGTAGACGTCGTCGACGGGGCGGTAGCGCAGGAGCTCGTTTGCCGCGATGAGCGCGGCTCGAGCCTCCTTGGGCGCACGGAGCGCGCGAGACGAGGAACCAGCCGGGGCGAGTGAAGGAGTAGCGGTACTGTTGTCTCGCCTTACGGACGGATGCTGGGACGATGCTTGCTGCTCATTCCCCGCCGGGCCGGTGGTGGCGTTGACGGCAGGCGACGGGGAACGGCGGGGGCGGCCGCCGACGGGGGCCGTCTGGGCGACGCGGGTGGCGAGAGCGGCCCGACGCTCGGCACGGGCCCGACGAGCGTCTAACATGGATGCGATGGGCGGCGAAGAACAGGGCGGCGGAAGACGGATTCCGGTGCACCCCTACCTGACGCGCCAAATGTCGGATTTCGGGTTCCGGTAGACCCTCTAGGTTCGAACTCTGGGGTGCACGCGGAGATCTCACCCCCTACCTACCTGCACCTCGTCGCCTTGCAAGGATCTAAACTACCAAAAGAGCAACACAAGGGACACAAGGTTTATACTGGTTCGGGCCACCATTGTGGTGTAACACCCTACTCCAGTGTGTGGTGTGGTGGATTGCCTCTTGGGCTGATGATGAACAATACAAGGAAGAACAGCCTCGCGAGGGTGAGGTGTTCTTGTGGCTAGGCTCTCGATCGGATTGGATCAAGCTAAGATGAGATGCCTCTACTGTGGTGGCTAGCTCTACTTATAGGCAGAGGCCCTGGGCCTCTTCCCAAATATTGAGCGGGAAGGGCGCCAACAATTAGCCATTTTGAAGGGGAACATCTAGTACACTTATCCTGACTAAAGTTGGTCCTCGCCTGTCAAAGGCTCTGGTGGTGACGCCGTATTGGGCTCCACGATGACCTCCTTCCTGTCGTTGCGATGGTCTTGGTCTTGTTGCGCCGAAACGGATGCCTTTGCTTGATACTCTCGCCTGCGCTTGCCTCCTTTGCACCAAAGAGGAAATGAGGACACTGCGCGGGCTGGCGCCCGCCTGGTGCCCTTGGTCGTCATGGCTTGCGTCATGGGCACCTCGTGAGGTACCCCGCCTTAATCTCTCCGCCTCCCCGCGAGCCAGCCTGGAGAGGCCGTGCCTGAGGAAGATTCCTGTTGTCCGCCCCGTGAGGCTTGGCCCCTCACGAGGGTCTTGATCTTGTGCTGATGAATATGGGTCGTACTAGGCCACCCCCAGAGCCACGCCGCAGACCGCAGGCAGGCAAGTCTGGGTACCCCCGTTCCCAGAACGCCGACAAACATCGTGGAGAACATTGTAAGAATCAAAAAAGAGAGAAGAAGCCATCTAGCTACTGCCTACTAACCCGTAGGTCTATGGTGAACTACTCACGCAATCATCGGAGGAGCACTAATGAGGATGATGAACCCCTTCGTGATTGTGTTCCCCTCCGGCAAGGTGCCGGAATAGGGCTCTAGATTGGACCTTGTGGTTCTGGACTTGCGGCAGTTGTAATTGTGTTTTGTCGGCTCCCCTAGGGTTTCTAGAATATTTGGGTATTTGTAGAGCTGAGAGGCAGTGGAGGAGACCCCCGTGGGCCCCTCAACCCATCAGAGCGCGCCTGGGGCCTCTGGCGCGCCCTGGTGTCTTGTGGGCCCCACGGGCCTCCCCTTTGGTGCTTCATTGGCTCCCAAGTTGTCTTCTGGTCCAAAAACAATCTCCAAAAAGTTTCGCTGGGTTTGGACTCCGTTTGATATGGATATTCTGCAAAGTAAAAAACAAGCAAAAAAGAGCAACTGGCACTTTGTACTATATCAATAGGTTACTCCCAAAAAATGATATAAAGTTGCTATAAAATGAATGTAAAACATCCAAGATTGATAATATAACAACATGGAACAAGCAAAAATAATAGATACGTTGGAGATGTATCAGTCCTTAGCGATTGGGGCGGCTGCGACTGATCTGCAGCGACTCCTTTGGCAGCAGCGGCCATCGGCAAATGGGTGTTGCTAGCTTGGGTTTCAATCTAATGGCTTGTCCCAGATCGCTGATTTGGACGAGGATCCTCCGACTATGCTCCTACAAACATTTAGCCGCAAACTAGGCCAGATCGGCGGTGTGGCACGGCTTGCGGCAAGATCTGGTATGTGTGAGGGTCCGGACGATGGTCGTGCGGACTTGGCCGGAGCTGCGCGCTGGTGCTCAGAGTAGGCGAGGTGGCAGTCGGTGGTGAGGTTCTCCATCATCTTCGGTTTTGGTCTGTGATGACAACATGTCCCGTGGCGGCGCCCTCGCCATGGATCGCGTTGGCCACCGAAAGTTCTTTGTGAGGGTTACTATCTTCAGATCCGGTGGTTGCCTTCAACATTGAGTTGCAATCTATGGACAATGTCATGACACAAAGGGTATGGTTGTGCAAGGTGGTCGGTTTCGTCCAGAGCATGCGGCTGCTAGGATTGCAGAAAAATGGTGGCAACAACACATGATTGACTCCGATGGTGGTGCTCCTCGAGTACCCAGTCTTGAGCTGCGGGTGGAAACCTAGGTGTGACTCGAGTTGGTTGTACCTGGCAATGATGATTTTTTTGCGTTGTTACCTTGTTGAATGCATTGCTCAGATATGCTCACACTGATTCATCAGGGTGAAAACCTAGACTCTGGCTTTTGGTGGTCGGATCCGGTGACGGCGGCACTCAAACGTTGCTCCCTTTCTGAAGGCGTTGCTATTGAAGAACCTTGTTGTTATTGTGGTGTCATGAGATAGTTGGCACGAATATGTTCATTGTTGCAGGTTGTCAATCGCGGAATTGATCGCTTTGAGTTTTTTTTTTCTCTGCTTGCTTAGGTATGGCTTTGGTCTTATTTGACTTTGCTATTTGCCGACAACTTTTTGTGTGTGTATGTGTTGGTGTTGGTTGTGTGCATCCTAGTTATGTAGAGGCCGGGTGTGTGCTCATTTTGATTGTATTGGCTTGATGCTTCATTTTGAGTAATAAAATCTGATCCATCCATTTTGCATCATGTTTTTATGATGATATTTATTGCATTATGGACTGTTATTTCACTTTATGATACAATTCTTATGCCTTTTCTCTCTTATTTTGCAAGTTTCACATAAAGAGGGAGATTGTCGATAGCTGGAATTCTGGACCGAAAAGGGCTATATCAGAGGCATTTTTCTGAACATCTCCAAATGAGCTGAAATTTGATGGAGAACTATTTTGGAATATATTAAAATTATTGGCGAAAGAAATACCAGAGGGGGACCCACCAGGTGCCACAAGCCTAGGGGGCGCGCCCCACCCCCCTCGGCGCGCCCCTTGACCTCGTGTTGATCCTGGCGGGCCTCCGGGGCCCATCTTCTCCTATATGGTGCCATTTGCCCCAAAAAAATCAAAAGGAAGGTTTCGGGACGAAGTGGCGCCGTCTCGAGGCGGAACCTGGCAGGAGCACTTTTTCTCTCTGGCGGAGAGATTTCACGGGGAAATTTCCCTCTGGGAGGGGGGAATCGGAGCCATCGTCATGACCAATGATCCTCTCATCATGGGAGGACTAATCTTCATCAACATCTTCACCAGCACCATCTCATCTCAAACCCTATTTCATCTCTTGTATTGAATCTTTGTCTCAAAACCTCAGATTGGTACCCGTTGTCGGTGTCAAAACCGGCAGATCTCGGGCAGGGGGTCCCGAACTGTGCATTTGAGGATCAGAGGTAACAGGAGACAGTGACACGATGTTACCCAGGTTCGGGACCTCTTAATGGAGGTAATACCCTACTTCCTGCTTGATTGACTTTGATGAGTATAGGATTACAAGAGTTGAGCTACCTCGAGATCGTAATGGCTAAACCCTAGATGTCTAGCCTGTATGATTATGATTACCTCTACAAACTAACCCCTCCGGTTTATATAGACATCAGAGGGGCCTAGGGTTGTATAGAGTCGGTTTACAGAGAAAGGAATCTTCATATCCAAACGCCAAGCTTGCCATCCACGCAAAGGAGAGTCCCATCCGGACGTGGGGGAAAGCCTTCTATCTTGTATCTTCACGGCCCGTCAGTCCAGCCCACGTCACATAGCCCGGACGCCCGAGGACCCCCTAATCCAGGACTCCCTCAGTAGCCCTTGAACCAAGATTCAATGACGATGTGTCCGACGCGTAGATTGTCTTCCGCATTGCAAGGCGGGTTCCTCCTCTGAATACTCCAAAGTGATGTTCCAAACCCAAGAACTATATCCAGCTCTGTCGAACAGTTACCACTCACAACCGCAAGGGCATAATACTTAATCAAAGAACATGGCATACCTTTACTGACAGTTTTACTGGTAAGACATGACGTCTGACCGCTTCATTATTTCAAATCATTTTTCGACCTTCCGTTTCGTGTTTCGAGACGCATCCTCCAGTGACACGTCTTGTCAAAGCAGAGATCGTGTCCCCTTATTACGGGATTCTCATCAATGAGGGCTTGGGTAATCCAACCGTGCCATCCACACGACCCCTTGGGAATAGGCAAATTTTAAGGCATATGCGGGGTCGCTTGATATTCGTTCCCTTTGTAAAGGGACAAAGACCCATCCTTTTAGCTCACACCTTCTTCCTCCTCTGCCCATCCGTCCTTGAGCTCCAACGCCCAACCCCAAATCTTCCACCATCGCCACCACGTACTCCAGCCATGTCTGGATCCGGCTCTCAAGGAAAGTGGGTGGCTTCTTCCGTGACGAAGAAGGATCTCCAGGGGCTCCGGGAGGTGAGGTACTTGACCGTGGAAATCGGACATAGGCTCCCGGCCAAAGGGCAAGTCATCCCCACTCCAGAGCCCGGAGAGAGGGTCGTGTTCATCCCTCACTTCCTGCACGGGTTAGGGTTTCCCCTTCACCCCTTCGTTCGTGGCCTCATGTTGTACTACGGGCTAGATTTTCACGATCTGGCCCCGAACTCCTTCCTCCACATCTCTGCGTTTATCATCATGTGCGAGGCATTTCTCCGCATCCTCCCACACTTCAGCCTATGGCTCAAGAACTTCAACATGAAGCTGAAGGTGGTCGACGGGGAGCACGCGGATTGCGGCGGCGCCATGGTGAGCAAGCTTCCCCACACTACCTGGCCTCAAGGGGCCATTGTGAATACTGTCAAGACATGGCAGTAGGAGTGGTTCTATATTACTGAACCCCGCGACACCAAGTGGGCGGCCACCCCTGCATTCAGATCTGGATCCCCGCTGTGGCTCGCGTCGTGGACCAACAAGGGTCTAGACTGGGGATCATCTGATGAGGTGTTGATGCTACAAAAGTGCATCAAAAGTATCATAGAGAAGAACATCTGCCTCACTAAAGTGATCCAGCCTCCAGGTGATGCTCGTCCGCCGCACCCTTCCCTGCCAGCGACAGCCTTTCCGTTTGTGGGAGTTTAATCTGGAAGGCCCGCGAACTCTGCAACAATTCTTCGGCACAACGCACGAAGAGATTTGGAAACTGCTCTTTAAATCTCAAAAATCGTGGCCGGAGACGTCCGAGGACGTCGGCCTTGACTGCAACCATCCGTCCACATGGCTTGGTTCATTGACCCAAGGGGATATACTAATGATTTCACCCTTCAAACAGGTCTGGACAAAGAAGGTGGAGCGGATCAGGTGTCCTGCCCCCCTTCCCGAAGACTCAGCTGATCCTCTCCTAATGAGGATACTGGTTCCGCCGTCGTACCAGGCGCCGGTGAAGAAGGACAAGAAGAAAAAGAATAAGGAGGCTGAAAGTGACCTCCGCCATGAAGGCACTTCGGATGCTCTGTCCGGAGGGACCGAGGCTCCCTCCTCTCACGAGGGATACGAAGACGAGGACGAGGAGGAGGAGGAGGAGGAAGATGATGATCCTCATCTCAAAGGGAAAAAGATGGCAGCCTCCGCAGATCCGGAGGCAGGGACATCCAAGAGGGGAAAGTTATCCCTCTCGGATGATTCGGACTCGGGCGCCGAAGCTATCCCAAGCCCTGCTCCCGGGCCAAGCCCCCTGCCGAATCATAAGTACCTAAGGATGCTCTTCATACACCTTGATGGGTACGGTGGTTGAGAAGATTCAGTCCGCTAAAAACGGGTTGAATGACACCTTCATGAGCCTACTAACAGGCTTCGAGGTATGCGATGTAATGTCTTTAGCTTCTTTCCATATGAAAAATACGCCTGTATATAGATAGTAGCCCTTGAGACTCTTGTCGTCTCATAAAGAGAGGCGAACAGAGGATCTATAGATATCTTCAGGAAGTCACATACTTGTTTGATTGGAAAAACATGCTTCACTTTTAGCAGCAACCGCCCAGGCCATGGAAGTTTCCGAACTAAAGCAGAAACTGAAGCTATATGATGAGGACATTGTCCTTATGAACAAGCGGCTTGACGAGGTGCAAGGTATATTTCGGGCATCCCGTTTTGTGCCTATAAGATGGCGAGCATGCTAGGTTGAAACTTAGACGCTGTTATGTGCATAATTGCAGATGGTGCTGCCGCGGTCGAGACCCTCATGGGTGAACTTGCCCGGGCCAAGGAGCAGGCTAGGGTGAGTAGTGCGGCCGCTGATAAAGCGGCTGCAGATTTGAAGGCTGAACAGGCCACCCGACGCTAGTTCAAGGAGCAGATATCTGCCATAGACGCCACCCGTAAGTGCAAGTCCCTCGAGGAGGAGAATAAAGCCAAGGCAACCGAACTCGACAAGGCCCTTCAGGAGGCCAAAGAGGCGCGGTCCGAGTCTAGAGCGGCTCGCGAGGAGATCCGACAAGCTGGACAGATAGCGGCTGGTAAGCCCTTTGTTTTACAGACTAAGTTAGGTGATCAGAAATATGCCTTACTTAATCAACTATGGAGTTCTCCTAATGTGTTTGCGGATCTTCCGAAGAGTGCTGCCGACGCCGCGCAATTCTTCCAGGCTCAGGAAGGACACGCGGCTGAGGAGCTGTTCTGGTCACAGTTCGCAGCGCAAGAGCGCCCGACGCTGCTAAACGACCAAATGGCGCAGTGGGCCGAGCTGCATAAGATGTCTGGAGTGGCCATGAAGGACGTCATAGTTCGGCTATGGCCCGCTGGACCCATTCCGAGAAGCTATTTCGGCCTAGTACGGTGAATCATCGATGCACTGCCCCGAATCGACACAATCAAGCGGTCAGTGTGCATAGAAGGCGCACGGATGGCCTTCTCCCGCGACAAGATGCACTGGACGAAGCTGAAGGCCGTCGCTATTGCGGTTGAGGGAGGCAAGGACGACCGCACGCCAGAGTGCTACTTAGAAGACATCCTAGAAGGCGCCCGCTTGATAGAGGGCCAATGTTCAAAGGATATTATGTTCGAATAAATGTACCCGAACTGCCCGGACGTTTTTATTATATATGAAGGCATTGTGATATATTTGTGCCATTGTCTGAAAGTTCTTTCCTCTGGTGCGGCCGTTTTTGCATTCCCGAGAGTTTTCCAGTCATCGTCTTCGGCCCTCGTGGTAGATACTATAGGGTGTTCGGAATAGCACATGACCACACTTGACCCAATGTCTTGGTCCGTAAAGGAGGTGTCAGTGCAGCGAACCAGGCAATCGGACTATGTGGCTTTACCACTCTCACTTAGCCATAGGAGTTTGACGATGGGGCTATAAGATAGCCCCTGGTATGTACGTGACTATCCGGATGCGGATGCGTTACACGTGTGACCGGTAAACAGTCCTTCGTATAATACGGAAAAAATCGCTAAAGATTTAGTAGGTCGCCGAGTGGCTGACCAGCTCTTGCCGCATCATGACAGTCAGTTTTTGGCTTTCTCTACTGAGGTGCTTGACTGGACGAACCAGAAACACAATCGCAGTAGTTCTCCCTTTACTACCCTAGTCGAACAATCGGAACGTAAGGTAGCAAACACAGGAGCCGGGCAACCCAACTATTAACCAAAGACATGATTTGGAGCCGATGCATATAATGCCAGATTCGGGACGCCGAAGTGTGCTATAAAGCTATTCGGGCTTTTGTTTGGCATCACATATGTGGCCACATGGAGCCCCTGGCAATATGTGCCGAGGTGAGTGAAACAACTGAGGAGACGGAATACAGTTTATGAATAAGGTCGATACCGAATAAATATTGTCTCCACTAGAATCCGATTGATATGTCAAAACGTGATCTTACAGAGGGCAACATAATCACCAAGGCCATTTTACATGTCGAGGGTCTAAGAATAAGGGGAAAATCTCTATACAGGTCCTTGAATAGAGTTTTGGTCTACAAAATCCTTTGGAACTCTTGCCGCACGTCTGCACCGCTTTCGCTTTGGAGGGAGAGATTCCTTGAGAGGAATAGTCTTCGGCTATCTCTGCGAAATCGGGCTCGAGGAGACTCCTTGTAAGTCCGTAGGATGAGAAGGTTTTAATGCACCTGTTGTAAAAGAGAAAAATAATTGACAAAAAGAAAAGGGAAGGCCATATAGGGTCCAACCGTACTATAGGCTTGTACGTATGGTGCCTCCGCCGATGCCCAAGGTATCTTGAGTGCATAATTATGCAAGCGCGGTATGAATTTCGCGGATGTGAGTGGCGATCGACGAAGGCGAAACTGCTAGTCTAGCTGGAATTATCGAGCTGTCAGCGTGCGGGACTGGTCGGACTTGTCTAAAAAAGTCTGGCAGCTTGATGGCCAATGAGGCATGCGGCTTGATAGGGTCGCTCTGTATTTCGGCCGCGAGGGCCGTGGTATGCTCCTCCGTACGGAGGGAGCGTTTCGTGTTTCCATTGACTCTTATGACGCCACGTGGGCCCGGCATCTTGAGCTTTAGATAAGCATAGTGCGGGACCACATTGAAACAGGCGAAGGCGGTTCGTCCGAGCAGTGCGTGATAGCCACTCCGGAAGGGGACGATATTGAAGATCAAGTCTCCGCTTCGGAAGTTGTCTGGCGAACCGAAGACGACCTCCAGTGTTATTGAGCCCGTTCTGCGGGCCTCTGCACCAGGTATTACTCCTTTAAAGGTAGTTTTAGTGGGCTTGATTCTTGAAGGATCAATGCCCATTTTGCGGTCGGTGTCCTGATAAAGCAGGTTAAGACTACTGCCGTCGTCCATGAGGACTAGCGTAAGGTGGAATCCGTCGATGATTGGATCGAGGACCAGAGCTGCCGAACCTCCATGACGGATACTGGTTGGGTGGTCCTTTCGATCGAAGGTGATCGGACAGGCCGACCATGGGTTGAATTTTGGGGCGACCGACTCTATGGCGTAGACGTCCTGAAATGCGCGTGCGCGCTCCCGCTTAGGGATATGTGTGACATATATCATGTTCACCGTTTTTACTTCGGGGGAATTTCTTCTGTCCCCCTGTGCTCAGTTGACGGGGCTCTTTGTCGTCGTCCTCGCTGGGCAGCCCTTTCCCCTTGTGTTCGGCATTGAGCTTGTCGGCCTGTTTGAAGACCCAACAATTTTTGTTGGTATGATTGGCAGGCTTATCGGGGGTGCCGTGAATCTGGCAAGGCTGATCGACTATTTTGTCCAAACTGGATGGACCATCTCTGTTTCCTTTGAATAGCTTCTTGCATTGACCGGATTTGGAGCCACTGAATCTGGCGTTGGCCGTCGTTTCTTCGGTACTTTCATTATTGATTCGACGCCTATGTTTGTTGTGTCATGGCCTGCCATTGCCCTCCCTGGCTTCGGAGGTGTCGGGGTCGCTGGTGCTATTGCTTCTACGGGCTAGCCAGCTGTCTTCTCCCGCGCAAAAGCGGGTCATGAGTGTAGTAAGGGCCACCATGGACTATGGCTTTTTCTTGGCCAAGGTGTCTGGCGAGCCATTCGTCGTGGACGCTATGTTTAAAGGCCGCGAGGGCTTCGACATCCGGACAATCTACAATTTGGTTCTTTTTAATTAAGAACCTGGTCCAGGGTTTCGGGCTGACTCTCCGGGTTGTTGGACTATGTGACTGAGGTCATCGGCGTCTGGGGGCCATACATAGGTACCTTGGAAGTTGTCTCTAAAGGCGTCTTCCAAATCTTCCCAGCTGCCGATAGAGTTTTCTGGGAGGCTATTTAACCAGTGCCGAGCTGGCCCCTTAAGTTTTAAGGGGAGGTATTTGATGGCATGTAGATCATCACCGCGAGCCATGCGAATGTGGAGAAGAAAATCTTAGATCTATACTGCGGAATCTGTTGTGCCATCGTATGATTCGATGTTCATGGGTTAATACCCTTCTGGGAACTGGTGCTCTATTACCTCATCGGTGAAGCATAGGGGGTGTGCGGGGCCTCTGTATCAGGCCATGTCACAACGTAGTTCGGATGAAGCCCGTGTGCGGTTTTCGGCCCAGGTGAGGTTATGCTTATCGCGCCAGGCCTGATAGACGTCTTCTCGCGCTGGGGCACGCCCCCGTGATCCGTAGATTGATCTGGTCTGACCAGCTCTATTGTCCAGGAACTATCGTAGGTCGTAGGTGTATCATGGAGCCGTAGTTTCTCTACCTCTGCGGCGAGGTAGTGTGGGCTGGTGTTCGGCTTGAGTTGCCGCTCTGTCCCGACCACGTGGTGGTCGGTCGGGTCAGTCAGCAGCATCACGCGTTGGTAGTGTGGGCTCCAAGGCCTCATCATCGAATTGGGATAGTAGCTTGCGCTTTGGGTAACTCTTAGTTGGGCGTGCGAGGTCGTATTCCTCGGCTGCCAGGACGTTAGTCCATCTGTCATTGAGTAATCCTGATCATCTTGAAGCTGATGTTGCTTCTTTTTCAGGCTTTTTGCAGTAGCGATTAGCCGGCGCTTAAAGTGCTCTTGTTCGAGGGGTTCCTCCGGCACGATGAAATCTTCGTCGCCGAGGCTCACATCCTCTTCGGAGATCGGTAGGTAGTTACTTTCTCTGAGCCCTCATTCCCGACAGGATCGTCGGGGTCAACTTGCCCATCCTCCCAGTCATCCTGTTCGGATGTTGGCTCGACACGGGCTTCGGGGTCTTCGGCATTCTCTGGAGTTTTATTGTCTTCAGTGCCAGTATTGTTGTCCTTGTCGCGACGCGATTTTGAGCGGCGTCGCTGACGTCGATGCTTCAGGGGTGCTTCAGCAGGCTTGTCCTCAACCGGATCCTTATCACCATCGTCGCCGTCCTCTTTGGGTGTGTCTACCATGTACACATCATATGTGGAAGTGGTCGTCCATCGTCCGGTAAACGGTGGGTTTTGGCCCTGCTCAGCTCCGGCATCGTCGTCCATACTGTCGATGCCTTCGGAGGCGTAATTGAGCATGTCGGTTAGATCCTCGACAGTGGCTATGAAGTGGGTGGTGGGTGGGGCGTAAAATTCCCCGCTCTCAGCACCTAGCATGGACTAGGGGCAGTTCGGCAGCGATTCATCTATAATAGCGAGGGATCGCATTAGGTCCAGAGCCTTGCTTAAAGGCGAGGGTTGGACGGGGGGACAAGGGCTTTTGACGCTAAGTTAGGAAAAAGCCTCTGGGTTGTTGGGGAACGTAGCAATAATTCAAAATCTTCCTACGTGTCACCAAGATCAATCTAAGAGATGCTAGCAACGAGAGAGAGGGAGTGCGTCTTCATACCCTTAAAGATCGCTAAGCGGAAGCGTTACAAGAGCGCGGTTGATGGAGTCGTACTCGCGGCGATTCAAATTGCGAAAGATCCGATCTAGCGCCGGACGGACGATGCCTCCGCGTTCAACACACGTACAGCCCGGGGACGTCTCCTCCTTCTTGATCCATCAAGGGGAGAGGAGAAGTTGAGGGATAACTCCAGCAGCACGACGGCGTGGTGGCGATGGAGCTCGTGGTTCTCCGGCAGAGCTTCGCTAAGCACTACGGAGGAGGAGGAGGAGGAGTTGGAGGAGGAGAGGGCTGCGCCAGGCAAGGGGTGCGGCTGCCCTCTCTCTCCCTCACTATATATAGGGGGAAGGGGGGTGGAGGAGGCGCCCTAGGGTTCCCTAGGGGAGGGGCGGCGGCCACAGGGGAAACCCTAGATGGGTTTGGCCGCCCCCACCCCTAGGAAACTTGCCCCCCAAGACGGGAGGGCGGCTGCCCTAGGGGAGGCACCCCCACCTCTCCAGGTTACGTGAGAGGGGTTGGGAGGGGCGCACAGCCCCTTAGTGGGATGGTGTGCCCCCTCCCCTTGGCCCATAAGTCCCCCCAACGCTTGTCGGGGCCTCCGAAACACCTTTCGGTCACGCTGGTCGTCACCCGGTACTCCCAGAACAATTCCGGACTCCAATACCCTTCGTCCAATATATCGATCTTCACCTCCGGACCATTCTGGAGTTCCTCGTCATGTCCGAGATCTCATCTGGGACTCCAAACAACCTTCGGTAACCACATACTATTTCCCATAACAACTCTAGCGTCACCGAACCTTAAGTGTGTAGACCCTACGGGTTCGGGAACCATGCAGACATGACCGAGACACCTCTCCGGCCAATAACCAATAGCGGGATCTGGATACCCATATTGGCTCCCACATGTTCCACGATGATCTCATCGGATGAACCACGATGTCGAGGATTCAGTCAATCTCATATACAATTCCCTTTGTCTATCGGTATGTTACTTGCCCGAGATTCGACCGTCGGTATCCCCATACCTTGTTCAATCTCGTTACCGGCAAGTCTCTTTACTCGTTCCGTAACGCATGATCCCGTGACTAACTCCTTAGTCACATTGAGCTCATTATGATGATGCATTACCGAGTGGGCCCAGAGATACCTCTCCGTCATACGGAGTGACAAATCCCAGTCTTGATTCGTGCCAACCCAACATGCACTTTCGGAGATACCTGTAGTGCACCTTTATAGCCACCCACTTACGTTGTGACGTTTGGTACCCAAAGCATTCGTACGGTATCTGGGAGTTGCACAATCTCATGGTCTAAGGAAACGATACTTGACATTAGAAAAGCTCTAGCAAAACGAACTACACGATCTTGTGCTATGCTTAGGATTGGGTCTTGTCCATCACATCATTCTCCTCATGATGTGATCCCGTTATCAATGACATCCAATGTCCATGGTCAGGAAACCATAACCATCTATTGATCAACGAGCTAGTCAACTAGAGGCTCACTAGGGACATGTTGTGGTCTATGTATTCACACATGTATTACGGTTTCCAGTTAATACAATTATAGCATGAACAATAGACAATTATCATGAACAAATAAATACAATAATAACCATTTTATTATTGCCTCTAGGGCATATTTCCAACAGTCTCCCACTTGCACTAGAGTCAATAATCTAGTTCACATCACTATGTGATTGTAATTAATACAACACCCATGGGGTTTGTTCATATCTCGCTTGTGAGAGAGGTTATTAGTCCACGGGTCTGAACCTTTCAGATCCGTGCGTGCTTTACAAATCTCTATGTCATCTTGTAGATGCAGCTACCACGCGCTACTTGGAACTATTCCAAATAACTGCTCTACTATACGAATCCAGTTCACTACTCAGACTCATCCGGATTAGTGTCAAAGTTTGCATCGACGTAACCCTTTACGATGAACTCTTTTACCACATCCATAATCGAGAAAATTCCTTAGTCCACTAGTTACTAAGGATAAGTTCGACCGCTGTCATGTGATCTATTCCTGGATCACTCTTGTACCCCTTGACTGACTCATGGCAAGGCACACTTCAGGTGCGGTACACAGCATAGCATACTGTAGAGCATACGTCTAAAGCATAGGGGACGACCTTCGTCATTTCTCTCTCTTCTGCCGTGGTCAGTTCTTGAGTCTTACTCAATACTCACACCTTGTAACACAGCCAAGAACTCCTTTGCTGATCTATTTTGAACTCCTTCAAAATCTTGTCACGGTATGTATTCATTTGAAAGTACTATTAAGCGTTTTTTATCTATCCTTATAGATCTTGATGCTCAATGTTCAAGTAGCTTAATCCAGGTTTTCCATTGAAAAACACTTTTCAAATAACCCTTTATGCTTTCCAGAAATTCTACATCATTTCTGATCAACAATATGTTAACAACATATACTCATCAAAAATTCTATAGTGCTCCCACTCACTTCTTTGGAAATACAAGTTTCTCATAAACTTTGTATAAACCCAAAATCTTTGATCATCTCATCAAAGTGTACATTCCAACTCCGAGATTCTTACTCTCGTCCTTAGAAGGATTGCTGGAGCTTTGCATACTTGTTAGAATCTTTCAGGATTGACAAAACCTTCTGTTTGTATCACATACAACCTTTCCTCAAGAAAATCATCGAGGAAACAATGTTTTTACATCTTATCTGCAAGATTTCATAAATAATGCAGTAACTGCTAATATAATTCCAACAGACTCTTAGCATCGCTACGAGTGAGAAAGTCTCATTGTAGTCAACTCCTTAAACTTGTCGGAAAACATCTTAACGACAAGTTGAGCTTTCTTAATGGTGACACTTACCATCATTGTCCGTCTTCCTTTTAAAATCCATCTGCACCCAACAGCCTTACGACCATCAAGTAGTTCTTCCGAAGTCTATACTTTGGTTTTATACATGGATCCTCTCTCGGATTTTATGGCCTCGAGCCATTCATCGGAATCCGGGCCCGCCATCGTTTCTCATAGCTCGTAGGTTCATTTTTGTCTAGCAACATGACTTCCAAGACAGGATTACGTACCACTCTAAAGTAGTACGCATCCTTGTTGACCTACGAGGTTTGGTAGTGACTTGATCCGAAGTTTCATGATCACTATCATAAGCTTCCCCTTCAATTGGTGTAGGTGCCACAGGAATAACTTCCTATGACCTGCTACACACTAGTTGAAGTGACGGTTCAATAACCTCATCAAGTCTCCACCATCCTCCCACTCAATTCTTTCGAGAGAAACTTTTCCTCGAGAAAGGACCCATTTCTAGAAACAATCACTTTTGCTTCTGGATCTGAAATAGGAGGTATACCCAACTGTTTTGGGTATTCTATGAAGATGTATTTATCCTCTTTGGGTTCGAGCTTATCAGCCTGAAACTTTTTCACATAAGCGTCACAGCCCCAAACTTTTAAGAAACGACAGCTTAGGTTTCTCTAAACCATAGTTCATACGGTGTCGTCTCAACGGAATTGCGTGGTGCCCTATTTAAAGTAAATGTGGTTGTCTCTAATGCCTAACCCATAAACGATAGTGGTAATTCAATAAGAGACATCATGGTATGCACCATATCCAATAGGGTGCAGTTATGATGTTCGGACACACCATCACACTATGGTGTTCCAGGCGGTATTAGTTGTGAAACAATTTCCACAATGTCTTAATTGTGTGCCAAACTCGTAACTCAGATATTCATCTCTATGATCATATCATAGACAATTTATCCTCTTGTCACGATGATCTTCAACTTCACTCTGAAATTACTTAAACCTTTCAATAATTCAGAC
>LR880970.1:687061370-687075272 GCA_904067115.1 Aegilops sharonensis
TCCAAAGATCCATCAACATGGAGCTTCTTCATGCGTTTTATACCAATATGACTCAAATGGCAGTGCCACAAGTATGTGGTACTATCATTACTATCTTATATCTTTTGGCATGAACATGTGTATCACTACGATCGAGATTCAATAAACCATTCATTTTAGGTGCAAGACCATTGAAGGTATTATTCAAATAAACAGAGTAACCATTATTCTCCTTAAATGAATAACCGTATTGCGACAAACATAATCCAATAATGTCTATGCTCAATGCAAACACCAAAACAAACAACATTTATCTGGGTTCAATACTAATCTCGAAGGTACAGGGAGCGTGCGATGGTGATCATATCATCCTTGGAAACATTTCCAACACACATCGTCACCTCACACTTAGCTAGTCTCCGTTTATTCCGTAGCTTTTGTTTCGATTTACAAATGTTAGCAACTGAACCAGTATCTAATACCCATGTGCTACTAGGAGTACTAGTAAGGTACACATCAATAACACATATATCAAATATACTTTTGTTGACCTTGCCAGCCTTCTCATCTACCAAGTATCTAGGGTAGTTCTGCTTCAGTGATCGTTCCCCTCATTACAGAAGCACTTAGTCTCGGGTTTGGGTTCAACCTTGGGTTTCTTCACTAGAGCAGCAACTGATTTGCCATTTGATGAAGTATCCCTTCTTTCCCTTGCCCTTCTTGAAACTAGTGGTTTTTACTAACCATCAACAATTGATGCTCCTACTTGATTTGTACTTTCGCGGTGTCAAACATTCCGAGTTGCTCAAGGATCATCATGTCTATCCCTGAAATGTTATAGTTCATCATGAAGCTCTAATAGCTTGGTGGCAGTGACTATGGAGAACCATCACTATCTCATCTGGAAGATTAACTCCCACTCGATTCAAGCGATTGTAGTACTCAGACAATCTGAGCACATGCTCAACGATTGAGCTTTTCTCCCTTAGTTTGCAGGCTTAAGAAACTTGTCAGAGGTCTCATACCTCTTGACGTGGGCACTAGTCTGAAATCCCAATTTCAGTCTTTGGTACATCTCATATGTTCTGCGATGTTTCAAAACCGTCTTTCGTGCCACAATTCTAAACCGTTAGCATTACGCACTGAACTATCACGTAGTCATCAAGACGTGTATGTCAGATGTTTTGCAACATCTACAGACGAAGCTCGAGGTTCAGCACACCGAGAGGTGCATTAAGGACATAAGCCTTCTGCGCAGCAATGAGGATAATCCTCAGTTTACGGACCCAGTCCGCGTAATTTCTACTATCAACTTTCAACTAAATTTTCTCTAGGAACATATCTTAAACAGTAGAACTAAAGCATAAGCTACGACATAATTTGCAAAGACCTTTTTACTATGTTCATGATAATTAAGTTCATCTGATTATTTAATGAACTCCCACTTAGATAGACATCCCTCTAGTCATCTAAGTGATACATGATCCGAGTCAACTAGGCCGTGTCCGATCATCACGTGAGACGGACTAGTCAATATCGGTGAACATCTTCATGTTGATCGTATCTACTATACGACTCATGTTTGACCTTTCGGTCTCTTGTGTTCCGAGGCCATGTCTGTACATGCTAGGCTCGTCAAGTCAACCTAAGTGTTTCGCATGTGTAAATCTGGCTTACACCCGTTGTATGCGAACGTTAGAATCTATCACTCCCGATCATCATGTGGTGCTTCGAAACAACGAACCTTCGCAACGGTGCACAGTTAGGGGGAACACATCTCTTGAAATTTTAGTGAGGGATCATCTTATTTATGCTACCGTCAAACATGACAAACATCACATGCATATCATAAAGTGACATGATATGGACAATATCATCTTGCGCCTTTGATCTCCATCTTCGAGGCGCGGCATGATCACCTTCCTCACCGGCATGACACCATGATCTCCATCATCGTGTCTTCATGAAGTTGTCTCGCCAACTATTACTTCTACTACTATGGCTAACGGTTAGCAATAAAGTAAAGTAATTACATGGCGTTTTTCATTGACACGCAAGTCATACAATAAATTAAGATAACTTGTCGTGGTTTTGTCACGGCAGATGTCCTCATGAAAGGACTTAGTCGTGGAGCCACCGCTACGGGTTAGCTGAAAGGGGTTAAAGCGGACAAGGGACACAAGAGAGTTTTATACTAGTTCGGGTCCTTACAATGAAGGTAAAAGCCTACGTCTAGTTGTGATGGAATTGATGGGGTTTCGATGACCAGGGAGCGAATACGCTTTACCTAAGTCTCGAGTTGTCGTCTGTTTTCCTGAACCGCCTTCGGGTCGTCCCCTTATATACATGGGTTGACGCCCGTCGGTTTACAGAGTCCCGAGGCCGTCTCATAAACGTGTCCGGCTTGGTCTCCGCTCTTTCTACCTTACAATGCAAGTTACATATCAATACTGGTTTATAGCTACGGGCTTTAAACCGGTTCTGGGCCTTGGGCCTCTACTCAGCGTCACCGTCTGCCTTCATGGGCTTCAAGTTAATCCGGCCTCTCCTAGCCGGTTTACGCCCAGTAGTAATATCCCCAACATTAGGCCCCAGACTGATTTGAACTGGTTCATGTCAGTCCTCAAGAAAAACTTCATCTTCAACATTTTCACATAATTTTGTAAACCGTCGTGACGTCATCTTCCCAAATCGTGGTAAACTGTCGTGACGTCATCTGTTATAAAAATTGTGTATGACATGTCTTCATTAATAGGTCTCCGGCAATCGAGGCGACAATCCGCTTTCCAAATTTCTGGCTCCTCGATTTTCGCGCCTGACACTTATCCCTTGCCTTTATAAATAGGGCCGAGGGGTCATTTTCACCTTTCCCCCTCGTGCCTCTTCGCGTCGTCGTCTTCCTCGCGCCACTCAGTCCTTGGAGCTCCGCCGCCACCATCGACCGTCACCTCTGCTTCGACTCTGGCCGCTGCATCACCCTGAACGCACCAGAAAACTACGGCGCCTCTTCGCTTCTTCATCAGCACAGGTAAGCTCTCTGCTCTTTCCGCCATAGATCTGTTCTAGGGTTTCGGTGTTCGTCGATGCTCTTCGGTGTTCGTCAGTGTCCATTGCCTGCATAACAGGGTTTTGATCCAGACCTTGATAGTTATCTTGTTCAATGATAACCGTAGCTCCTTTTTCCCATCTAATGCGCCTTGCTAAGATAGAAAATCCCATCTGAATCTTCATCCACTGTTTCGGCACCGCTCCTTAGGTCTGAATATATTTTCCTTTTCTGATATGCCGCAGATCCAAAATTGTAATACCAACTTGTGAGATATGTTTTCCTTCACTTATACATCTGCAGTCTTGACTCTTCAATGTTTAGACTAGGCGGTTTAACTTCATAGAAAAAATGACAACCCGGTATATACCATTAGTCCCTTTGTTGAACCGCCAATGTATTTCCAATTATCACCTCCACTGGTGTACTGTTTCACTGTTAAACTCCGGTTTGTAAATAGCTGACTCCGGTTTAGCAATATACTTACATCTTGTATCACTGTATAGCTGTCCAATGTAAATCTTAAACCGGAAATCATTATATTGTAGATCTTCATTGCCATGGCCAAACAAGTGTATGAATGCAATTGGGTCCCTTCTCGAGTAACAGAGGAACAGTTAGACAACNTAACAGGGTTTTGATCCAGACCTTGATAGTTATCTTGTTCAATGATAACCGTAGCTCCTTTTTCCCATCTAATGCGCCTTGCTAAGATAGAAAATCCCATCTGAATCTTCATCCACTGTTTCGGCACCGCTCCTTAGGTCTGAATATATTTTCCTTTTCTGATATGCCGCAGATCCAAAATTGTAATACCAACTTGTGAGATATGTTTTCCTTCACTTATACATCTGCAGTCTTGACTCTTCAATGTTTAGACTAGGCGGTTTAACTTCATAGAAAAAATGACAACCCGGTATATACCATTAGTCCCTTTGTTGAACCGCCAATGTATTTCCAATTATCACCTCCACTGGTGTACTGTTTCACTGTTAAACTCCGGTTTGTAAATAGCTGACTCCGGTTTAGCAATATACTTACATCTTGTATCACTGTATAGCTGTCCAATGTAAATCTTAAACCGGAAATCATTATATTGTAGATCTTCATTGCCATGGCCAAACAAGTGTATGAATGCAATTGGGTCCCTTCTCGAGTAACAGAGGAACAGTTAGACAACCTTGTCAAAACGGGCGCTTTAAGTAAGAAAGATGCCATTCACTGGAGGGTCCCTGGCCCGGAATGTCCTCCTACTACCAAAGACGGAGAAGTTGTTGTTTTTGCTGATCACCTAAGCCGGGTTTCAACCCTCCCGGTTCAAAATTCTTTCGGGATGTACTGGCCAACTTTCAGCTGCGCCCACAAGACATCGGCCCTAACTCTGTAACCAACATCTGCCACTTTCAAGTGTTTTGTGAGGTTTACCTTCAAGAGGAACCTTCTGTAGAGCTATTCAGGGATTGCTTTCATCTGAACCGCCGCACAGAATTCAAAGATGGGCCTAACACAGAAATAGGCGGGATGGCGATTCAGATAAGAAAATAAGTCACCTTTCCTCACGCCAATCTCCACAGTCACCCCAAAGATTGGAACCAGACCTGGTTTTACTGCAAGGATACATCTCCAGCTGATGAGAACCCCCTGCCGGGTTACCGTCCTGAACGTCTGAGTAACACACACCCTTTTCCTCAAAGGCTAACTGCTAAAGAAAGAAGCAAATATGCTCCTCAACTATCCAAGCTTAGGGCCTTTATGGCCAACGGTTTGACAGGAGTTGATTTTGCACGCTGCTGGATAAGCTGGAGCGTTTTTCCTTTGAGCCAACGCCCCGGTTTGATGTGTGAGTACACAGGGGAATTGAATGATGCTCAACGGCACATTGATATTCAGCTGACAGATGACGAAGTCACTGAGGCTGTAAAAAAGATGCTGAATGAACCGGAGGCTACCTGTGCCCAAACCGGACTCCCCCATTTCTGCACCATCAACAAACCGCCAGTTGTAAGAATCATACTATCTGTTTTATCTGAAATTGCTTCTGTCCTGATGTGTTCTGAAAATGTGATGACTTTTTGGCAGGACAATGATCCATTCTGGAACAAGAAACCTCCGCAAGACAAACCGGTGAAGCCAACCCGCCAAAAGACCAAAGCTGTGAAAAGACCTGCTAACCGGAAAAGAACCACTGCATCCTCCAATCCACCGGTTGATGATTATGTGGGTAACTCGGACTTTGAGGTAGAACTTGACTCACTTGGTTCATTTTTCATACGCCTTATTGATGATGATTATTGCCAGGACGACGCTGAAGTCAGTCACGCCGATGTTGTAGAGGTAATCATCCTTTCCTCCGGTTCAAACCCTTTGCCTTCACTAAAAACCCGTCGAGCAAACCGGAAAGTTAAATTTTCACATTCTCTTGCTTATTTGGATCCAAACTTTCTTTTGAAGACACAACAGCACAAGGCTCGCCGCACAACCCGGCATAGCGGCCAGGTAATTACCTCCGCTGGTTTACCGAACAGTCCGGTTCGGAAACGCCGATCAGAGGTCTCTAATTTCCTTGACATGTCATGCCCCAAAGAAGGTTGTTTTCGTCAACCTCTTAATCCGTATGATTCCAATTATCAGGGCACTTCTCATTCATCCTCTGGCGAGTCGTCAGCCACCAAACTTCCACCCCTCAAAACGGTTATTGGGTAACTTGTTCACTTGTCTTACTCTTGATATGCATTTTATATGCTATATTGACCTTCATGTTTTACTTTGTCAGTGCCAAGCCCAGACCAAGCAAGAAAGCTCGCCTGAACAAACCGATATAAGAAGATATAGCTGCTGAACCGGAGAAAACTACAGATCCTGTAGAAGCCAACCTTGATGATGTGGTGAATGATCCACCGCTTCAAGACTATGACTTTGTTACTGAACCGATACAAATTGACACCACAGGCCATGCCGACGAACCGGCCAGCTCTCTCTGGACTGACAAACCGACAAGTCCAGCAAAGAATATCAACAAACCGGCGACCCCAGTACGAGCTACTGCAAAGAAGGATGATGATGTTCTAATTACTGGCATTGGCTATACGGATCCAGGGAATCCTGTCGCTTTATCGAAGCATACCGCCAAGGAGGAATTTTCTGCAATTGGCAAAGGCAAATGGAATGCCGATCTGTCCACCTACACTCATCTGAACGCTCAAGACCTTCATTCCGGCTATATGAACCGTCTGTTCACTAGCCGTGACTATGAAGCCGGTCTGGTCAATATGATGAAGGAAAAATATGAGGTAACTTTATGCATGCTTCTCTTTCTGTATTGTCTCTTCAGCTTTATCAACTGTAGTAGCCCCCAAGTGACGGTTTAAAACCGGGACTTTAATAGCAATCTCGAGCTTGCAACAATGCATATTAACCTCACTGATGTAGCCTCCAAGTGCCGGTTTAACTGTATAGAGATGAAGCGGGACTTTGTAGTAGAAATCCGTTTTTAGCAAGTTACGAGCAAATACACATTAGCCCCCAAGTGCCAAGCTTAATACTTGTATTGTGCTTTGGGACTTCGAAAAAATTGTCTGACAGAGCAAATATGCATTAGCCCCCAAGTGCCAAGGGCATAACTTGTTATGGGCTTGGTACTTCAAATGTTCACTGTTACCTGACCAGATGACTGTCTCTTTGTAGGCTGAGCTGAGCAAAAAAGAGAGCCAAACCGCTGATCTTCAGGAAAACCTTAAATTACAACAAGATGAAACCTCCAAGGCGAAGGCAGAGTTGACCAGCGCTCTAGGCGCGATGGAGAAACTGAAAGAAGGCTTCAACAAGGAACGGTCGGATTGGGAAAGTGAAAAATCCGGTTTGATCAAAAGGGCTGAGAAAGCAGAAGCTGCTCTTAAACTAGTGGTTGATGAACTGACCAGCATAAAGCGGCAGGTTCATGCCATGACCGCAGCCGTGTTTGGTAAGCATCTATAACTCCCGATTTGACCATACTCTTTCATGTATCTGCCGGTTTACTAACCCTTGCAATTATATAGGAACTCGTATTGGTCACTTGGGATCTGACGTGCAGAAGAAGTTAAAAGCAGCCTATACTCTGATAGAGCAGCTTTATACCGGCGCGCAACGGATCATATATACTGCTTCTCACAACAATCCTCCTCCCACCTTGATTAGAGATACCTTAGAAAGCTTATCCATGCTACCTGCCCGGGTTGAAGAACGGAAAAAGTCTGCTGCACTGACCCGGGCAAAGGCGTGGGTACCTGACTTTGATCCAATTGAAGTGGCCCAAGGTTATCCTAGTTTGAAGGAAGACGGGACAGAATTCGGCGAAGATGATCTCCGGATCATAAACCGGGAGGTATGCCCGTTGGCTTGTCAACTAGTTGAAGAAGTGGACATGTCATACTATCAAGAAAATTATGATGACAAGAATAAGCGGGTTGCTGCACCAATCCCCGAAGCTCAGAATCTTATCCCGCCAATCCGTAAGCACACTTATGCCCCTGATATTGTACCGTCGACGCTGATAAGTGATGAAGCTGTATTCCAAGACCTAACTGGGATCGACTGGGCAACTGTTGATTTCCAGCCACTGGGTAGAGAAGAAGAAGCTGAACCGGCGCGAGATGACCCGCAACCGTCAGGCCAAGCTGGTGACCAATCATGAATCAGAAGTCGGTTTAGTCTTCTACATGCTGCGACATTTATTTTGAGAAAACAATGATCATGTTGGGCACTGGAAAGCCTTGTAATAGGCTTAGTTAAAATATTTGTTCTGATATGCCTTCGCGCATATTTATCTGCAATTGACACCGGCTTGATTTGTCATACATAAGATATGATCTCCATATTCATTTATCCAAGCTGTTTCTGCAGACAAGAAGCTTTAAAGCGCCCTGGCGGTTTACCGCCGGGCGGGTCATGATACCCATATATATATAATCAAAGATGATAACTTAGGTTGTGACATATTATCCACAATGGAAATATATAATACCTGCAATCTTTTATGCATGATGTTGGCTGACCAATCTTGTAGCGGGGCGTATAACCCAAATCTTTTTAGGAGAAAACTACTCCAGTTGATATAAGGCCGGTTTATAATGTAAACCGTTCTGGGTTATGATAAACACCGGTTTATTCCGTAATAAAATTTTAATTGAAAACCAGACCGGGCAAATAGTCTCCGGGCTATGATTTGATCGTATACCGTCAATTTGTAATTGACAGTATGACCGGGTTGTTTAACGCCGGTCTAAAAAGCAACAAAAAATCTTTATCAAAAAAAGAGAACAGAACCCAAACAAAGGCAAAATAAAAACCATTGTAAGCGAGGCTTTGAGCTGATCAAGAGGCGTAACCATGTTCCGGACACGACCAAGCCCCCAAGAAGGCGTAGCTATGGTTCGTGTTCAATCAGGCCCCCAAATGATGATGTGGCATTACGCCGATCAAGAGGTGTAGCTATGGTTCGGGTTCGACCAAGCCCCCAAGTGATGCTATGGCATTGCGCCGATCAAGAGGCATAGCTATGGTTCGGATACGACCAAGCCCCCAAGTGATGCTGTGGCATTGCGCCGATCAAGAGGCGTAGCTATGGTTCGGATACGACCAAGCCCCCAAGTGATGCTATGGCATTACGCCTATCAAAAGGTGTAGCTATGGTTCGGATACGACCAAGCCCCCAAGTGATATAATATAAAGCCTTTGAGAGGCTAAAACCAAGGGGTAAACCGGATGCCGCTTTAGCAACAAAAGCTCCATGTAACCACACATGATGTAAGAAAACAACAGATACCCCGCTTTAGCTGAGGTTCCGGTTTATTATATTGATCATAATATATACATAGGCATAATATGTACATAAGCAGAGCCTATAGCTCAAGTATAGTAAGGCCGAAGATGAGCAATATTCCACGGCCGGCTGGTCTCCTCCTCCGATTTACGTGAGTCCTTGCGCTCTCGAACATCGATTAGGTAGTATGACCCGTTGTGCAGATTCTTGCTGATCACAAAGGGTCCTTCCCAAGGTGGGAATAACTTGTGCATATCCGTCTGATCCTGGATGAGCCGAAGCACCATATCTCCTTCTTGAAAGGTTCTGGTTTTAACCCAGCGGCTATGATAGCGACGCAGATCTTGCTGATAAATCGCCGAACGGGTGGCCGCTATGTCACGCTCCTCATCTAACAGGTAGAGAGCTTCTTGCCCGGCCTTCTCATTTTCAGCTTCAATATATGCCGCTACACGAGGTGAATCATGGCGGATGTCACTAGGAAGAACCGCCTCCGCTCCATAAACCATGAAGAACGGCGTGTATCCTATCGATCTGTTGGGTGTGGTGTTGATGCTCCATAACACTGAAGGTAGCTCCTCAACCCAACAACCCGGCGTCCGCTGCAAAGGGACCATAAGCCGGGGTTTGATGCCTCTCAAAATTTCTTGATTGGCCCTCTCCGCTTGACCATTGGACTGTGGGTGAGCCACTGATGATTCATCAAGCCGTATGTGCTCACGTTGACAGAACTCCTTCATGGCACCCTTTGACAGATTGGTACCATTGTTAGTGATAATGCTATGTGGAAAGCCAAACCGGAAAATCACCTTTTCGATGAATTGAACCACCGTGGCCGCGTCACACTTGCTAACTGGTTCTGCCTCCACCCACTTTGTGAACTTGTCAACCGCCACCAAAAGGTGGGTCTTCTTGTCTTTGGAGCTCTTGAAAGGCTCAACCATATCCAGCCCCCAAGTCACAAACGGCCAAGTAATTGGAATCATCCAACTCTTGAGCCGGTACATGAGCACGCCTTGAGAACTTCTGACAGCCATCACATCTTCTGACCAGATCCTCAGCATCTGCATGAGCGGTTAACCAATAGAAACCGTGACGAAACGCCTTAGCCACCAAAGATTTTTGAACCGGCGTGGTGACCACAATCTCCTTCGTGGATCTTGCGTAAAATTTCACAGCCTTCTTCAGGAGATACACAGCGTTGAAACGCCCCTGTCACACTGCAATGATGCAGCTCTCCATTGATAATAGTCATAGACTTGGACCGCCGGATTATCTGCCTGGCCAACGTCTCATCCCCTGGTAACTCGCCTCGGTTCATATATGCAAGATAAGGAACCGTCCAATCCGGGATAACATGAAGAGCTGCCACCAACTGAGCTTCCGGATCAGGAATAGCCAAATCCTCTTCACCAGGGAGCTTGATGGACGGGTTATGCAGAACATCTAAGAAGATATTAGGTGGAACCGGTTTTCATTGAGAACCCAGGTGGCTTAAAGTGTCCGCCGCTTCGTTCTTCCGCCGGTCCACATGATCCACCTGATAACCTTTAAAGTGACCTGCAACAATGTCCACCTCACGACGATATGCCGCCATGAGTGGGTCCTTGGAATCCCAAGTGACAGACACATGTTGAGCCACCAGGTCCGAGTCACCAAAGCACTTTACTCGGCTTAGGTTCATCTCCTTAGCCATCCGAAGACCATGGAGTAAAGCTTCATACTCAGCTGCATTGTTAGTGCAAGAGAACATTAAACGGAGAACATAACAAAACTTATCACCTCATGGGGAAGTTAATACGACTCCAGCCCCCGAGCCCTCCAATTGCCTGGACCCATCAAAGTGAATAGTCCAATAAGTGTGATTTGGCTTCTCTTCAGGCGCTTGTAGTTCTGTCCAGCCGTTGATGAAACCCACAAGTGCTTGAGATTTGATCGCCGTTCGGGGTATATACTTCAACCCGTGAGGCCCGAGCTCTATGGCCCACTTGGCAATCCGGCCAGTTGCTTCCCTGTTCTGGATTATATCTCCCAAAGGAGCAGAGCTGACCACTGTGATGGGATGACCTTGCAAATACTGCTTGAGCTTCCGGCTTGCCATGAAAACCCCATATACCAGCTTCTGCCAGTGTGAGTACCTCTGCTTGGACTCAATAAGCACCTCGCTGATATAATAAACCGCATGCTGAACCAGATACTCCTTTCCTGCCTCCTTGCGCTCCACCACAATAGCCATGCTGACAGCCCGAGCATTAGCTGCCACATATAGCAACAACGGCTCCTTGTCAACTGGGGCAGTAAGAACCGGCGGATTAGCTAGCTGCTGCTTTAAATCCTCAAATGCTTCATTCGCGGCGTTACTCCAGACGAAGTTATCCGTTTTCTTCAGCATCTGATACAAAGGAATGGCCTTCTCGCCAAGGCAGCTGATAAACCGGCTCAACGCGGCAATCCGGCCTGCCAAGCGTTGAACGTCATTGACACACTTCGGTTTAGCCAAGGAAGTGATGGCCTTTATCTTTTCCGAATTAGCCTCAATGCCCCTGTTAGACACCAGAAAGCCCAAGAGCTTGCCTGCCGGTACACCAAAAACGCACTTAGCCGGATTAAGCATCATCTTGTAAACCCGCAGGTTATCAAAGGTTTCCTTTAAGTCATCAATCAACGTCTCCTTCTTCCTTGACTTGACCACAATATCATCCACATAGGCATGAAAATTACGGCCGATTTGTGTATGAAGATAATTCTGCACACACCGTTGATAAGTCGCCTGAGCACTCTTGAGCCCAAAGGGCCTAGATACATAGAAGAAGGCTCCAAAGGGGGTTATAAAGTCCGTCTTATCCTGGTCCTTAACTGCCATCTTGATCTGATGATAACCGGAATATGCATCCAGAAAGCTCAAACGCTCGCAACCTGCCGTAGCATCAATAATTTGATCAATACGGGGAAGGGCAAAAGGATCTGCTGGGCAAGCTTTGTTGAGATCTGTGTAATCCACACACATCCGTCAAGTGTCGTTCTTCTTAAGGACCAGCACCAGATTAGCCAACCACTCAGGATGGAAGACTTCAACGATAAATCCAGCCGCTAAGAGCCTGGCCACTTCTTCTCCAATAGCTTTGCGTCTTTCTTCATTGAACTGGCGAAGAAACTGTTTAACCGGTTTATACTTAGGATCAACATTAAGTGTGTGCTCAGCGAGTTCTCTCGGTACACCTGGCATGTCAGAAGGCTTCCACGCAAAGATGTCTCGATTCTCACAAATGAACTCGATGAGCGCGCTTTCCTATTTCGGATCCAAGTTAGCGCTGATGCTGAACTGCTTGGACGAATCGCCAGGTACGAAGTCAACAAGCTTAGTCTCATCAGCCGATTTAAACTTCAAGGCCGGATCATGCTCGGTAGTTGGCTTCTTCAACGGAGTCATATCTGTCAGATCAATGTTGTCCTTGTAAAACTTCAAGTCTTCCGTGGCACAAACCGACTCAGCATAAGCCGCATCACCTTCTTCACACTCCAGAGCTATCTTGCGGCTCCCATGGACGGTTATAGTTCCCTTGTGACCCGGCATCTTGAGCTGAAGATAAACATAGCAAGGTCGTGCCATAAACTTAGCATAAGCCGGCCGTCCAAACAAGGCGTGATACGGACTTCTGATTTTCACCACTTCAAAGGTCAAGGTTTCTGATCTCGAGTCATGCTCGTCCCCAAAAGTCACCTCCAGAGCTATCTTGCCAACAGGATACGCCGATTTACCAGGCACCACACCATGGAACACCGTATGGGATGGTTTAAGATTCTTATCTGTTAACCCCATGCGACGGAAAGTTTCATAATACAGGATATTGATACTGCTCCCTCTGTCCATGAGTACCTTTGTGAACTTATAACCTCCTACCTGAGGTGCCACCACCAACGCTAGATGACCCGGATTGTCAACCTGGGGCGGATGATCTTCTCTGCTCCACACAATCGGCTGCTCCGACCAGCGTAAGTAACGGGGCACTGCCGGTTCAACGGAGTTCACCGCCCTCTTATGAAGCTTTTGGTCACGCTTGTCCAAGATAGTGGTGAAGACATGATATTTCCCACTATTCAACTGCTTCGGATTGCTTTGGTAACCCGACTGCTGCTGCTGCTGATTATTATGGCCACCTTGGTTGCCCTGATTACCTTGATTGGTATGTCTGCCCTGATTACCATGCAAGCCTGAACCGAAATTTCCTCCGCCATAACCCGGCCCATGAGACCCGGGGCCTGAACCGTCACCCGGTCCGTGATCATATCGGAAGGCATTACAATTTTTGAACTCTTGCATGATGTAGCAGTCCTTGCAGAGGTGTGTGGCCGGCATCTCCTTCGTCCCATGTTTCGGACAGGGCTGGTTCAATAGGTAAGACAGGCGGTCCGGGTTAGGGTTAGGTGCTCCATTGCGCTGGGGCGGTTTACCCTTGCGCCGTTGGCCCTTATCCCGTGCGTTGGCATTGGCCACAAAGTCCATGCTGTGATCCGCTTTACGTTTGCCGCCGTTTCCATGACCCGCCGGGCTGTGGTGCTGCCCCTTGGCGTTGCTGCTCTTCTTTCCCTTCCCTGTCTTATCATCATCCGACTCGGGATCCTTGGTACTATCAGAGTCAGCATACTTTACTAAATCGGCCATGAGGGTTCCCATGTCATTACAATGGCGTTTCATCCGTCCCAACTTCAACTTTAGAGGCTTAAACCGGCAATTGCCTTCCAAAGTTAGAACTGCGGCGTCAGCGTTGATGCGGTCCGATGAATGCAAAATTTCTGACCCGGCGCACCCACTGGGTTGTTGATTCTCCTTCCTCCTGTACACAGGCGGCTAAGTCCACAATCGACATGGGCTGCTTGCATGTATCCTTAAAATTCTAGATAAACCGGGCTCTCAACTCGGCCCATGATCTGATAGGGTTAGCTGGTAGACTCTTTAACCAAGTACGAGCCGTCCCTTCTAGCATCATGGTGAAGTACTTCGCACAAGCTGCATCATCCACATCTAGCATCTCCATGGCCATCTCATAGCTTTCAACCCATGTCTCTGGAGGCAAAT
>LR880970.1:687085417-687103082 GCA_904067115.1 Aegilops sharonensis
CCCCCCCCACGTGCGAGCTTGCACCACCCTTAGCCTGGCTCGCTAGAAACTGGCGATTCGGCAGTTTCTAGCGAGTCAGGCTGAGGGCTACTTTAAGCTTCGTGCGCATGTCAGTTAGCCCACTGCGTTCGCAATCAAGCACACAGTTCGTTGCCCAAATGGGCCTGGTTGCGATTTTATGGGCAACTAAACGCGCCCTTCATATCTTCTAGCTGAGACCCGTCCAGCTTTCTATTGCGTATGTACTTACTTAGATATATGTGCGCGCATACTCGGATACAAAAATGACACACCTAAGTAAACATACGGCTCCTTACGTAATATTTGTAAACAATCCCTCCACCCCCCCCCCTTGAATTCAACACGTGTAGCATGTTAGATTCTATTCCATGCTTATAGCGCCAAATTGAGTACAAATGGTACGTGACGCACATCCCTCGCCCATGCAGTTCCTTAAGCGTGTCTGTCCATTTAGTCTTTTTTTATCTATTTTTCCTTAAGAAAAAGAAAAACACGTTTATATCGATTCTTTTTGTTTGTTCCTAGTGTTCGCACACGAACATGTCAACATGTACCCTCTACGCCGGGGGTGATGCACCACAGCTCACGTCGAAGGAGACCCGTTCGGAAGCGCGGTACACCAGCAATCCGGCGGGCGCTTTTGAGGACCCGAAACCTGACACACCCAGGAGGGACCCCGTCAGGGCGAGCTGCGGCTATGGGCTGCCGTAGGTCGACCTGATCGTTCCTAGGGCCTCGAGATTCGCCTCCCTATAACAAAAAGAACGAACAAAGAACGAGAAGAAAAAGATCTAGGGTTAAGGAGAAGAGATAAAGGATAAAAGGTTGTAGATGAATTGATTGAATGTGTGTTGTTCAATCGGTCGTCACCCCTTAGGTATATAAGAGGCGGATGTACTTCCCGTGCAAGGAAAATTCTTGGATCCACGTCCAAAACCCTAGTCAAATTCGGATGGTTTTGTCCGAACTCTTCAAAACTGTTTGATTTAAAATTGGTTGCACATTCCGGGTCTTTCTTTAGGTAGTACACGACCTCGGATGGAAACGAAACCAAAAGTATTTTTGACCGTTTTGAAGAGACGTACAACTTTCATGTTGAACATTTTTTGATCAGGGGCCATCTTGAGGGGGGTATTTGGCTCTTTTCCGAAGTCTGCAGTAGAGAAATATGAAACCCAGATTGTTGTCCCTGGAGTGTTGGGCCATCTACTGGAGCAGCACCTTGTACTGGTTGTAAATTTTGCATATGACCTTGGATTAAGACGACTTTTATATCAGAATCATCCGTTTCAACGAGACAAAGAACTTTCATGTTGAAACTTTTTCCATCCGGGGTCATCTTAATTATCTTTCATGCCATTCTATAATCTGATGTCAGCACGGGTATCTCCGAAATCGTCATACTTTTTGCGTCCGGGTTATTTTGGACCACCTTTATATCAACTTTGATCTTCTCTAAAAGTATCATCCAATGCTAAATTGCAACCATAATTTTGACTTCCTCTTGATATAACTTCAAGCACTCTTTATGATTGTGCCACTTTTGAGCGTCAACACATGCCCCCCTATTTTTCGGCAAAGCAAGCATGCCGAAAAATAACTTGTACCATGTTGGTTCTAAGGACGATGTCAACACTCCATTGGCTATTTTGCATGTGCTTAGGGCTATAAGTATATATCGGCCATTACTTGTTTGAATCCTTGATGCAAACTTGGGTGAAACCTTCTCAATTTCATTAACAATCTGGTGATAAAGTTCCGTCGATATCAATCTCAAAGCCATCCTCTGAACCATGTTGTTCACCCTTCTGCTAGGTTCTTGCAGGTAATCAACAATGAATTTTCTCGATACCTTGCTTTCTCTTGCATAATAATTTCATTAGTGACTGAAGTGGTGGGCTTCAGTTCGTCCTTATCTATGTCAGTGAGACCAAGCATCGGCTATTGATAGATATGCAATACACCATGATCAACATAGTAGCCGGATGCTTGATGTGCCAACTCATTTGCTCTTCAATTGTCATGTCCAGATATATGAGCAGTATTAAAGCAACCCAAGGTAAATTTTACTTCTAGACATACCTCAAGATAAATTATAAGTGATTCGTCAAAATATTGATAACCCTTGGATAATGTTGCACTTCTCATAACGAATCACTGAATGCCTCAATATGTGTAGCACATATGGCAACCAAAGGCTTGTCTCGGTTTCCAATCGAACTAAGGACGATGTCCAGATACTACACTGACCATGCTTTGTGATGTTCTTAGGGCGATAAATAAATATCGGCCATTACCATGAGGTTCATGTAGAATTCACCCATCAAAACATGTATAGCCGAAATTAACAAGTGAAATATCAATAAAATATTTCGTCCCTTTTGTATTAAGAACAAAAATGGAACTAACCAAATGTATAGTGATTTGGTAATACCCTCTCATGATATAGAAAATTATGTTGCATACATGGATCAAAATAAATCCACGGAGGGTAATTGATCATACCTAGGGATGAATTCCATGGAAAAGGCATCAATGGCATGGTTGAAGAAAATGGATGATGTGCTAACCGAAGATTTTGATGTTGTGATGCACACCTTTGGCTTAATTGTTTGTTGCTTCCATCCTTCTCTTTCTTCACTTTTATTGTACTTGCTGCAATAGAAGCATGCACATCATTTTTGTTTTGATTGATCCTCTTGGGAACCCATGCCATGTTCTTCTTTCTCAGCTCTTGTGAACTAAGATTTTGTAATTCCTTCTTTTGCCAATACGATAAGCCGAGTGGGCACCTCGGCTGTGATTCTATTTCAACCAATGGAAAATCTTTTTTGGCCTTGTGCACCCTCAACTTGTTTTCTTCAGATTTGTCACTTTGAATTTTAACAATTGATTGCTTCACTTCTTTGACTTTTGTAGCCAATGTCAACACTTTAATTGGCTCTTTGTTATTTGAGATCAAATCTGAAGTAGCACACTTGCGACCATCTTTCTTGACCCGGTATACTTGCTTGACCACCTCTTTCTTTGTCCATGGGGTCCGAACCGATTCCTTGTGATTGAAACGGTCTTTGACGCGTGATTGTTCAAATATTGATTTTCTTGGAGCTGCATAATGTTGGTGAGATGGTCTAAAATAAGATGAAGAATGTGCCCCTATATCATACCTGTCCCATGATGGATATGGATTTACATGAGCATAGGGTGTATCCACATCATTGGCATTGACATTGGCGGCCCAAAATAAGGATATGAATATATTGCACTGAAATTCTCACTTTGCCAATATTGATCCTCAGATTTGCGCCTAGGAGGTGGTCTTGATGCTTTTGAATTACTTGGCCGATAAGCGCTTTTCTTTTCAGTCTTCTTTTGATATTTTTCCAAAAGCTGCGCAAAAGTGACTTTCGGCTTTTTGCCTTTCTGCTTACCCTGGCCTTTGCTTTCTTTGGCTGTGCTTGCAATGATCTTTGGATTTTCTTGTTGGCCCCCAGTACTTAGCATCTTTATTGCAACTTTCATGGAATTTTCGCCGTCAACAATATTATCATTGTGCTCTTCAACAACTTTCTTACTTGAAAGCTTGATCCCATTATTCCCAGTTTTTACCTTCTCATGTTTAGATGGATCGGCTTGAAGCAGCTGATGCAAACACCGGTTGCCATCGACACCAATCCGAATATACTGGTCATCCCTTGGTGTTTCAACAAATCTCAATCGTCCTTTTATCAATGGTTGATTTGACTATTTGACGAAACATATTGTAATCCTCAAAAATATGCTTGGAAGAATCATGTAACTTACAATACATTCGTCCTTGGATTGATGGCTTGACATGGTGATCAAGAATTCTAATGTAATTATTTTTCAGCAACAAATCAAATCTTTGATCACACATGCTTGAATTGAAGTTATACTTCGTATTTTCTAGCCGATCTTGGTGTGCGAACGGCTTTGGAGGTAAGCAAACGAATCGTTCAGATTTGGAATCGCCCCATTGATACATCTCCAACGTATCTATAATTTTTGATTGCTCCATGCTATATTATCTACTGTTTTGGGCAATATTGGGCTTTATTTTCCACTTTTATACTCCCTCCGTTCCTTGATAAAATAAGGTGTATAGATTTTTGAGAATAAGTCTGAAATATAAGGTGTATTGCGTTGCACCACTCGTTTGGATAATTTTTCTAGGGATTTGATTACATTTTCTTATATCATCTAAGCTCCTCTATTTTCTCATGTCAATTAGTCATGTGTAATCTCACTCAAAACTTGTGAAATTTTCCCTCCACGTCCTTTCTTTAATTTCCGTGCCAAAACCTATACACCCTATATCTAGGAACGGAGGGAGTATTACTTTTGGGACTAACCTATTAACCGGAGGCCCAACCCAGATTTGTTGTTTTTTGCCTATTTCAGTATTTCGAAGAAAAGGAATATCAAACGGAGTCAAAACGGAACGAAATCAACTGGAGAAGTTATTTTTGGAAGGAAAGCTACCGGATGGACTTGGACCCCACGTCAAGGAAGGAACGAGGAAGCCACGTGGGTGGGGGGCACGCCCACCCCCCTAGGGTGCGCCCCCTGCCTCGTGGGGCCCTCGTGGCTCCCTGACGTGCTTCTTCCGCCTATATAACTCCACGTACCCTAAAACTTCCAGAACGGAAAATAGATCGGGAGTTCCGCCGCCGCAAGCCTCTGTAGCCACCAAAAACCAATCGGGACCCTGTTCCGGCACCCTGCCGGAGGGGGGAACCCTCACCGGTGGCCATCTTCATCATCCCGGCGATCTCCATGACGAGGAGGGAGTAGTTCACCCTCGGGGCTGAGGGTATGTACCAGTAGCTATGTGTTTGATCTCTCTCTCTCTCTCTCGTGTTCTTGATTTGGCACGATCTTGATGTATCATGAGCTTTGCTATTATAGTTGGATCTTATGTTTCTTCTCCCCTCTCTACTCTCTTGTAATGGATTGAGTTTTCCCTTTGAGGTTATCTTATCGGATTGAGTCTTTAAAGATTTGAGAACACTTGATGTATGTCTTGCCGTGCGTATCTGTGGTGACAATGGGATATCACGTGATTCACTTGATGTATGTTTTGGTGATCAACTTGTGGGTTCCTCCCATGAACCTATGCATAGGGGTTGGCACACGTTTTCGTCGTGTTTCTCCGGTAGAAACTTTGGGGCACTCTTTGAGGTTCTATGTGTTGGTTGAATAGATGAATTTGAGATTGTGTGATGCATATCGTATAATCATACCCACGGATACTTGAGGTGACAATGGAGTATCTAGGTGACATTAGGGTTTTGGTTGATTTGTATCTTAAGGTGTTATTCTAGTACGAACTCTAGGGCTGTTTGTGACACTTATAGGAATAGCCCAACGGATTGATTGGAAAGAATAACTTTGAGGTGGTTTCGTACCCTACCATAATCTCTTCGTTTGTTCTCCGCTATTCGTGACTTTGAAGTGACTCTTTGTTGCATGTTGAGGGATATTTATATGATCCAATTATGTTATTATTGTTGAGAGAACTTGCACTAGTGAAAGTATGAACCCTAGGCCTTGTTTCCTATCATTGCAATACTGTTTACGCTCACTTTTACCACTTGTTACATTGCTGTTTTTATATTTTCAGATTACAAAAACCTTTATCTACCATCCATATTGCACTTGTATCACCATCTCTTCGCCGAACTAGTGCACCTATACAATTTACCATTGTATTGGGTGTGTTGGGGACACAAGAGACTCTTTGTTATTTGGTTCCAGGGTTGCTTGAGAGAGACCATCTTCATCCTACGCCTCCCACAGATTGATAAACCTTAGGTCATCCACTTGAGGGAAATTTGCTACTGTCCAACAAACCTCTGCACTTGGAGGCCCAACAACGTCTACAAGAAGAAGGTTGTGTAGTAGACATCACCCATTCGGCTATGCATTGTGTTTTCCACTCGATCTCCGATGTCTTTGGATAAGATATTATATTAGCATCGGATTTCTCAAAAGAATTTAACCTTGGCTTTAAATTTCAGAAACGAAAATAGTTAGAACACACGTTTCTCAATTGAGACCAAGTGCAAGCCAAGTATGAAACAAGTAAAGCTACCCACTTAGATATAAGTTTTAAGTAAATCAATGGGGAAAGCTTTGATTGTAATAATTTTTCACTATCGGTCTTTCTGAATGGTGCAATATGTTGATATGTTTTGTGACAATCTGATTACTAACAAATAAATTACCCTTCTTCATTGGTCTCTCAATATTGCTTATGAAGATTTTTCTAATAGATGCATCAACCACAAAGTTATGACCAAATTGGAATATAGGTAAATTACTTGTTAAACATACCTCTTCAAATATGTTGGGAGAGCATGATGGTAGTGTGACTTGAAAATTATCTTGCTCCGTCTTTGGATGGCTCCCCAGCGCCTTGTCATCATATTTTTCTTGATTCTGTGCATCATTGCTTTGAAGATCCTTGACAGCTGAACTTTGTTCGACTACTTGTTCTTGTCCTTGAGGCTTGTCAATTTCTGTGGCACGGAACTCATAGGGCAGAAAGTAGGTTCCATTAACATCAGAAAATCAAGCATGGTCGTTTTTCTATGCTTGCCATGCCCCTTCTCAATAATGCTTGCCTATTTGGATTTGATGCACTCGGAATATATACTACTTGATTCGGCTTTTTCAACCAAAGCACTCTCATGTTCTGAATCATCCTCCTTTTCATGGATTCTACCAATTGGCAATGCTTATTTTATTTGAGCTAGTTCTTTTTCTGTTTGTTTCTGGCGGCGAGCGGCAACATTGGCTTTAAGTTTTTTTTCTCAATTTCAGCCCACTCCGGATATGATTGCCCCCCCCCCCCCCAATGCTTTTAGATTCTTTCGGCAATGACACATGAGTGTTGTCGAAACTTTGCAATTGTGTAGGGGGTCTATAATATGGTATAGTACTAGGTGAAGGCATATGCACTGTTGTAAAATCATGTTTTTCCTCGCCAATTTTATCAATTGGGAAAGATTCATCTTCTTGCAAAACTCTAGCTTTTACAGCCGCATAATCAGGAAATAGCCCCTTTTCATGTTGTTCAAGGCAAAAAGCACAAATCCTCTTATTTTGGGCTAAACTCTTCAATGCAGCCACCACTACCTCATCTTCTACAATATTGGGCACAACCGCTTCTGTAAAATTTACATTTATTCGGCTATGAGCGGGAAGGTGTAAAGCCAAATTATGAACATCTACAGTTGTGTATGGTGCTGAAAAATTACTGACATGAGGTGTAGCATATGACGGTTGAGAGTAACTGGCCGAATAGCTAGTAGTAGCATGGGCAATTCTCCCATCCATCGGCATGGTTGAACTAGTGTATTGCAAATTAGTTGCCGATGAATAAAAAGGTGAAACACTTTATCGCATGCTATTGGAAGTTCCTACACAAGGTGTTTCAACTTGATCGACCAAACTCATCATGTCGTTCATCGGCATAACGATTTGTGGGGTTGCCAATGCATGAGAGTTGGAGTACATATGGTGCATGTTACTAGTATCATAAGAAGTTGAAGCATGTAAATTACTTTGAATCGGCCTTTGCATATAATTAGATGCATAATTGAAAAAATAGGTTTGGTCGATAGAGTATACTCATTGAACGATCTAGTAACACCATATGAATTATTAGCATCTACAGCAGGGAATAGGGTATTCATGTTAACTTTGTAGATTGCAAACACTAGATGGTGATCTCTTCTTAGCAAGAACGGGCTGGAGACCATTCAAAACTTCGTCCCCAGCGGAGTCGCCAAAAAGTGTGTTCGCACATGAACACGTCAACGTGTACCCTCGACGTCCGGGGTGATGCACCGCAGCTCACGTCGAAGAAGACCCTTCTGGAAGCACGGTATGCCAGCAATCCGGCGGGCGCTTTTGAGGACCCAAAACCCCACACGCCCGGGAGGGACCCCGTCAGGGCGTGCGGCGGCTATGGGCTGCCCTAGGTCGACCTGATCGCCCCTAGGGCCTTGAGATTCTCCGCCCTGCAATAAGAAGAAAGAACGAAGAACAAGAAGAAGAAGAACTAGGGTTAAGGAGAAAAGATAAAAGGTAAAAAGTTGTAGATGAATTGATCGATTGTGTGTTGTTCAATCGGCCATCACCCTTTAGGTATATAAGAGGTGGCTGGACTTCCCGTGCAAGGAGGAGTCTTGGATCCACGTCCAAAACCCTAGTCAAATTCGGATGGTTTTGTCCGAACTTTCCAAAATTGTTCGATTTAAAACTGGCTGCACTTCGGATAGCACAAAAGCAATTTTGATTGTTTCGATGAGACGAAGAACTTTCATGTTGAATGCTTTTTTATCAGAGGCCATCTTGAGGGGGTGTTTGGCTCTTTTCCGAAGTCTGCAGCAGAGAAATTTGAAACCTGGATGGTTGTCCCCGGAGTGTCCAGCCATCTACTGCAATAGCATCTTGTACTGGTTGCAAATTTTGCATATGACTTCAGATTAAGACAATTCTTATACCAAAATCATCCGTTTCGACAAGATGAAGAACTTTCATGTTGAAACTTTTTCCAACCGGGGCCATCTTAATTATGCTTATTTCATTTTATAATCTGATGTCAACACGGGTATCTCCAAAATCGTCATACTTTTTGGTCCGAGTTCCACTTTGGACCATCTTTATATCAACTTTGATCTTCTCTAAAAGTTCATCCAATGCTGACTTACAACCATAATTTTGACTTCATCTTGATATAACTTCAAGTTACTTTTTATGATTGTGCCACTTTTGAGCGTCAACACTCTTCATGATTGTGCCACTCTTGAGCGTCAACACATAGCATTGGTTTTCCTCGATTTTCCTTTCCTTTCCTTTTCAATTTTTCTTTTTCAGTTTTTCGAATGCATGAACATTTTCTCAAGCTCATGAACCATTTCCAGATTCCATCGAATTTTTCAATTTTATGTGAACTTTATTTTCAAATTCTTATTTTTTCTAAATTATGAACTTTTCAAGTATTAAACTTTTTTAAGTTCGTGAGTTTATTTTTCGAATTTCACGAACGTTTTCCATTTTTATTTTTCAAATTTGCGAATTTTTTCCATTTTTCCTGAAAAGTGAATGGTCAACTCTCTATGGTCAGCGATCTGCGGTTGACTGGTCAACCATTCGCTGATCCACCAGTCACTGAATTTGATGAAAACATAGATGGGCTGGCCCATAAGCATGCACGGCGTAAGCGCCAGTTGGCTCAGCCGGCGCCAAAGGCGCTGTTTGCTTAAATTTAAGTAAGAAAACCATACTTTAATATGGAAACGTAAGAATGGAACAGAAAGAAAGAATCCACAGTTTATTGTCAAATTGGCAGCAAAACGCACACGAGACGGCTTGACTGGGCCGGCCCATCGAACTGTATAGCGTGGCGAAAAAAGATAGCAAGAATCGAGGCGATGTGAGGACTCCAACAGGTAACCTGCCGCTTGCGATTGCGACCTCATAGCCACTCGACCAGGCATCTTGCCTGATTAAAATTGCAGCGTAGAACTTAATGAACTGACGCTAGCATAGAACCGGGCTGCTGTACTTTAGCGAATTTGAATCAGGTACTCTAGCGAACTAGAATAATTTACTGTGGTGATAGTTTTTGTTTGAAAAAAAGAGTACTTGTTTTTAAGTGTATACTTTGGAATTGTGCAAGCATTTTCAGAATTTACGAACAAATTGTTGGCAACGGGAATATATGAACAAATTGTGAAACCGCGAACATTTTAAATATTTTGAACAAATATTTAGAAACATAGAACATTTCATGAAATTGCGAACAAAAATTCATGACTACGAACATTTTTAGAATCTATAGACAGAAATGGAAAGTTCCACTTTTCATCATATTCCCAAAAATTGGAACAGTGAACATATTTAAAATTTTGACCAAATTTTGAAACTGTGAATATTTTTAGAATTGTGAACAAATGTTAAAAGAACAGGAAATGTTTTTGAATTTGTGCACAAAATTGTGAACACGAGAACATTTTTCGAAACACAAACATTTTTAAATTTTTTGAACAAACATTTGAAAAGATCAAACATTTCATGAAATTCCGAACAAAAATTCATGACTGCGAACATTTTTAGAATTTATTAACAAAAATGAAAAAATGAAACTTTTCATCAAATTCCCAAAAAAAATGGAACAACGAACATATTTAAAATTTTGATCAAATTTTGAACCCGTGAACATTTTTTGAATTGTGATTTTTTTAAAAGAACAGGAACTATTTTTGAATTTGTGAACAAAATTTTGAAAATGAGAACATATTTTGAAACACAAACATTTTTATAAATTGTGATCAAAATTTTGAAAATGAGAATGTTTTTTTGAAATTGCTGAACATTTTTTGAAAATGTGAATTTTTTTTAAAGGAGAAAATTTTCTGAAATTGTTAACAATACTTGAAATTTTTGAACAAAATAAACAGGAAAAACAAAAAAAGGGGAAAAGATAAAAATAAAAGGGTCGTGCTACGCGCCCGTCGGCTGATGTTTTTAGAAGATCGGTTGGGTCGCGAGCCGTTCGATCTTGCAACAAAAGCTTTGTTTTGAAACATCACGATCACAACATAGATTATGTTTCAGTAACACAGGCGATGTTGCAATCCGGTGAGCTCGCAGGCCCGGTGATGTTTCAGGAAACATCGGGAAGTTACAAACCGGCGAGCTCTCAGCTCCAGCACCTCCAGGACACTCGCAATGTTCAGAAATATCGGAGATGTAGCATTCTGGCGAGCTTGCAGACCCGCGCCTGTGTAACATTAGTTATGTTTCAGAAAAAAAAAAAGCAACACCGGGATGGTTGCAACGGCGTAGACGGCCGGTGATGGTCGGGGCCAGTGTGAAGGAGATTGGCGGTGGCCATGCCAAGCATGGGAGCTCCGCATCGGCGCCATGGTTGTGGAGGTGGCCGGTGATGGTCGGGGCAGGCATGGAGGAGATCGACAACGGCCATGCCGAGCTTGGGAGCTCTGCAGCGGCGCCATGGTGGCGGAGGCGACGAACGGCCGAGGAGAGTGAGGAAGGGAGAGGGGTGGGACGACAACTAAGGGGGAGAAGGAAGAGGAGAGTGAAGAAGGTCGATGACCAAAGAAAGGGAACAGGAGAGCTTGCTCACTGACAGGTGGCACCGACGCATCTGGTGGTGTGTGTCTCTCAGTCACCGCTGGGGGGATCCTAGTTCTGGCAACAAACTAGTTGTTACGGTGGGAGAAGATTGCAACAACACCTCAGTTACAAATCTGGGCTATGAAAAGAGGCGTCCGATTAAACACAGATCGATGGCCACGAAGGTGATTGATTCCCACAGAATGATCCGCCGGTTGAACATAATCTTTTCCTAAAACAAAATGGGGAGAATAAAAAATAATGAAAAGAAACATAAATAAAAAAGGAAAATAAACTTGGAAAAAGGAAATAAAAATGAAAGAAAACAAAAAGTAAAAAGAAACATAATAAGGAAAATCGTAAAGAGAAATAAACAGAAAAATGAAAAAGAAGCAGGAAAAAAGAAAACAGAAAAGAAATATAACAAGAAAAAAGGAAAAACCGGTTCAGAAACCTTCAAGAAGGTTCCAAAAACTGGAAAAACTCCTGCCAGAAACCTCGAGAAAGGTTCCCAAAACCAGATCGCTGAAGCGATTAAACCGGCCGGCCCAAGTAGATTGGTCGCTCGATGTCCCTGCGTGAAACAAGGATAGTTTGACGCAGCGAGCGTCCGTNTGGCCATGCCAAGCATGGGAGCTCCGCATCGGCGCCATGGTTGTGGAGGTGGCCGGTGATGGTCGGGGCAGGCATGGAGGAGATCGACAACGGCCATGCCGAGCTTGGGAGCTCTGCAGCGGCGCCATGGTGGCGGAGGCGACGAACGGCCGAGGAGAGTGAGGAAGGGAGAGGGGTGGGACGACAACTAAGGGGGAGAAGGAAGAGGAGAGTGAAGAAGGTCGATGACCAAAGAAAGGGAACAGGAGAGCTTGCTCACTGACAGGTGGCACCGACGCATCTGGTGGTGTGTGTCTCTCAGTCACCGCTGGGGGGATCCTAGTTCTGGCAACAAACTAGTTGTTACGGTGGGAGAAGATTGCAACAACACCTCAGTTACAAATCTGGGCTATGAAAAGAGGCGTCCGATTAAACACAGATCGATGGCCACGAAGGTGATTGATTCCCACAGAATGATCCGCCGGTTGAACATAATCTTTTCCTAAAACAAAATGGGGAGAATAAAAAATAATGAAAAGAAACATAAATAAAAAAGGAAAATAAACTTGGAAAAAGGAAATAAAAATGAAAGAAAACAAAAAGTAAAAAGAAACATAATAAGGAAAATCGTAAAGAGAAATAAACAGAAAAATGAAAAAGAAGCAGGAAAAAAGAAAACAGAAAAGAAATATAACAAGAAAAAAGGAAAAACCGGTTCAGAAACCTTCAAGAAGGTTCCAAAAACTGGAAAAACTCCTGCCAGAAACCTCGAGAAAGGTTCCCAAAACCAGATCGCTGAAGCGATTAAACCGGCCGGCCCAAGTAGATTGGTCGCTCGATGTCCCTGCGTGAAACAAGGATAGTTTGACGCAGCGAGCGTCCGTTAGGTAATTTCCTGTTTGCTTTTCTTTTGAGAAAATTCCCTGTTTGCTCTACTCTGATCTCTGGCTTCGGCCCGATTGGGCCGTACGCGAGTGATGTTGGGCCGGTTTGGGGCTACGCAATCGTTTCGCCATTATTTGTTAAAAAAAAAAAACTGGGCTTAAAGTCGCCGTTTGTTTGTTGGCCTGCTGGCGGACGAACCGTGATGAGCCTGGCATCCTCGAGAAACTGCCTTCTTCCCTGGAAAGAGAGAGAGAGAGAGAGAGAGAAACTGCCTGCTGCTTCGGTTTCCTCGTGATACAATACAACGCTTCCGGTGTTGGAGTCGGAGGCGGCGGAACCCTAATCTGACACGATTGGGAGGAGACACCCAGATCCGCAAGGTAAGTGCGCTCGCCAGAATACTTGTTGTCTGATCCGCACTCTGTTTCGTTGTGGGATACGGCACCCAAGGCGTGGCTGTGACCAGTAGTTCGGAACACGGTCGCCTATTATTATTAATATAAACCAGGCCAAGGTAGGGTGAGGATCCGCAGAACTGGGAAGCGACATGGCGGCGGCGATGAGGCTCTGCGCTCGCGCGCTCCGGCGAACGCAGCAGTCGGCGGCAGTCTCGACGCAGCAGCAGCGGTGGGTCTCGACAAGGTGGTTCGGCAAAACAAGGGTGAGTATAGAGTAATTATTTTACCCGATTACATCCGTTGGTTCGTTGGTTCTTTCGAGCGACAAGTAATTCCGGACGGACACAGGGAGTAGATAGATTGGACGAATTACTCGTTTTTGCACCTGTCCAAATCAACAGGCCACCACGGCGGAAGAGCTAAAAGACTTGGCGCGGGCCGCAGAGATGAAAGAGGAGCTCTACAACACCATCTCCGACATCACAGCCAAGTACAAGGTTGGTGGAAAGACAGGCAGAGACAACAGGCTGCTGCTCGAGCGACTCTCCATGCAAGTCGAGCCTAGACCCAATGACCCCTACTGGTTAGTTTATATTTGATCTCATCTCAAGCATTTACAGCTTATATATCTACATGTGCTTCTTTTTCTTTCTGGTTCTGATCGATGATATCATCTGACCTGACCTGACCTTTTATTTTATTATGTAGGCGGTCTTGTCGGAGAAAGGAAATAACCAATCATATCTTGATCACGGTTGGATCATGCTCTCTTATTAGTATGGCTCCTTTTGTAAGTTCGCTGATTACACCTCGAAAAAAGAATTTGTTGGAGCAATGGTGGGACGCAGTATTCGGAAACTAGACTTGGGTCCAGGAGCTCCGGGATTGGTGGAAGCAGCGCTAGCTCAAGTCAAGTCTGATGCACATCAATGACTGATTACTCAAGACGATGGAACTGTTTATCAGCTAGCGCTGTAATTGTTGAAGTCCATTGGCACTATAGTTGGAACTATGTAAATGTTTGAGATCACCAACGCATAAGAACAATGTTATAATTAATTTTTGTTTGGACCGGATGATTTCTTCATAGCAGAGTTTTATTTTATATGACTACTTTATTTAACGAGGATACGTTTGCTCATGATCCTCCTGGCGCAGTTGTACAAGTACTAGCATTTTGGCAAGCAATAACAACTTGCATGATCTATGATTGTGCGACACCAGCCTGGATTATGTTAATATATGGCAACATGCGGTTGCTTACTTTAGAAAATTGTTGAAAAACATAACAGAAAAACCAATCTAAATTTCAAAATAATTGACAGAATAAAGGATCTGCACTTGCATTCATTATAACAAAACTGAGTCTTCTCGAATTATGCCAGCTAACTAAAGAAAAACAGATGTCTCAGCTACCAAAAGTGAAAAACAAAATTGAGATCATCTCAAGCACTAAGTTAGTCATCTAAGTCTAGATATTGTGACCTGTCCTTTTTCTTCTGTATGAAAACATAAAATAGACCTCCAAGGTTGCCAACAAAATCTGTGAACCTAGATCATGCGCCCAGTTTCCAATTTAATGTAGTTAGACCTCCCCTTGAGTGTTTACTTATAGGATCAGATAGAAATCATTCACATGAGTTTCTCAAATAATATGTCCTATGAATTCTTCACCTTCTTCGAATTGAACAGATCAAGTAGCTGGTTAATGGTCTTCAGGCTGGCGTTCTCAGCATTTATGACCGCACTCGAAGCCGACACCAATGACTCTTCCAGAGTAGTGTATGATGAGGCGATGCACATTCACAACTATGTTCTGACCGAAAAGATGCGCTCTCTCGGTCGCATGTAAGAGCAGAATGGTCCTGTACCAAGAGCATTGCGCTAAGACATGAAATGAGGATAGCATGGGATCTCCCTAGCGAGGATAAATTTAGGTTCACGGGTGTGGACTGGCTGCAAAATCTGCTCAGTCCTTGCAGTCAGGAGATGAGGTCCAAGATCCTTATTTTACTGTGGCGTTGCTGGTACCTCCGAGATGACTGCATCCATAGTTCTGGGAAAGAACTTGTCAGTAGATCGGCTCTGTTTCTGCAGCAATACGATGAGGAACTGCGTGGTTGCGACGCGGCTCTGCGATGCGACCCAAAAAACAAGCAGAAAGCCTCTCAGGCTGCACTTGATGTGGTCAGGGTCGAGTACGAGGGTGTCCAGGCCGGTGCTATCGATATGAATGGGGAGAGTGCTGAGGTCTCCAGGGCCACCCGCTGGTGCCCCCCGGTAGCGGGGACCGTAAAACTGAACTCTGATGCTGCGTTCCAGGCAGGTAGTGGAGTCTCTCATGCTGGTGCCGTCGCGCGGGATCACAATGGGCTCATCCTCATGTCGCTATCAAAAAGGATTGCTAATTGTAATGCAGTGGAGGAAGCCGAGGCACATGCCCTGCTTGCAGGCTTGAGAGCACTGTCCCCGATTTACAGAGGACCTATCATCGCAGAATCTGACTGCACTTTCGTCGTGAAAGAGCTCAGACCGGGAGGCTCCAACCGATCGGCGTGGAAGTCTGTGTTCACTGATATTATGGAGGAGCTCAAACTTTTCAGCGAAGTTCAGATCGTATACTCTAGGCGTGACCAGAACAAACTTGCCCACTCCTTGGCCGCTAGAGCAAGGAGGCATGAGGATATGCTGATGGTGGCAGGTGTACCGAATGATCTGAATGCGGTTTTAGCCGCCGACGAGGTGGTGGCTTAGAGTACTGCTGTACTCTTGTTTTCTCAAAAAAAAAAAAAAGAACGGTGCTATTACTAGTTCCAAATGTGCGTCGTCTTTGGCGCGCCCCTGTCAGGCCATGTCAGTTTCAACTATGTTGGTGATATTAGCAATGTTCCCCTCAACGTAACTGAAAAATGAATCATTTGCAGTGAATTGCAGGGATCAAAATGCCCATCCAACGTTCATGACATTCATAACACAATTAGCATAGAAGATGAACTCCATGCAATCAGCACAGAAGATTTGGACAATATAATAACCAACTGACAGCAATCATATGGCACCGAAAATCAATTTGGACAAGATAGCAACCAACTATGCTTTTAGTGCTAAACAAATAACCATATACATAGATCATAGCGGATTTCTCACAAGCTGTAACAAAAAGTACAGAAGCAGGAAGTTCTTCCTCTCTACTGCTAGTACAGATGGTGAAGGACCAGAGAGCAGTTACAGTTTTGCGTGGTTAAAACTTAAAACTGAACAATTAGTGTAAGAAATCATTCTGGTATTATTCTTGGTTCAAAGTAAAATACAGTTATTACTTTCAGTTCGTATACAACAACAGTTTGACCTAATCTAAAACTGCATAATCTGAAGACATGTCATTTTTTTTTTCCATCACGGGCATCAAACAGATAACAACACATGACTAAAAAAGAAAGAAAATGGATGGAAGAATATTATGCAGAAAGAAAAGCAATTCAAGTAGGACGCCGATAACTGCCACACGTGTGGCACAATGGACACTCGCCCACACAGGCCTGTGTGGCATATCCAGCAGGCAGCCCACACAACCCTGTGTGGGCGCACATCAAAACTACCCACACGTGTGGCAGGAGAACCCCATGCACCAAACGATTCGTGCGGTAGGAGGGATCGCCAGAACAAATGTTCTCGTACGAGAAGCCCCCACGACCGAGCGGCCTCCAGGTCCCGTTTCCCTGTAAAATGAAAAAGCCCAGTAAGAAAACAAAAGAAAAGGCTCAGATTTTTTGGCGTTGACAAAAAAGCCCAGTTTTTTGCTATGCTACGAAAAAAATGCAATCAACCTTATAAAGCGAGAAATTGCCATGTGTAAACACTTTTTTTGCGATAACCAAACAGGAAAAAAAAGTCATGGCAATTTCATGACGAAAAAAACGTTTATTAAAATTGCCATTAGTGATTATATTGGCATGAATATAAAGGTTAGAAATTGCCATGGCAAATATGGTAATTTTGTCAATGAAAAGTAAATTAAAAATTGCCATGAAACATTGAAAAGAAAAAAATCTGTAGCAAAAAATATAGGTAAAAGATGTTGCCAGGGCGTTGTAGGTAAAAAAAACATCTAGAGTATGATTTGTCATGATCGATAAAAACTATGTTCAAAAGATGTCATGGCGAAAGAACATCTAGATTAACCATGGCAATAAAACCCTTGTAATACATATGACAAAAGGTACGAAAAACAAAAGTTGCCATCATGGCAACACATGCTTTAGTTGGCCACGACAAAACATCTATAAAACTTAACATAAGTACATATGATTTTAGTTGCCATGTTCATATGTTTAATGAACAATTGGATCACAAAAAAGTGTAGACAAATTGCCATGGCAGATTCATATCAGGTATTTGCCATGGCATTTCAATAGAAAATGCCATGTTTTAATGGTGGATACAATTCTTTTGCCATGGCCCAATCCAAAACAGAATGCATTTGCTATAAGAACATGGAAACGATCATACACGTCTCTCAATATCTATAATTACGATGTAATAATGCGTAGAAGCAATGAGAAAAAGAGTTAAAGATTTTGTCATGGCAAAAATTT
>LR880970.1:687106186-687127603 GCA_904067115.1 Aegilops sharonensis
AATCAGTAACTGCCAACTCAGCAATTACGTAGGATACGTAAATCTCCCTACGTAGGTGTAGCATTGCTCTCCAAAAAATCTATTCCAGTAAATTTGCCATGGTTTTTGAAAACAAAATTTCCATTGTCCAAGGGAAAAATTGCCATGTAGTATGGCAAATCTATTCCATTTAACTAAAATTTGTCATGCTTCATAAAAAAAAGAATTGCCATGCTCTAGGGGAAAGAATTGCGTTTTGGTCATGGTAAACTAGTTCAGATATTGTCATGGGGTTGTATAGTTAATTTGCCATGGAGTACAAATTAAATTTACCATGGGCTGCAAAATTAAAATGTCCGTGTCAAGAAAGCTAATTAGCACACCCGAACATAATCAGCTAACTAAAAAGTTAAAATGAAATCAAAAGAGTTTTTTGACTAGTTTACCATGACCAGAACGCACTGGACTAGTTCTGAACTAGTTTGCCATGAACTCTGTGTACTAATGCATTAAAGTTGGGTTATCTTAGCATCATATTGAATAACTTGCAGTGAGAAAAATATAAAAATGTATAAGTTTGGTTCCATTCAGCATCACATCACAAAAAAGTGCAGAAAAAAGGAGAAATCATCCATGGGTGAACCTAATGAATTGCTACTGCTAGTTGTTGATGAAGCAGATGCGGCAAAAAAAAAGGGGGCACGAGATTAGGAGCCTCACAGTGCAGAAGAGGATGGATGAATCCCCGATGAGCGTGCTCGTGCTGACGCCGGGCTTGGCTGGCGAGCCTCTGTCTCTCTCCTGAACGCCATCCCTTCTCGCATCACGTTGTTGACCTTCAGCCTGATTCCGGTCAGATTCGCCGCATGCATGACCGGCAGCCCACTGCTGCAACCGCCGGCTGCTGAGCTACTCTGCTCTGATACGCCTCAGAAGGGTGGAATGCTCCACCATCCACGGCGCCGCCACTGCTACCCGAGACATCCCTAACCGAAGGTCACCATCAGGACCACCGCATCTTCTCCGCCGCCGCCACCACAGCCGACGACATGGATCCGCGGTTGACGAAGTAGCGGCTGCTCCCAGCGACCACCTCCCCTGGCCGACAGTGCAGCTGCTGCTCCCACCGCCCCCGGAGGCGGATATGGTCGCGACACGTCGATTCGGACCACATCGCGTCTCCGGCCTTCAGGCCCGAGCTCCTACTGGGAGAGGAGCTCTCGAACGACGCCCTCATCCTCACGCCTCGCCCCGCTATCCGCTCGCCCCCCTACATGGAGCCGTCGAGGCCGCCGTTGGCGAGCTGCTTCACCTACGCTGCTGCCCCTTCTCCCATCGCCGAGATCTCTCTCTCTCGTTCAGTGCTCTCACTCTCTCCATCGGGTCAACGAAAAGATAAGGAAAGGGGGAAGTGAGCCAGCGAGGAGAGGATAGCGTTCGGGCGAAGTAGTCACAGCCCACACGACCGCTGCGGCTGACGTGGCAGTGCGCCTTGCTCTAAGATTGATGCAGCCCATCTAACGGCAGAGAGAGCGTTTGGGCGAAGTAGTCACAGCCCACACGTGTGGGCGTTAATATTTCCCTTCAAGTAACCTTCTTATTAATGTACACAGTTTTTAATCTCCCCTACCTAGATTTGTTATTTCTGACTTCAAGAACATGCAACCCCTGTAGTGGAAATTTATGCATCTCAATTTTGCTTGCTATCATCTGCAAAAGCCAAAAGACTGCAACTCTATTAAAGGAACGAAGGATTAGAAACATGAATTTGCTTGGACTCAAAATTCAACGATACATATTCAATGAACGCCGATAACGCTCACACGTGTGGGCGTTAAGGGGTCTGGCCACACGTTTTGTGTGGTGTCTAAGAGAACCAGCCCACACGCCTATGTGTGGGCAAAACAAATAATGCCCACATGCCTCTTTTTTTGCCTCGCGGTCCCTCCCACGCGTCTACGTGTGGGCAAAATAGATAACGCCCACACGCCCGTACGTCAGGCCTCCTACCTCATGGTCCCGCACGCCCCGCGCGACAGTCACCACGCGTCCCCGCAGTTGCCATGGTCCGGACCCTCTTCCATGTTCGTTTAACTGCAGTTGTCATGTTGCTGAACTACAGTTGCCATGGTTGCTCAACCGCAGTTGCCATCTCAGGTCAAGTGCCAGATGCCATTTTTGGACAACTGCAGCTGTTGCCATGTATGGTCTGGTCTACTACAGTCGTCATGATTTGAAAACTTTAGGAGTTGCCACCTACTAACACTAGGCAGTTGCCATGTAGCACTACAAAAAAGACATGGCAAAAGAGAGAGTTTGCCATCTGCTTACAAGCACACTAGGGGCAGTTGTCATGTACCCTGCAAAACACATGGCAACTGACAGCTTTGGGTGTGGAAGAGGAGACGGGCGTGTCGGCGCGATAGTATTTTTAGGAGTTGCCATCTACTAAACACTAGCCAGTTGTCATGTAGCACTACAAAAAGACATAGCAAAATAACATGTTTCGGGTAAAGAGAGAGTTGTCATCTGCTTACAAGCATATTAAGGCAGTTGCCATGTACCCTGCAAAACACATGGCAACTGATAGCTTTGGGTGTGGGAGAGGAGACGGACGTGTGGGCGAACTGATAAACGCCCACACACCAGCACCTCTGCGTGCGTTGAAAACTGACGTGTGGGCGAACTGCTAAACGCCCACACACCAGCACCTCTGCGTGCGTTGAAAACTGACGTGTGGGCGAACTGCTAAACGCCCACACACCAGCACCTCCGCGTGTGGAAAACGGATGTGTGGGCGACCGGATGAATGCCCCCACACCAACCCAATCCTACGTGGCAAAAAAAAATCTGGCAAAACATATGCCAAGATTCGTGCAAACTCAAACCGATGTTGATCCATGCGTATGGGCAAGTTGCAAGTATTTCCGTATTCAATTGCATCACACCTGCCCAAGTCAAGCCTCCTCGGTGAAATCTGAATATGTGACCAGAAACTAGCATGTCCCGAAGATGCAAATAATTCACCTGCAAGCTAAAAAAAGTAAGTGGTTGAAAGCTGGGACAAAATATATGTCCAGTAGAGATGACCATTTTATATTTCTAAATCACCAACTTAACAGCCCAACGGCCAACGCTAGCAAATCTAGGCGCACGGTTTTCTTTTGAGAAAGATACGAACACAAATCCCTTGCTTCTAGCATCAGAACATACCATAAAGCCGCTGGCCTCCTCTATGTAAGATTCAGAGTCATGCGCTGCTGCCTAACCTTCTCCTTGCTTGATTTAGGGGCTATTTGGTTCTAGGACTAGCATTACTACATTTTTCCATACATTTTTGCAAAACTTGCTTAAGGTTAGTTCATCAAAATGAGAGCCACAAGTTGACAAGCCTAAGGAATTTTTGCCATACTTTTTGTGTCTATACCATGTGGGGCCCAAATGTGGCTTGCCTAAGATGTGGGTTGAACCAAACACTTATCTAAGTTGATTAAACTTGCCTAACATTAAATGTGGCAATCTTTGGCAAAGTTAGTTACAAACCAAACAGCCCCTTAATGGCCCGTGGCCAACTCCGCCAGCCACTCTGTTAGCCTCCGCCTTGCAATTCTTCAGAGACTAAAGAGCAGAATTTCACCACTCCCTGCGCCGCCCACGGAGGAGCAAAGAGGCGCACTGGAGTCCAGCCCTCCCGCGGAGCACGCTCTGCGAAATGCCTCGGTCCTTCCCTACAGCTACAGGAAGATCACCACGGTGTACTCCTCCTGTGGGGTGGGCTGTGGCCCCGCGGCAATGGCGTCTCCGTCCTGAGCATCCCCGGCCAAGGAGCTGCACTCGTCCGTTGGTTATAGTCGTGTATCCAGCGCGGCCGCGACCTGTTCGTGGGCACAACTTGGCGACTTCGCCATGACCACACCTGCAAGTGCAGCGCTACTTTGAAACACTTCGTATTTGGCAATTAAAACAGTTCGTATTATGCAAATCTAGTCCAACCTCAGATTGCATCATACACGCAAAAAAAAAAACGAGCATCATGATCTAAATATCTCCCAAGCAACATTGTCACACTACACTCGTGTCAAAAACACGGCGATATTATGGGACGGAGGGAGTAGTTTTGAATGGGCCTATTGCACAGCGGCTCTCGACAACAGGATGAAGATAAACAGGGCAGACAGACAGCCCCAGCAACAACAAAGCGTACAAAATCTCCAGCATTGCAAAACATATCACCAAGATATCAGCATCACGTTCCAACATTGCAAAAAAGTTATCAAGGCACAGGGGAAAACAACCACAAGTGCAAGTGGCATCACTCAAACTCTCCAGGCAATTAAGGAAGTAATCTTCAGACAGGCTTCTCCGGGGCACCAACATCCATTCCATCACTGGTTGAGCCAAAGGCAAACACCCACTCTCGGCAGCCTCCAAACATCATTCAGGTTGACCTCCGTGCTCACTGAAACAAACGCCTTCTCCGCAATCTTGCTCTTGACCATTGCAGTAGCTCCACCTGAGGTGTCAATGCGAGCCTTGAGGGTGGTATCAGAATCAAACTCATGATTCACTCCAACCATGCAGCGCATCCTCTTGCTTGCAAAACAGTAGTCAAACATGGCTCCAACTTGGGTGGTTATCACGTCTGGGCTCAGATAGCTCAAGATGGGATCAAGGTAGCTCCTCAGCCGATCAGGAACATAAGACCTCTTGGGAACGATGTCACTCCAGATTGTTCCCGTTAGGAGTCCATGGTTATTTCTGCAAGTGAACTTAAACGCTATAAACACAGTCACAAAATAAGTATAAACAACCAGGTTATGTGAGAGTTAAACAACTCACACTGTTGCACCAAATGAAGAGTGATCACGGACCACAGTCAGTCCAGCAGCATAGTTACTTAATGTAGACATTGCTGTGTTCAATTCAAACCGGAAACCAGCAGACATAAGTCTGTTGCCCCACAGACCAGAAAAATCAACGACAGGATGAGCATCCAAGCCGGTACTTGCCGTGATACCATAATATTGACCCAGGCATTCATATTCAAGCTGAACAGAGAAGACTTGGTTCAGAAAAGACAAGTTCAAACATTGCAAAAAAGCAAAGTAGATATTTCATTGCAAAAATGCAAAAGGGGACAGCGAAACTGACTTTGGGAGAGTTCCGCCATGGCACTGGAATGGACAGAATGCACTTAGTATCAGAAACCCAAGCATCATCAAGTGTAATCGTTGCAAGTGACTGGAAAACAAAAGCTCATCAATCCCAATCAATATATAAAGGGTCAAGTAGCAGAAAAGAGCAGAAATGCAAACAATACTTACGTTCCCGTTGAGGACAGCATTCATGTCAACTGACAAGTTCACATTCTTTAATTTGACAAAAGATCTGCTAATGATATTCTGATCGGTCACCTTGAATCCAGCAACCATACTCTGAATGAACAGAAGTTCAATAGTTATTAAGAACAAAAACAAACCTATGATGCTTATTAAGTACTTGAGCATAAAATATTAAGTTACCAATTTATCAGTAGACTCAGAGTTGAGAACCATCCCCAAACCTGCAGTGGCATAGTCCTCATACAGCACAGCTGTATATTCAGAAAATGACATGAAAAAAGAATTCAGAACAATGATGACAAAAACAGGAAATATCATAATGTTAACAACCAAAGAGAAGATTGACAGCAATACCTTTGGCTCTTTTACCAATGTCTCTGAACAAACCAGTACCATTCTTCGGGGGAAATGCGACATCTATCAATTCCACATATCAAAGAGAAACATAAATTCGTTGTAGAAGGTGAAGTCATGCTTTTAAGTTTCATTAACACAAAGACAAAAAATTACCACGAAGCAGAAGGACTGTTTGTACAAAATAAACAAACGAAGCGACCTGATTAGCAAGGCAGCCTAAACGCATTGGCAACCCAAGAAGAGCAATTAAATTTGAAGTGCTGAGATTTAATTTCCACTGGTGGACATTCCTCATAGACATAACCAAATGATCAATGAGCGATTTCAGTTCCTGAGCACCCTCTTTTGAAACTTTGCCACTTGAGATGCCAACATCAATGGCATATTTAACATCAGCAGCATGAGCTTCAAGCATATTGATGATATGCACAACCTCTTCCCTCCTGTCATATCCAGACAGCCTCCCTTTTGCAGCTACTTCTACAGACTGGTTAACTTCCGCCAAAGCAGTCTGCAGGTCCAGCTTAAACCTCTCAATCTCATTCCTGTGGCAAGACATAAGATACCATGTAATTTACATAAGCTACTGCCAACTATAGCTGCGAAATTGAGAGAACACTTAGGTAATAAAGTACCTTGAGATGGAAGGGCCATCCAACACTGAGAGGGCAGCTGGGCTGTCAAAGAAAAAAAAAGTATTGTTAGGGTTCCAAGAAATGGCACACATACAAATCAATGTTCAAATAATAGCATGACTAAACCATTAAACTAAGATCAATCATAGAAACTATAAATATCATGCAAATAATGCAAACAAAACTTTCAAAGCTGGGATGATAACTATATATTTCATACTGACCAAGAGTCCAAGACAAGTGATTAAATGTATGAGACCTCAAAAATTCTGTCTAGGCTGGGTAGAGTTACATTAACTAAACCAGACCTGTCAATCCTATCACCTAACATGCATGTGTATTAAATATGTAGGAGTTACAGATTGGATATCTGTATTAACATCTCACTTTGATTTCCAGATTTGCAGGACACCAAAAATGAGAGCATCTAGGTGGTTCTAAGACTGAAGAAGCAAAGAATTCACCTAGTTCATGTGCGAAGGCCCAAAATGCTACCCCTGCCAGGAGCATGTTCAGTAACTCGCGCCTTTAACAGAATAATATTCAAGGTCATCCACACTCAAAGGCATAGGAATAGCTTGTGTGAACACAGTAAATTCATCCAAAATAAAGTTTATTAAATTCTTGTCATAAGCAGCAATTCCAAACAAATCTAAATCACATATAATTATGACCATCATATTGAGTAAACCTATTCAGGGCCGTGTACATTTCTGGCCTTTGAATGCGCAAAACAGATCACCAAGGCAAATTTACACACAGAAGAATAAACTCCTCTAGGTTGTAGGGTCTGACATAAGCAGCAGCTGCAAACGAATCTAACCATATGCACAGTTCGTTAAATTTCCAGCAAACGAACCCAGAATAAAATACTGACAAAGCAAGTTTACCTGAGCAACAGTGCGTGTGGAGGACGAGGATCCGGACGAGGACGAGGGAACACAGGACCCCTGCATGTCGGAGAAGTATTAGACCCGAACAGTGAGTCGCAGACATTTAGGGGCAGGGGCAGGGGCAGGGGCAGGGGGGTCAATACCTGAACAGTGCGCTGATGTCCTCCTTCATCCTCTCGAAACCACCAGAAACACGCGAGACAACCGATCCCCTGTACAATCGATGGATTAGCACCGCAAAAACCTTGGGGGAATTCGAACAAAACGACCTGGAAATGTAAAGAGGACTCACGGGAGGCGCCTCAGCGGGTGGTCGCGAGGCAGGACGTCATCAGCGTCTGGAAGCTTCGAGGTCATGGCGGCGAGATCTGAGGAGGGGCCGGCTTGGAGGGAGAAATTCCGGCGGCGGTGGGGTTAGGGTTTTTGCTGGGCGGCAGCGGCAGCAGACGTCTCCGTTAAGGCAGGGGGGGCGGAGAGGGCGGAATGCAAGGGGTGGGGGGGTTGGAGCCTTGGAGGCGAAGGCTGTAGAGTGTAGAGAGCAGCGGCCAGCGGGTGATGATTGAGCCTGGTTCGCACCGGACCAGTGGGCTCCAAGCCTCCAATCGACTGAGTGCGTCCGGCCGCCGGTGGTAGACAAAAAATTCAGTTCTTAGAGCATCACAACCGGATCTTACTTTTTTCTACCTAAGAGCATCTACAACCGGACGCCTCAAACCCATCTCAAATATTCAGACGGACAGCCCGATCAATGACCGGTCACAAAAGAAGACACAGACGAGCGCCTCAAACGGCCCGGCCTGACTGACACCCCTTGTATCCATCACCACCGGTCTGCAAGAGTATGAGTCCTGCCGGGATCAGTGTGCCCGCCGTGTTAAGAGAGGATGAGAGCCGCCGAGGCCCGACTCGCTGCCGACATGTCGGCTGATGCGGCGGCACGCGCTGCCGTAGAGGAGGAAACCAACCACGCCCGCATTGTAATACGCGCGCCCTCGCTCGAGAGTAGAATCAGGCAGTCCGTGCCATGGCCGGACTGCCCCCCAAGGAGGAGAAGGAGGACAACGACGGCTCCGGCGACAAGCAGATCCGGCTAAATCCATATTGCGTCTTTGACCGCTACTTCCGTGAGAAGGACGGCAAGGGCGCCGAGAAAAGCGAGGGCGGCCGTGGATGATCTTCTCCATAGCTAGTATGTAGGTTAAACATGCCATTTTTTTATAGTCTGATGGCATGTCCTTAGTATGTAGTTGCATGAGTTTGTATGGATTTAAGGTGTGCTAATTGAGGTGTCCGGCTGTGAGAAGAGAAATTTGATGCGTGACTGGTCAGTGTCGGCGGACGCGCCCCAGCGCGTCCACAGGCGTTTGAAGGACTGGATTTGCTAAGTCTGTTGTAGATGCTCTAAACGACCGGGCGGACAGCCCAAATGTCTGGGCTATCCGGCATCCACAAACCCACACGTGGTGGAGCAAACGTGGGTCGTTCGTGCCCTCGCACAACCTGCCCCCAAATGAACAGGAGGAGACTGATGCCGCATCCAACACCTCCAGCTACAGCGCCGAGCAGATCCGTCTCGGTCCCTATGTCATCTTTGAGTGCTACCATCACAACTAAGAGGACAAGGGCGAGGGCTGTGAGATCCCTATTTTTTAACTAGTAGAACATGCCTAATTTCTGTAGTCCGATGTCATATATGATGATGAACTCCCTTATGCTATGACCTAGTTCGCTATGCGATATCTTCTATATGAACTATGAAGTACGTGTGTTGGTCTATATTGCATGATATTTGTATGGATTTGGTGATTTGCATACTAGGGACAGCTGAGGCCGGGGACATTTAAGGGGTGGACGGACGCTGTACACAGACATATAGGAGCTCATATTTGCTAGATGCTCTTGGTACCAGAAGAAAAAGGAGGAGTAGAAGATATAATTGTATTTTTCAAGTTGACGTGGCTCTTGTGGTGGCATACACTAGCAGATCTAGGTCTGATGGTAATCAACCAGAGAGATAAATCACTATCTGAAAATGAAGAGAACAATCATCAATCAATACATCAACATTAGCGAGCGGACTAATTGCACCGGACACATAAGTTTGCGCGGAATATTCAGATTTGGGGTTGTAGGTGCTCGGAAACCGTACCGTGGCATCGCAGAGTTTCGGACTCATCCTGCTCTTGGTTGAACATATAGTCGACGGATGAATCTTTTTCTTCTTCTTTTTTCTGAGTTGGTCCACGGATGGGATGAATCTGATTGAATCGAAGGTGCTCGGCGACCGTACCTTGGCATCCGTGTTCATCCTAGGTTGGCACCACGAGAAATTCGGACGCATCCGGGTGTTGATTGAGGAACCAATTGATAGATCTCACCGACCCATCCGTGAACATCTTGAGGCTGCACCACAAGAAATAGTCCATGGGTGGATCCAATTGGCATGCAACCAGGAAGAAGTTTGCCGTCGGAGCGAAGGTCAGCGGGCTGGGTAGGATAAATGGGCAGAAGCGCGCCATGACAGGCTCAGGCTCGGAGGAGGACATGAGAGAGAGAGAGAGCTCTCTCTCTCTTTGGAGAGAGAAGAGATGAGACAGGAGGCGGCTAGGGGTAGGGGAACGCGAGGCCGCTCGGCCGGCGCTCCTGATTAATATCGGACCGGACTCCCCCAAAAAACGGATCGGGCGGCTGGGTTTGTTCTGAATTATTGGCACAAGTTATTGGCCCCATAATAATTAACCGTGTCCAGAAGCACTAATCCTTTCATCAGCAGCCTGTAAAATTTCAGCTCGGCTCCGCAGTGAGTCAAGTAGGTCTGACACGAGACATGACGCGGTGCAGTAGTACGTACAAATTATACTACCTGCGGTGAACAGCGGCGCGGCCGGCCATGTGACGCAGGCAGCTCGGGACCCCGCCGCAGAGAGGAGCCACATGTGAGTGAACGCGCCTCAGCATGGGGCCAAACGCGCCAGCTCACTACTTGTCTCGACGAGCACCGCACCGTACAGTTTGACATGGATGATACTGTATTTTTCTTTAGTGCTCGATTAAACTTGTCCGGATGCCAAAGTAAATTTCCTTGAACAAGGGGCAAGATGCATGCAGACCAGATAAACAGTCCACAGTGGAGCCAAATATATTTAGTGATATATAATGTTTACCTAACCAAATATGTTTGCACTCGGCACTCGCATAAAAGTCCCAAGAATGAACAAAATGTTTCCTGCTTATGTATCTCACCTCCACCATCAAATAAGTCATCTATCTAGCCCATAAAACCTCCATTCTTCCATTGTTTTTTTATTTTATTTTTTGAACAACAAAAGGCACCAGAAGGTGGCAACTTATTTCATCCCAAAAGTGTTCTTACATCAAGATTTACAGCAAGCTGATCATGCATGCAGCTGAGAGAACATAGAGATCAGATAATGCAGCTGACGAACAAAGAGCTGAAAGAGACACCAGAAGTGACAGGTTTTAGAGAGACACAACCTGATGAACTACAAGGTTTGGGACAGCAAGATCTTTCTACAGATAAGCAAGAAGGAATGACTGAGACTTGCATGTATTCCGAAGAAGAAAAAGCCCATGCTCAAGAGGAAGGCCGAAAAAGCCTGAAGATTGCATTGCATCATTTAGTGGCCTTAAACCTCACCCCTCTGCTCAGTAGCAACAAACCGCATGTATTGTAAACTCTGGAACCGGAAAATTGGACAAAAGAGACACGACAGGACAAGAGCTGTGCCTATGAGCAGCAGCAAAACAACAAACTTGAGATTGAATATTCGGACAAAAAACCTGCTGAGCTAGATTATGAGCAATTCCATTCACTTCTCTAGATATATGGAATACTTGCGATCTCATATCACCAGTGTGCCTGAAAAACTCTGCCAAAGGCTTGCGAATGCTCCAAGGGGTATGAGAATCCCTAATCTTACCAGAGGCAGCCACCAAAGCGAGAGAGAGAGAGAGAGAGGCAGTCCATGAGAAAAGGTTGGGCTAGCAATGTCGAGTCTGGAAGCTACTTGAGCAGCAAAAGAAAGGGCCAAAGCTTCTGCATGAAGAGGAGAATCTGTGGAAGGTGCTGAGGCTTGAATTTGCACATTAACTTCTATTTGATCATAGTGCACTGACAGATAAATACCAACTCCAGTAGCAACTGTTCCTGGAGGTAATCCTGGAACTTTGGCAGTCCTAAAAGCTGCATCAGACAATATTTTTGGACCTGTGACAAGTAAATCAGACTTGAGAGTTTGGCCCTGCTTTGGAAGCTGATTAGGAAGAGGTTGAACTTGTGGCACATCCCGTACCTTAGATAAATAAGACATTGTCATTACCAGAATCCAGGGACAAAGCTGAAGCAGCAACATGCACCTGATAAGAAAGAGCCCTATTCCTATAAAAAAGATGATCATTTCTAGCCTTCCAAAGACACCACAAAAAATTGAGAATATTAGAGATGGAACCATAAGGGTGCCTCATGCTAAGTAAAGCAATAAGAATAGAATGCATAGTTGAAAGCCCGTGGACTAATATGTCCGATCTAAGGAACCAAGGAGAGGAAAACCAAGCCACTCGAGCAAAATGACAAAGAAAGAACAAATGAAGCTCATCCTCCTGATGGCCGCACCTACAAAAATTCTAAGATATGTGAACCGAAAAACGTCCAGCCCGCAAACCTGTAGGTAAAGCCCTCCTCAGCAGTCTCCAGGCAAAAGTTTTCACCCTTGGGAGCACACTCTTTTGCTTCCAAATTAACATAAGAAGGTCCTTGAGCTGCAAAGAAAGCACTGTAGGAGCATTCCTGGGGTTAGCTTGGATTTCCTGCAAACAAAGCTTGTAAGCCGATTTAGAAGAACAAATGCCATTAGAAGAAAGGTCCCAACAAAGCAAATCTGGGCCCTCATCATCAATAATATCAGTTTGGATAATAACTGAGGCTATGGGCTGCTGAAAAAGAGAGAGAACAAGCTCATTATTCCAAACTTTTTGTCCAGGTATCCACAGATCTTTAACCAAAGAAGGATATACAAAGTCAGGAGTTTGAGTAATAAGATAGTCATGAACGGACTCCTCCATTGTCAGTTACTCAGTTTATTATCATAGGTTCAACTAGAGCCAGGAGCTGCAGCTGCACATGCATTCCCCTGAACAGGTAAAATAATACAACACCAGCAATTCCTTCCTGGTACAAATAAGTCATCTCCCTAAACAGACCATGGGACGTTTCTCCAAAGGTTAGTAATTCCTTCTTGAAACGGAGGGAGTAATTAAAGTGGAAAGCAGAAATTCTGGTCAGAGTACATCTGAAGATTGATGTAAGCATAGAAACGAGTCTAACCGATCCAAGGGATGTCAGTCAGTTGTTTGACAACTTAAGGCTTTCAAGACATCTCAAAGAAGATAACCCCGAGGGTAAATCTAGCAGCTTACTATTTAGTCATTTTGAGGTATTTTCACAAGCAACTCAGTTGTACAGTTGGGCAAGTTCTTCAGCTTGTTCAAGCAAGAGAAAATATACAACTCAATATAGCATAAAACAGAAATTATTGTCGGAAATATCATATAAGTTCCCCATAAATATCCAAACAAACATTTTCGTGAGTCTCGTCTCATCTAGTTATGTTATCTAATAATATGTATTTCCAGAGACACATTAAGTCTGACCAACTGCTGTGAACGGCCGCAGAAGCCAGCGCCTGAACCGTGTATAGTCCCTGGTGACAAAAACCCAGCCCTGGAGAGCATAGATTAGTTTTCAGGCTTCCATCTCGAAACATGGTGAGTTTTCTATATCAATAACAACATCAGTTGTTTGAATTTGCACCCTTGATCAAACAATGAAAATGAGCAAGCCGAGGTTAAGTGTAGTCGACGGCCAACCATACACGAAATTAGCACCATGCTACTGTCAGTTCAAGTCGAGGATGCTGCGAAGTTCAGTGTGGGTAAACCTATCTCACTCTGTTCCATGATGCTAGGTAGGGGGCACCAGCTGCTTCTCCGGAGAATAATTTGGTGGGTTCATCCTTTTGTAATCCGGAGAAAATGCTGTAGTGAAATAAATGTTCAATCTGGAGAAAATGCTGAGGAGACACAAGACATGGCATGGGCGTGAATCGTAAAGGCAGAAACAATGGGAACAATGGGGGAGCGTACCTCAAAAAAAAAAACAATGGGGGAGCGGACGAGTGGTGCCACATGTCACTGATTACACGATGGTATGGATAGATAAGGTCAGATTTCAGACAACAGAATGGCCTGTCCACTTGTGTGTTTCCCCGGTGATATAAGGAGAGAGTTATTTCCTGTAAAGAGGGCAGAGGGTAATATGAACCTTAAGAACACAAGTAGCATAAATCCTTGACATGCAAAATGGTTCAAACCAGGAGATGCGCACTAGAAAATAGCTGTGTTGTTTGCGTCTGCAGCAGACAGGGCTCAATGCACAAGGGTTCAGGCCCGGTGATTCTTTATGCTACCCTACTTTGGATGAAATTAAATACCAACCTAAGATCAAAATAACGATGAATCATTAGAACAGAACCAGACATATATACCTAGCAGATGAGGCTTTCGGGGCGTTTCAGCAGGCATAGTAGTTGCCAAATCCTATCGCAGACACTCCCCTGGGTTTGCAGCATCTTTAACCACTATATTTACCTGGCCCTCAGAGGGCGTTTCGGCAGGCCATCCGCTTTGTGCATACATAGATAATGTAACTACCGTGACGAGTGTCGACTGCAATATAAATATATAAAGCAAATCAAATTTAGTGGATGCCTGCCTGCCAAACTAAATTTCCTTCAACAGGTGTAAAATTAATGCAGACCAAATAAGCAGTCTACAGTGGTGCCGGGGGCAGAAACTAATAATTTTTGGACAACGCATAGATGGTAGCTCGCCGCAAAGCTACTGGTACTGCTAACACATATAGTTGTATGTACATGAAGAATACCACAACCATCGCGAAGGGCTAAGCTTAACTATGGTGATGGTACAATGCTGCAGTCTAGGCGCCAAAAGGGAAAAATCAGGGAGAAATACAACATGGCAATCTCACCTCCTTCTTGGAGATGTCCAGACGAAGTAACTCGGTGACAGTCTTCCTAGGCACCAATTACAGTAGCACTTCGGTTTGGAACTGGGATGCTCCTGACAACACGGACTTTATCCTGCAACCCGACGACACGGAGCCCAGAACTGAATTAGCTATTATACTGAAAGAGGAAAAATGGGTCAATGCATCGACAGCTGAACCAAGAGCAACATACTTCACATAGAATTCAGCGGTCCCAAGGAGATCTTTGTTAATATACTAGCGGCATGCAGTGCTTTCACTGAATCCCCTGCAGACTACAGAGGAGGGCAAGGAACGAAGTATAAACATGTAGTCCCTCCGTTCAAAAATAGATGACCCAACTTTATACTAACTTTGGTACAAAGTTGAGTCATCTATTTTGGAACGGAGGGAGTAGTATGGAGCAGTGAGCAATGCATACCTGAAGTCTCAATGTGGTCATGACTGCAGTAACCTTAGGTCTTAACCAGAATGCCAATCCGGTTGCCGTCAAAGGAGCTACTGGACAATGGATTGTTTCACTCCTGTGTTCCATGTAGCTGTGATCCTATCAAGGTTTCAAGGAAAATCGTGGGGCAAGTTTCCTCCTGTTGGAGCTATAATATCCATGGTTCGCTCACCACACAAGACCACCCTGCTCTGATAATGGCTGCAACCACAGACAAGACAACACACGATGCAATTAGTTTATACAAATCAGTGGGGTTTCAGTATAGACTTCTCTGCTAAGCTGTACCTCCATAAACCCGCAAAAAGAATACATGTGAGTAATAAGATTCAAAAGAACTGCGCTCAAACTAATTCTAGAGTGCAGTAGCCCTCAGGTGAAATGCCTGCGATGAGATGTAACCAGCAAAACCAAATGAGAAGTGAATTCAGACTGGACACATTGCATCATTGGCATGTGGGGTTCTCAGAGATGGCATCTTTAGTAGGATTAGGAATGCTTATAAAATGACATTATACATGTCTTGACTCCACATAAATTATACTAATGATATGCATAATCAATAGAAATTTGCAGAAGAACATACTGCCATCATTTAAGTGGTAGGTTGCTATTTAATACATACATTAGATATGCAACAGATGAGGCATAGCTTAGTCTTCTCGGAAACTCAGTTATACTAGTGATATAATGCATACTTGACCAAATATATTTGCACTTCTATCAAATACTCACAAATGAACGGAATGAAAACACTTTCCTGCTTATTAATCTCACCTCCACAATCAAATAAGTCATCGAACCCATAAAATTACCATTCTTCCATTATCAGTTTGTCATAGGTTCACCTACAGTCAGGAGCTGCAGCAGCTGCACATGCCCCTGAACAAGTACAATAATACAACACCAGTAATTCCTACTTGGTACAAAGAAATCATCTCCCTACACAGGCCATAGGATGTTCTCCAAAGGTTAGTAACACACTCATCTCTCTTCAAGTTAATCAGGTTCTCATAAATACTGAATGTATGGTTTGTTCGGTTTCATAAGTGAATGAATGCCATAGAATAAGCGCCAGGGCAACAGATAACATACATAAACCGTGCCATGAATGATCAGAACCAACGCTGCCAAAGACAATGTAAAATATGCCGCCATGATCAAAACATAGCAAATAATTCAAGTGGAAAGCAGATATTCTGACCAGAGTACACCTGAAGATTGGTGTAAGCATAGAAACGAGTTTAACCGATCTAAGGGATGTCAATTGGTTGTTTGACAAGTTAAGGTTTTAATAAAGACATCTCAAAGAAGATAACTCTGAGGGTTAACGAGTATTAGTCCCTTTGACAGATTTCGGCAAGCAACTCAGTTCTACAGACAGTTAAGCAAGTTCTTCAGCTCATTGAAGCAAGAGAAAATATACAACTCAATATAGCACAAAACAGAAATCATTGTCAGAAATATCATACAAGTTCCGCATAACTGTCCTACCAAACATGTCGATTAGTTATTTCTAACAGTCTATATCAAGAATAGCCAACTGCTGTGAACTCAAGGTAAAGTAATAACAATTTGAGAGTTAAAAGAAACTGAAGGAACTAAGCGGAACGTAAGATTTCTGGAACAACTCAGAATTGCCCAGTACCAAAGAAGAAAAACAAGAGATCGGGTAAAACAAAAAAAATCTAGAGAGTTCCTGCATAACTTGTGGCATGTGATCAAAATAGGGTAGTCAACATGATAGGAATATCAGCAATCCATAACAGGCAGCTAACCATTCTCTAATATATCACATGTGACAGAACAATCCAGTAATAATTTCTCAAGCAAAACATACCAGTAATATATATGAAAAACCATCAAAGCCATATGGTCACATAGATTCCATATTTGATATTGTCTTGTATTGCAGTTTACCAGCACAAACCGGGGACAATGATACAGTTTCCCTACCTAACAAAAAAGTACAGCTATGTTTTCCTTGAGAGAGTTCGCTGTTTCGTGCCATGCTCCACAACTTTCTCTTCAACGTGCAATCCTTTCCTCCGCCTCACAGAATTCATAAGTTTCTTGGCCAAGTTTGGCCCAATGCTTGCCCCATCTCCAAATTCTTCAATCTCCTCCTGTGACTTTGGGACAAAAAAGGGGTCCTCCTGAATAGCATCCCAGTGGCTAAGAACAAGCAGCGCACTGGCTGCACCTGATGTTAATGTCCTGAGCTGACTAGAAAATCCAATGCTCTCGGCAACAGGTAAGTAAGCATGCACTGTAAATACTGAAGTGCCTTCTTGCATTTCTTCTTTTAAAATCTTCGCTCGTCTCCTGCCAAGAACTGCATATGTTGAACCTAGTTGCTGAGTCGGGGTGGTCAATTCACAGAAATACATGCCTTCGACAAGCCTTGGGTTGTTCTGAAGAACGGCTGCTCGGCATGCTTCTTTAACTGCGGTTATTACTTGGCCACTGAAGATGTTGTATTGATCAGATTGATGGGCAGCATCAGAGTTGTCGGCAAATATGTAAGGCTCAATGATAAATGCCAGACCCCACATTGGCTCATCACATAAAGGCCCTGCGTTCGTGGCAAACTGAAATCCTGAAAGAATGCTGTTCCTTAGTGCCACAGATTCTAGATGTAACGATTCAGGAGTATCTGCCGATGATTTACTGCTGTCAGGAGTATGGTTAGCTTCAGCATCAGATCCACTCACAAACCCCAATCTCTCAGAAAAATCTGCTCTACCACGCACAAGAATACCTTGCCTTCCATCTTCCATGGTTATCACACCATCACTTGATTCAACATCAGGCAAGAGAAGGAAGTTTGGGCCAACCTGCCAAGGACCCAAGGACCAGATCCTTTTGAGGTACCCAAGCCATGTCTTTCTACACTTCTGAAGTTTTTCTTTATCCACTTGCTCAGAAATGGCTTCCAATTCACTGTCTATGGCACTGACCATGCGCTGCCTAAGCATCGCAACAGAATCACAATCATCTTGAGAAATTTGTGGGTTTAACATTACATTCCTCTTTGATGTTTTCCCCTCCATTATTTGACCAAGCAATTGATCACTTTCTTGGAGGACCTTAGTCAGAGCATTGGGAAGTCTTAGGACCTGAACTCTCACAGTGCATCTCCCGTTTGGAGTAGTCCTCTCAACAAATGCATGCGGAGCCTTCAAGCCTTCGAATAAGCCAGCACCTTCTCCTTCGATCGTCTCTTTAAAGGAGACCAGGGGGTCCGAAACGACCAATTTAACCTTTGCAAACCTTTCCTCCAGATCCTTTTTGCACCGCTCCAAATGAACCTCCCCAGCTGCGGCAAGGATATGTTCACCCCTGTGCGTGACAGTGTACTCAACAAATGGGTCTGCTCGGTTAAGAAGCTTGATCCCTTTAACAAGAGCTCCCAGATCCGTCGGGTTGGCGGGCTCAATTGCAACCTTAAGCATCGGAGACACCTGGAACATCATACTTGAGAAGGGCCAGCAATTCTTGGTGGATGACAACGTGGCACTCTTTAATATATGCTGCCCAAGGCCCTGAATTGCAACCACATTCCCAGCACTCACACTGGCAACTGGCCTCAAGCCCTGTCCCAGCATTTCATACAAGTATTGCAGCTCAATCTCCTGTACATGCTTCTGCACTGCATCCCCTTTCAGTGGATCGTACAATGCCGACAGCACAAAAACCTTCTGCCCGGCACGAAGGACCCCGCTGAACACTCTCGCAAATGCCATAAAACACTCCTCTGATTCACTTGCATCCTGATGGTTCAATAACTCGCCATGCACCCCCTTCGGTGGTAACATCTTACATGGCACCGCAAACATCTTCGACACATAAACCACCACCGGTGAATCAGCACCCGCATCACAGGTCTCCACACACCTTCTGACCCTCTCTGCCTCCAAGACAACCTCAGCGCAACCAGCAGCATCCTCTGGTGCAAGCTCCCTCTTTGGCATAAGCCTTGCAACCCTGGCCCCTTGAGCGACAACAGGATCAGGAGTGCATTCGACCACCATTGTCATCACTGCATCTGCCAGCGGCAGCCACCGGCTCATTACAGACTGCAAAACTAACTTTGGGTCCTTGTTCTGCAGCTCCCGCTGCGGAATGTTCAATTTGAAGTTGCTAATGACCTTCTGAACTATCTCCCCGTCCTGCCCCAGCACTCCCTCGTACAATTTCCATAGGGGCTTCAGAATGAACTCCACAAACATGGGCTCCCGGTCAGTACCCTCCACCGCCTTCTTTCCCACGATCATAAAATTCTTCTTACCCTTCTTATCCACCTTTTTGTCCAAGTATCGCGGCCCCCAAAATCCTCTCAGCAAAGCAGAGGCGCTGGCGCCAAGCTTGGTGGCGTACAACTCGGCGAAGTGGTGGATGCGGAAGCCCCAGCCATCGAGGGCGCAGGCGAAGACGACATTGCCCTTTTGGGGCTGGAAGGCGTCCTCCTCGTCGTCATCAGCATCGTCCGGGAGATCGTCCTGTGAGGCTGACGAGCTGGAGGACGGCTGGTCCTCGAGGGAGGCGAGGACGGAGAAGTAGGAGTGCGAGCGCAGCGCGGAGTAGATGGAGTTGACGTCGGAGAGGATGCGGTGCAGGCGCGTGTAGGCCTCGGCGGGGGTGAGGTGGAGCTCGGTGATGAGGCGGTCGAGCTTGTTGAGGACGAGGCAGGGGCGGAGGCGCTCGAGGAAGGCCTGGCGCAGCGCGGCGTGGGTCTGGATATGGACGCCCTCGACGGCGTCGACGAGGATGAGCGCCGAGTCGGAGAGGCGCGCGGCGGAGGAGACCTCGGAGCAGAAGTCGATGTGGCCCGGGGAGTCGATGAGGTTGACCCGGTGCGCGGCGGGGCCGTCGCCGTAGCGGAGGAGCACGGCGGCGGACTTCATGGTGATGGCCCGGCGCTGCTCCTCGTCGAGGTAGTCCATGAAGCGGAGGCGGCCGGCGAGCCTGGGGTGGAGCAGGCCGTCGCCGCAGGAGGCGACGAGGTGGTCCGCCAGCGTGGTCTTCCCGTGGTCGACGTGCGCCAGGATGCACGTGTTGCGGACGCGCCGGGGGTCCGCCGGCAGCGCCGTGCTCTCCGCCGCCGCCATCGCGGTGGGAGGTGGTGCTAGTTAAGTCGGGCTAGAGGAGCGTGGAGGCGGCGAGGAAGCCGCCGGCGGCGGCGGGTGACGCGGGTTTGGGGAGGAGGCTGATCCGGGCGGCAGAGGAGCGGCGGCGGCGGGGAGAAACCCTAGCGCTCGTGTCGGGACGAGGGGATTTGTCCCTGCGGGAGAGGAGGAGCGGACCGAAACGATTGTCTCCTCCTAGTGGCAATCTGACCGTAAATACTGATAGTTCTAGGGTCAAAGGGGTATACCGGTCGGATTCTAAGTGGCTCTGGCCCGGTCCGAAGGAACTTGGCGCTCAAGTTTGATCCACGAAACTTGGCAGCAACGAAAAGGCGCTTCTATAATCTCAAAAAAGAGAAAAAAATAAAAACCAAAGCCTGTTTACAGGAAATTTGTAGAAAAAGATAGTAATTTTGTAAGAAAAAAATATATTTAAAGCCCTTTAGTTTGTTTTTCTTTTTTTGAATTTTCACCGGGGGGACTCCCCCACCTGAATATATATTTGAGCCAGCTAGTCAATACATCAGTACAACCACCGGGTCCGCAGCAGAGGGGAGGGAAGAGAACACAACCTGAACTACATTTTTCACATTTTTACAGCAGGACATGCAGCCACACATCAATGTGCCCACGATCATCGGGACGAAAACGGCAACGCCAGAGGACGGCGTCGTCGCGGCAGGCCTTCAAAGTAGCAGCCAGAGAGGGGGATTCCCGCCTGAACACCACAACATTCCTTCGCTTCCACAGGTGCCAACAGCAGAGCTGCACGAACGCCCGTGGCGACGCGGTGCCTGAAGGAAATATGCCCTAGAGGCAATAATAAAGTTATTATTTATTTCCTTATATCATGATAAATGTTTATTATTCATGCTAGAATTGTATTAACCGGAAACATAATACATGTATGAATACATAGACAAACAGATAGTCACTAGTATGCCTCTACTAGACTAGCTCATTAATCGAAGATGGTTATGTTTCCTAACCATAGACATGTGTTGTCATTTGATTAATGGGATCACATCATTAGGAGAATGATGTGATTGACATGACCCATTTCGTTAGCTTAGCACTTGATCGTTTAGTATGTTGCTTATGCTTTCTTCATGACCTATACATGTTCCTGTAACTATGAGATTATGCAACTCCCGTTTACCGGAGGAGCACTTTGGGTACTACCAAACGTCACAACGTAACTGGGTGATTATAAAGGAGTACTACAGGTGTCTCCAAAGGTACTTGTTGGGTTGGCGTATTTCGAGATTAGGTTTTGTCACTCCGATTGTCGGAGAGGTATCTCTGGGCCTTCTCGGTGATACACATCACATAAGCCTTGCAAGCATTACAACTAATGAGTTAGTTGTGAGATGATGTATTACGGAACGAGTAAAGAGACTTACCAGTAACGAGATTGAACTAGGTATTGGATACCGACGATCGAATCTCGGGTAAGTAACATACCGATGACAAAAGGAACAACGTATATCGTTATGCGGTTTGACCGATAAAGATCTTCGTAGAATATGTAGGAACCAATATGGGCATCC
>LR880970.1:687150807-687165597 GCA_904067115.1 Aegilops sharonensis
CGTCCCCGATCCCTCTAAAGGAGAGCGGGTATGCTTCATCTCTTATCTAGTAAGAGGACTCGGATTTCCAATCCATCCGTTTCTCCGGGGGCTCCTGGAGTTCTACGGCCTCCAGCTGCACCATCTTACTCCTGCCTCCATCTTGCACATCGTGGGCTTCGTGGCCCTTTGCGAACTGTTCTTGGGCGTCGAGGCTCATTTCGGGCTGTGGAAGAGAATATTCTGCCTAGTACCCCGTTCTCATGAGGGGTCAATATATCAAGTGGGCGGAGCCGAGCTATGGCGCATCGCCAGGACCGGATACCTATCCGGAACCCCAAAGAAGGTGTCCGAAGACTGGCCTTCGGAATGGTTTTACTTGGAGGACGTCCCGCTGCCGGATCCTGTTCGGATCGGCCTCCCAGAGTTCAGCAATGCTCCTCTGAAGAAGCGCTTAAGCTGGCGCCCTCGGAGCCCCCGGAGAGAAGATGACCGGGATGTCCTTTATTTGATGAGCCGAATAAAGTTACTGGCTCATGCCGGATTGACCATGACAGGAGTCATGGCAATCTGCATTATGAGGGGAGTGCAGCCACTCCAATACAGGGGCCACCCCATGTGGGACTTCAACGGGGAGGACGATGCCACCCGCCATGGCCACAAAGGGCCAGGATCGGTCACCGAACTGGTGAAGATCTTGTCTGCCATGTACAAAGGGGAGGAGGATTTCCTCCGTGTCAATCCACTGAAGGAGTTTTCTTCGAATAATCCTCGAAGATGGGTAAGCAAACATCTTTGTGACCTGTCCGATCCATGTTCCCATGGTTAAATATCTCATTTCGCGGTTTCTGCGCAGGAACTGCGCCGGACTGTGGAGAAGATACACAACCGCCCCCACAACCCGAGGATCCGGAACGGTCCCTCGATCCGACCTCCGAAGAGGATCCGAATATAAAGGTGGAGTTGATCGGCGGGGTATTCCACCAACTTAGCATCGACAATGCTTTGGTTGCCATTACGGCTGATTACCCCGGAATACTTCCAGCCTCACAGGTAAATGAGACCGAGATCCCAAAACCCTGATAATGACCCATCCATGCTTATTTTTGATCACCGTATACCAATGGTGCTTCGCAGGGGGTACCTTCGAGGCAGGAAGCCGAGCCCGCGGCGGCTGGCCAACAAAGGGCAGTGCGGCCCCGCAGGCTAAAAAGAAGTGCGGTCCAGATCGAAACTCCGCCACAACGGTACGGCGTGTCACCATACTCCCAGGATTGATTCTTGGAAGGCGTACTAACGCTGGTGCTCTTTTCAGGAAAAAGAGCTTTCGCCGGACTGAGTCCGGAGAGGTTGTCAATCGAACCTTCACCGGCTAGGCTTCAAAGACGGGTCCGGAGGCTGAGGCGAGCACGAGACGTGCGTCGGATGCTCCTTCGACAGAGGATGCCGACATGTTGTCCACCACCAACTCCGAGGTGGAGAGCGCCTTGAATCACAGGCGCCGTCGGACAGTTCTTCGTGACTCATGTTTCTCCAAGGAGGCCTTGAATGCCTTCGATTCGGGAGATGCGCACCTCCGTGCCGCTCAAGATGGTCTAGCCAGAGCCACGGAGCAGTATGTGAAGGACATACGGGTAAGGAAATCTGACAGTTATATATGCCAGTAGCCCCCGAGACTTAAAATAGTTAGAATAATTGATTTAAGGATCATTTGTTATGCAGGATCTTACAGAAAAGAATACCCGACTGTCCCAGGAGCTTGAAGAATGCAAGGCCCAACTTGAGGCCGCACTAGCCGCTACAGGGGGAGCCGCAGAGACCCCCACTGGTAATATACGCTTAAAAAAATAGTTTACGAAGTGCGGCGGGTTTGTAAATCTGACAAAAATATTGCAGATGGCGCCGGACTAGATCCGGACAAGCAGCAACTCTTGCGCCAGCTAAAGGCCGGCGAGAGCGTGCTTACGAGGGTGCGACAGGAGAAAAATAACCTCCAAGACGCCAACACCAAGCTGGGTGAGGAACTAAAGGATGTTTGTGCCCAGTTGTCTGACTCCGTAAAGGAGAATCGGCGGCTTCGTCGCGGCATTTTCAGTAAGTGCTTGAACGAACTTTGAAAGAGTTCGTCGAGGAAGGCGACTAACATAAACATGTATGTAGGTTTGCTCACAGGTCGTCCTGAGGAGGAGATGCCCAGTTCTTCGGGTCATCTTCTTCCCGAACTGTGTCAGCTGCACGAACGAGTCCGGCAGGTGATGAAAGGCATCGGCCAGGCCTTGTGGCCATCTATCTCCCTGCCCGAAGGCATTGGGGAGCTGGCAGAGTGGCTTCAAGGAGCACGGCGGCGCTTCCGGCTATGGAAGATATCAGCCTGCCGTCAAGGCGCCAGGGAGGCCTGGGCCATGGTAAAGACGCGGTACACGAAGGCTGACCCAAACCACATGGCCGAGGTCGGACCTGTGGGGCCGGATGGGATGGAGATCCCTGTAAGCTTAGTGTACGACCAAGTAGAATTGGCCGCCAAGTATTCCCAGCAAGATTGTAAATTAGATAGCCTATTAGATGGCATTGAGGAGGAATACAATGAGTCGAGTTGACTATGTAAAAATATGACATGAAAGAATGTCTTCTAGCCGGATTGTAGATCATTTGTCATAGCGGACCTTTTCGCTTCGACCTCCGGACCCAATAGTCCGGAGTGTGTTCGAATACCTTCGTGGTTATATAAGAACCGTGGTATGCATGGAGACAAGGCGTAGGGGTCATTGTTGCTGTATCAGACAAGTGCCCAACTAGTTATGTTATATTACATGGGTAGTAAGAAACATCTTCCAGGGAGAATAGTTCCGTTAAGGGTTCCTTTCGCTGTGGTGCATGCCCTAAAGTGCATGTCAAAGCTGCTATGAAAGCAGAAATCATCCGGGGGCAGATGGGTAAATAGTTAAAAATCATCTTTCAGTTCACCGACCGAATATTCCCTTAAGAACGCTAGCTTTCGGCTTCACCCAGTCTGAGGTACACATCCGGCTGACCCGGCAGTAACAATCGCAGAGGTGCTCCCTTTACCACCTAGCCGAACAATCGGGAACGTAGGGGTAAGAACAGGAGCTAGGCAACCCAGCTTGGCCAAAACTTAAGTCATATCGATGCATGTAATGGTGAATAAAAGGTACATGCGGAAGTTTAATGCATGTGTTGGGCATGAAAAGCCCGTATAAATAAGCTTCTGTTAAAGAAGCCCCCAGGTATAATGAGCGCGGACAGCGTGTCAAGTGTGTGCAGAAAAAGTGCAAACGAGCCTCTAGAGGCTTCAAGAAGAAGAAGGAGGAAGGAGAGAAATAAAAGACAGCAAAAATAGAAAATGTGGACGGAGGAAGGAGACGAACTTGGAATCTGGCACTTAGGCGTAGAATCTTCAAAGACGGGCTGCGTTCCATGGGTTCGACTCGAGTCGGTTATCCGATGCGTTTCGCAGACGGTATGCTCCGCCGGTCAGGACCTGGTCGATGATGAAGGGACCTTCCCATTTGGGCTTGAGTTTGTCCTTTTTCTTGTCCGGCAGGCGTAGAACTAGTTCGCCAACGTTATAAGCTTTGGCCCGTACTTCCCTGCTTTGATATCTTCGAGCCTGCTGTTGATAGAATGCGGAACGAGCTTTTGCCACGTCACGCTCCTCCTCCAATGCGTCCAAACTGTCCTGCCGATCAAGCTCGGCTTCTCTTTCTTCATACATGCGCACGCGAGGTGAGTCATGTATTATGTCGCAGGGCAAGACTGCCTCTGCGCCATACACCATGAAGAATGGTGTGAATCCGGTAGTATGATTCGGCGTGGTCCGCAGCCCCCAGAGTACGGAGTCGAGCTCCTCAACCCAGTGCGTGTTAGATTCCTTGAGGGACCGCACTAGTCTGGGTTTAATGCCGCTCATGATTAGACCATTTGCCCTTTCGACTTGGTCGTTGGTTTGAGGGTGATAGACTGAGGCGTAATCGAGCTTGATGCCCATGTTTTTGCACCATAATTTGACCTCATCGGCCGTGAAGTTGGTGCCATTATCAGTGATGATACTGTGGGGGACACCGTAACGGTGCACTACCCCTGATATGAAGTCTATCACTGGTCCGGATTCGGCCGTTTTAACAGGCTTGGCCTCTATCGATTTGGTGAATTTATCCACCATGACCAATAGGTATTTTTGCTTGTGGGTTCCTCCCTTGAGGGGTCCAACCATGTCAAGCCCCCAGACCGCGAACGGACAGGTGATGGGTATAGTTTTAAGGGCGGTGGGTGGCATGTGGCTTTGGTTAGCAAAAAGCTGGCAACCGACGCATCGTTGGACTAAGTCCTGCCCGGGCCGTCGGCCAATAAAATCCTGTACGGAAGGCCTTGCCTACAAGGGCCCGGGCTGGGGCGTGGTGCCCACCCAGTCCGGCATGAATTTCAGCCAGGTGGTTTCGCCCTTCCTCTTCGGAGATACACATTTGAAGGACTCCGGTAGTGCTTTTCTTATAAAGCTCTCCCTCATGGACTTTATAGGCTTTAGAGCGCCGTACTATGCAGCGAGCCTCATTTTGGTCTTCGGGGAGTTCCTGCCTAGTTAGGTAGGCTAGGAATGGTTCCGTCCACGGGGCGATAACCGCCATTATTTCGTGAGCACAGGGTGTTATCTCGGGGGCAGAGCCTCCGGTTATGTCAGAGTGTTCGGCGTCACGCAGTGCGGTTGGGTCCGGATTGATATTGCCGGACCCCCCTTCCCATAGTACGGATGGCTTGAACAGCCGTTCCAGAAAGATATTGGGTGGGACGGCATCGCGTTTTGCACCGATGCGTGCCAATATATCAGCCGCCTATTTGTTATCCCGGGCTATATGATGAAATTCGAGCCCTCCGAACCGTGCTGACATTTTTACGACCGCATTGCGGTATGCTGCCATTTTCGGATCTTTGGCATCAAAGTCTCCGTTTATTTGAGATATTGCGAGGTTCGAATCCCCGCGCACCTCTAGGCGTTGAATGCCCATGGAGACTGCCATCCGGAGGCCGTGCAGAAGGGCCTCGTATTCGACTGCGTTGTTGGAGTCCGTATACATTATCTGAAGGACGTATTGGACTGTGTCCCCAGTTGGGGACGTCAGGACGACGCCAGCCCCCAGGCCGGCCAACATTTTGGAGCCGTCAAAGTGCATGATCCAATTGGGGTATGCGCCGTACTCTTTAGGGAGTTCGGCTTCGGTCCATTCGGCCACGAAGTCGGCCAAAACCTGCGACTTAATAGCTCGTCGTGGCTTATAAGTTATATCGAATGGAAGGAGCTCTATGGCCCATTTAGCAATCCGGCCCGTCGCGTCGCGGTTGTTTATAATGTCGTTAAGAGGTACTTCGGAGGCTACCGTTATCGAACACTCTTGAAAGTAGTGTCACAGCTTCCGGGATGCCATGAACACCGCATATGCTATCTTTTGATAGTGTGGGTACCGGGACTTGCATGGAGTTAGGACAATGGACACATAATAAACCGGTTTTTGAACAGGGAACCGGTGTCCGTCCGTTTCTCGTTCGACAACGAGCACCGCGCTGACAACTTGATGTGTTGCGGCGATATATAATAGCATTGGTTCGCCCACGTTGGGCGCGACCAGGACCGGATTTGTTGCCAAAATGGCCTTTATTTCTTCGAGTCCGGCCGTGGCGGCATCCGTCCACTCGAAGTGTTTGGTGCGGCGGAGGAGGCGGTAAAGGGGTAACGCCTTTTCCCCCAATCGGGAAATAAAGCGGCTTAGAGCCGCTACGCATCCCGTCAATTTTTGTATTTGTTTGAGGTATTTTGGAATATCCAATTGTGACAGAGCTCGGATCTTCGCTGGGTTTGTTTCAATTCCTCTACTGGACACAATGAAGCCTAGGAGCTTTCCGGCTGGAACGCCGAAGACGCATTTTTCCGGATTGAGCTTGATGTCATATTTTCGAAGATTGTCGAATGTGAGCTTCAAGTCGTCTACTAGAGTTTCGACGTGCTTGGTTTTGACGACCACGTCATCTACATATGCTTCCACTGTTTTGCCGATCTGGTTTGCCAGACATGTCTGGATCATGCGCTGATATGTTGCGCCGGCGTTTTTGAGCCCAAAGGGCATTGTGTTGAAGCAGAACGGGCCGTATGGAGTGATGAATGCTGTTGCAGCTTGGTCTGGCTCCGCCATCTTGATTTGGTGGTAGCCAGAGTATGCGCCGAGGAAGCACAATGAGTCGTGTCCTGCTGTAGCGTCAATGATTTGATCAATTCGAGGGAGGGGGAAGGGATCCTTTGGGCAAGCCTTATTAAGGTCCTTGAAATCAACACATAGGCGCCAGGATTTATCCTTCTTTGGTACCATCACCAGGTTTGCTAGCCAGTCCGAATGTTTTATATCTCTGATGAATCCGGCTTCCAAAAGTTTGGCTAGCTCCTCTCCCATGGCCTGTCTCTTGGGTTCGGTAAAGCGCCGAAGAGCCTGTTTGACTGGCTTGAATCCTTTTAGGATATTTAGGCTGTGCTCGGCCAGCTGACGTGGGATTCCTGGCATGTCTGAAGGGTGCCAGGCAAAGATGTCCCAGTTTTCTTGTAGAAATTCTCGTAGTGCGGCGTCTACATCAGGGTTTAATTGTGCCCCAATGGAGGCCGTCTTTGCAGGGTCCGTTGGGTGGACTTGGAATTTGACTATTTCATCCGCTGGTTTAAAAGAGGTGGACTTGGATCTTTTATCAAGTATCACATCATCCCTGTTCACCGTGGAGCGCATCACGGTGAGTTCCTCGGCCGCTAGGGCTTCGGAAAGTGCCTCGATGGCTAGTGCGGCTGTCTTGTTTTAAGCGCGGAGTGCTATGTTCGGATCACTAGCGAGAGTGATGATTCCGTTAGGTCCGGGCATTTTAAGCTTCATGTACCCATAATGGGGTATAGCTTGAAAAATTGTGAATGCCTCTCGTCCTAATAAAGCATGATATCCGCTGTTGAACGGGGCCACTTGAGATGTGACCTCCTCGGACCTGTAATTGTCCGGCAAGCCGAACACTACGTCCAACGTGATTTTTCCTGTGCAGCATGCTTCCCGGCTGGGGATTATTCCTCTAAAGGTTGTGCTGCTTCGCTCAATGCGGTTCCAGTCTATTTCCATTTTTCGGAGGGTTTCCTCATAGATGAGGTTTAGTCCGCTGCCGCCATCCATGAGTACCTTAGTAAGGCGAAAGCCGTCCACTATCGGGCTGAGGACCAATGCGGCTGGTGCCCGGGCAGTTCGGAATTTAGGTTCATCACTGGCATTAAAGGTAATAGCCGTGTCACTCCATGGATTTGTTGTTGCTACTTGGTAGACTTCGGCAAGGTTGCGGAGTGTTCGTTTTCACATGTTATTTGATGCGAAAGTCTCGAAGACTGTTAACACCGTACTGGTGTTGCTGGGCTGGGATTCCGAAGCTAGAAACTCTTTGCCACTTTTGGCCACCTGCCGTAGTATCCAACATGCTCGAAGGCTATGAGTTGGAGTGGCGCCCTCTGTGCTATGAATTTTGCAGGGTCCGTTTAGCCAACCCTCCAGTACGGTTCCGTACCCTTTAGGGGGTTTTGGTTTTTTGGTATTTAACCCAGGTGCTTGATAATGATGCACCCTTTTGTTTCGGACTAGGGATGTATTCGGGGCCGGATTATCCCTAAATTTACTTTCGGTTTTCCAGGCGCTCTCCATCGCACAATACTTTTGTACTATGGTCGCCAAGTCAGCAAAGCGTGTAATTTCGCGATGATTTATGGCGTTTAGGATTCCCTTGTCCGTGCAATTATTGCAGAAGATTGGGATTGCGTCCTCCTCTCGGCAGTCCTTTATCCTGTTCATAACCAGGAGGAATCTGGCCCAGTAATGATGTACTGTTTCGGCGGGCTCTTGCCGAATTCGAGAGAGATCGCTAATGTTTTGGTGGGCGGGTGGAACTAAATCCGGAACCCCGTCCAATTTAGGACTCAAGGACCGAGAAGTTTCCGAACTCGGAAGTTTGGATTTTTGAGTGCTATCCAATGAGTCCGACCCGCCGCCTGACTTTAAGTTCAGGGCTTGATCGACATCCGTCCCTCCGCGGGAATCCGGCATGGAGGGATCGGGAATCCGGACGTAGCTAGTCCTTAAGATAGAAGAAGAATCGCCACATTGCTCCTCTATCACAGCAACATGATGGGTAGCCTGGGGAGAGTTGATCTCTCTCAGATCGGTTTTAGGCCCGATCCAGTCGTAGTCTGTGGCGTGGAGGAGAGCTCGATCGGATCTAATTGTTTGGCAAGTTCCGAATTAACATGAAGATTGGTTTCGATGACTCGAGAGGTCATCGTCGGTGCGGTGGCCGGACTGGCGGTCATAAGAAAACCACCTAGCCGAAGAATCTGGCCAGCGGCCAAGGCTCCTTTGGCGATAGTATCGTCTTTAAAGACGAGATGAGGCATCCTACCTGATGGCGACGACACAGAGGAACTCTCAATGAAAGCACCAATGTCGGTGTTAAAACCGGCGGATCTCGGGTAGGGGGTCCCGAACTGTGCGTCTAGGCGGATGGTAACAGGAGACAAGGGACACGATGTTTTTACCCAGGTTCGGGCCCTCTCGATGGAGGTAATACCCTACTCCTGCTTGATTAATATTGATGATATGGGTAGTACAAGAGTAGATCTACCACGAGACCAAGGAGGCTAAACCCTAGAAGCTAGCCTATGGTATGATTGTTGTTCATCCTACGGACTAAAACCCTCCGGTTTATATAGACACCGGATAGGTTAGGGTTACACAGAGTCGGTTATAATGGTAGGAGATCTACATATCCGTATCGCCAAGCTTGCCTTCCACGCCAAGGAAAGTCCCATCCGGACACGGGACGAAGTCTTCAATCTTGTATCTTCATAGTCTTGGAGTCCGGCCGTGATGATAGTCCGGCTATCCGGACACCCCCTAGTCCGGGACTCCCTCAGTACCACTCTGGTGCGGATCTCACTCTGGTTTACCTATGAGGTTTGGTAGTAACTTGATCTGTAGTTACATGATCATCATCATTAGCTTCCTCACTAATTGGTGTAGGAGTGATAGGAACAGATTTCTGTGACGAACTACTTTCCAATAAGGGAGCAGGTACAGTTACCTCATCAAGTTCTACTTTCCTCCTACTCACTTCTTTCGAGAGAAACTCCTTCTCTAGAAATGATCCATTCTTAGCAACGAATTTCTTGCCTTCGGATCTGTGATAGAAGGTGTACCTAACTTTATCCTTTGGGTATTCTATGAAGATTTGGGTTTGAGCTTATCAGTATGAAACCTTTTCACATAAGCAGCGCAACCCCAAACTTTTAAGAAACGACAGCTCTAGTTTCTTGCCAAACCATAGTTCATACGGTGTCGTCTAAACGGATTTAGATGGTGCCCTATTTAATGTGAATGCAGTTGTCTCTAGTGCATAATGATAACCCACAAGTATAGGGGATCAATTGTAGCCTCTTTCGATAAGTAAGAGTGTCGAACCCAACGAGGAGCTAAAGGTAGAACAAATATTCCCTCAAGTTCTATCGACCACCGATACAACTCTACGCAAGCTTAACGTTCGCTTTACCTAGAACAAGTATGAACCTAGAAGTACTTTGTAGGTGTTTTTGGATAGGTTTGCAAGAATATAAAGAGCACGTAAATAAAAGCTAGGGGCTGTTTAGATGAAGACACAACTAAATTAGTTTTAGTAAAGAGCTTTTTGCACGAGAAAGTTATTTGTCCCTAGGCAATCGATAACTAGACCGGTAATCATTATTATAGTTTTATTTGAGGGAGAGGCATAAGCTAACATACTTTCTCTACTTGGATCATATGCACTTATGATTGGAACTCTAGCAAGCATCCGCAACTACTAAAGATCATTAAGGTAAAACCCAGCCATAGCATTAAAGCATCAAGTCCTCTTTATCCCATACGCAAACAACCTACTTACTCGGGTATGTGCTTCTGTCACTCATGCCACCCACCATAAGCAAATCATGAACATATTGCAAACCCTACAGCGGGAATCCCTCACGCTTGCGCGACATGGAGAGCACCATAGGACAATACCAATAATAAAACATGCAACTCAAACCAATCTTGATCATCAAATAACCCATAGGACAAAACGGATCTACTCAAACATCATAGGATAGCCATACATCATTGGGAAATAATATATAGCGTTGAGCACCATGTTTAAGTAGAGATTAAAGCGGGTAAGAGAGAGGTTACACCGCTGTATAGAGGGGGGGAAGAGTTGGTGATGATGGCGGTGAAGTTGTTGGTGAAGATTGCGGTGATGATGATGGCCACGGCAGCGTTCCGGCGCCACCGGAAGAGAAGGGGAGAGGGGGGCCCTTCGTCTTCTTCTTCCTTGACCTCCTCCCTAGATGGGAGAAGGGTTTCCCCTCTGGTCCTTGGCCTCCATGGCGTCGGAGGGGCGAGAGCCCCTCCGAGATTGGATCTGTCTCTCTGTCTCTCTCTGTTTTTGTGTTCTCTGATTCTGCCCTGACACCGTTTCGTGTATATATGGAGATCCGTAACTCCGATTGGATTGAAACCTTCGCCCGGATTTTTCTCCGAAAATTAGTTTTCTTGCGTCCAAAGTAGAGCAGCAACCGCCTTACGGGTGGCCCACGAGGGTCAGGGGCACGCCCAGGGGGGCAGGCGCGCCCCCTGCCTCGTGGCCACCTCGGGCACCGTCTAGCGTTGATTCTTCTTCCGAATTCTCCAAATATTCCAAAAATATTCTCCGTCCGTTTTTATCCCATTTGGATTCCGTTTGATATGGATATTCTGCGAAACATAAAACATGCAACAAACAGGAACTGGCACTAGGCACTGGATCAATATGTTAGTCCCAAAAATAGTATAAAAAGTTGACAAAAGTATATGAAAGTTGTATAATATTGGCATGGAACAATAAAAAATTATAGATATGACGGAGACGTATCACATAACCCCAAAACGATAGTGGTAAATCGGTAAGAAACATCATAGATTGCACTATATCCAATAAAGTACGGTTATGACGTTCAAACACACCATTATGTTGTGGTGTTCCAGGTGGCATGAATTTGTGAAACTATTCCACATTGTTTCAATTGAAAACCAAACTCGTAACTCAAATATTCGTCTCCGCAATCAGATCGTAGAAACTTTATTTTCTTGTCACGATGATTTTCCACTTCACTCTGAAATTCTTTGAACTTTTCAAATGTTTCAGACTTATGTTTCATCAAGTAGACATACCCATATCTGCTCAAATCATCTGTGAAGGTCAAAAAATAACGATACCCACCGCGAGCCTCAACACTCATCGGATCGCATACATCAGTATGTATTATTTCCAATAAGTCAGTTTCTTGCTCCATTGTTCCAGAGAACGGAGTCTTAGTCATCTTGCCCATGAGTCATGGTTCGCAAGCATCAAGTGATTCCAAAAGCCCATCAACATGGAGTTTCTTCATGCTCTTTACACCAATATGACCTAAACGGCAGTGCCATAAATAAGTTGCACTATCATTATTAACTTTGCATCTTTTGGCTTCAATATTATGAATATGTGTATCACTACAATCGAGATCCAACAAACCATTTTCATTGGGTGTATGACCATAGAAGGTTTTATTCATGTAAACAGAACAATAATTATTCTCTAATTTAAATGAATAACCGCATTGCAATAAACATGATCAAATCATATTCATGCTCAACGCAAACACCAAATAACATTTATTTAGGTTCAACACTAATCCTGAAAGTATAGGGAGCGTGCGATGATGATCATATCAATCTTGGAACTGCTTCCAACACACATCGTCACTTCACCCTTAACTAGTTTATGTTCATTCTGCAACTCCCGTTTCGAGTTACTACTCTTAGCAACTGAACTAGTATCAAATACCGCGGGCTACTATAAACACTAGTAAGGTACACATCAATAACCTGTATATCAAATATACCCTCACTACTAGGGAAAACCTTATACACAGAACTTTAGCAGCAGCGAGGGTCAAAAAAGCACGCTGGTGCTAACTAGCAGTAGCGCGCCTGGCCAAACCACTCTGCAGATAAAGTTCTAGCAGTAGCGCGTGCTACCCTAAACACGTTACTACTAAAATTCCCACGGCTTAGCCGATAGGCTTCACATAGTAGTAGCGACCTATAACAAACCGCGCTACCGCTACATTCATTGTAGCAGCGCGTTTTATATTAAACTCGCTACTGCTAAAGGATATAAAATTAAATGTAAAGCAAATAGAAAGGTAATTGAAAATGAAAGAAATAGAATAATGCGAAAGGAAAAAAATAAAATGTGAAGAAAACTAAATGAAAAAGGGAAAAAAGAGAAAGGAGTAGCAGTAGCGTGTATCCCAGAAAGCGTTGTAGCTAACTTAGCAGTAGCGCTCTTCCTGGAACGTGCTACTGCTACCTCTGACTTAACCATGGGGTTCGTCCTTCCCCACAGCCACTTCCCCAAATCCAACTGTCCACACTCCTCGCCGCCGCCGTCGCCCGTCGGCCGCCGCGCGCTCTCCGCACACCCTCTACGCTGCCCCGACCCCAGATTCAACGCTACCCCCGCCCCCGACCTCAACGCCGCCCCGGACGCCGCCCCGACCTCAAAGCCGCCCCGGACGCCGCCCCCGACCCCGACCTCGACGCCGCCATCCGCCGCGCTCCCGAGCCCCCAACCCTGACCTCGACGCCGCCAGCCCCTCCCTCGTCGCAGGCACTCGAGGTGAGCACGCCTGCTCCTCCCTCTCCCCTACCTCTGCCTAGGTTTTTTTTTATTTTAGTTGCATCAAATTAGTTAGGGTTCATGTAAGAGTGGAAACAAATCGGATGCGGATGCGGCAAATGAGTTAGGGTTCATGTAAGGGTGGAAACGAATCAAATTTCTAAGATGAATCATAAAACGAGTAAAATTTGACCACTCATTTCACTTTATAGTTGGATAATTGGAATATCCGCTACCACTTTCCACCCCTATAAGTTCATCAAATTAGATGGTAATTAGGGCAGTAGTTCCTAGGTACTAATTAGTTAGTAAGAACTATGTACTAATTAGGTATTCGAATATTTTTATTTATAGTAAGTTTATTTTTAGTAAGAACTAGTTGAATTAATAGAACTAGTTAGTAAGAACTTGTTGTTATTTTTTAGTTAAAGCAATTTTTCCCGCATCGACATAGACGATGCCTATCCCGCATCCTCGTCGTCGAGTCGGCGGAGGACGACACCTGCTTGACCAGATGGGCCATGTCCGGGACTGGGCTCCGCCGGGGTGGTACTGGGAGGCGCTACCTACCGGGGGGCGCAGGTTGGTGAGGAGCCAGCCTGTCGTTGACCCAAACCTTCTTTGGTGGCGGTCGCGTGGGCCAGTGATGGTCCAGAGGCTCGAGGACTCCGCGGAGGTGGTGCGTCACCGTGTCAGTGAGGAGGACGCGCACGTCCGTCGCTACTTGTTTGCGTTGGAGCACAGGTTCTCCAATACCTGGCAGGTTCTCCAGGGATCTCACTGGAGCTATGATCCCGTGATGGTTCCTTCTCTGTAGGTGTCCACCGCCCACGCCGATACCCGTCGCGTGCTAGGGTTTTAGTTGTATTAGTGATGTTATATGTATGACACTATTCGTGATGTATTAGTGATAATATTCGACGATGTACGGACGCATGAGATGATTTACTTTTGCTTATTGAATGCATGCTAATTTGAGTCCTATAAGATATTTTGAAATGTATATCTTGTGTTGCTCAATATCCAAGTGGCCGGTCATGTTTGCAGGTTACACCTCCGAGTGGCCTATGTTTTGCCGGAGTGTTGATTCATTTCCGTTCCGGCAAATTTCAGGCGCTCGATATGTCCTATTTTAGCAAAGGTCATGCCGGATTTTTCCGTGAATTTTGGCATGACTTGTGCCAGATTCTATGTAGGAAATATCGAGTGCCCCGGATTTGTNGGTCATGTTTGCAGGTTACACCTCCGAGTGGCCTATGTTTTGCCGGAGTGTTGATTCATTTCCGTTCCGGCAAATTTCAGGCGCTCGATATGTCCTATTTTAGCAAAGGTCATGCCGGATTTTTCCGTGAATTTTGGCATGACTTGTGCCAGATTCTATGTAGGAAATATCGAGTGCCCCGGATTTGTGTGTTGAGTATCCTGGTAGTTGTCTTCGATCGATTTTCAGTTAATGTTTTAAGTATGAACATAGGAAATGTCTGACGACGAAAAGGATTTCGGTATTTGCAAATACTGTGAAGACGAGCGCGGCCTGTGAGACGGAATCTTCCTAGATGATGATAGGCGCTTCAGCATCAAGCTGGACGAGAACTTCGAAGTGGATACAGTAAGTCATAAAAACAAGTCTTTTTTCGTAATTAAGCATGACATCTGCTTCATTTGCTTCAACTTATATATTTTTTACTATTCTACTAGCGTATCCCCTGCCATGCAAGAGTTTTTGTATTGGATAAGATAGGTTTCAGTCATACTACGGAGGTAAAGAAAGTTTATTTGAAGACCGAGCATGGTTATATTTTCCATGCAAAATTATACAATTCAGACGACTACACCTATTTTGGATGCAAAACATGGCGAGCACTATGCAAGACTTATGCATTTGAGCCTGATATGGTTATCACCTTTGATATTCGTCCGGAAGATGATATTGAAGGTAATACCGACATCTGGGTCGATGTGCAGACGCCTCCAGTTATACCATTATGTAAGTTTCTCAACCATATTTATGTCTTTGATATTGTTTAT
>LR880970.1:687165843-687185691 GCA_904067115.1 Aegilops sharonensis
ATGCAAAACATGGCGAGCACTATGCAAGACTTATGCATTTGAGCCTGATATGGTTATCACCTTTGATATTCGTCCGGAAGATGATATTGAAGGTAATACCGACATCTGGGTCGATGTGCAGACGCCTCCAGTTATACCATTATGTAAGTTTCTCAACCATATTTATGTCTTTGATATTGTTTATTCAAAAATAGTTGACAACTAATTTGTATTGTCAGCTTATTTCGGTGCAAGCAAACATGTCCAGCGCTTGGTAGACAGGACCTACTACTGTCCGGAGGCTGAACTAAACTGCGAGGAGCTAAGTCATTATGTTTCATGGCTTGAGGATCTTGATACTGTCAAGACAAATTTTCTTCCTGGATTTAGAAATGTTAGTACTGAAAACGTGTGACCAATAGTGTTCGTAATGAACTACGTTCACATCTATTTAGGAAGAATGGTAAGATTTTTACTATTTGTCCTCAGTGCATATTTTCCATACATTATTTTTGAAGCTAAACTTCATTGCTAAGTATGTTACCATACGATGTTCTTCAACAGGGACTCCCGGTGAATGTCATGCCTTATGGGATCGAGACTAAAGGTACCATGAGTATTATCAGCTTACGGCCAAGATATCCTACAGATTACTTTAGTGCATTCAAGATTAGCGACGGATGCTTAATAGTGCAAGACTGGACCAAATATGTGATGGGGGAGCGCAGGGAAGTACTAGGGAGCAAACAGAGGCGCTACCCACGATTAGGAGACATGTTCATCTGCATGCTCCAACTTGATCAAGGAGGAGAGCTACACATGTTTTATGTTGTTTTACCTAAGAGAGAGCAGCAGGAGTGATTAGCTAGCTAGAAATGAGTTTCAGGATGATGATGTGCTACACTATTACTATGATGATAAAATAGCTAGTGTTGGTGGTAATGACTAGGTTGATTATTATTAGCTAGTGTTAGTGGTGATTAAATAAATACTGTTGGTGGTAATGACCATGATGATGATTAAATATCTTGTGCTGGCGGATTAGATTCAAGTGGAGGCAACATGTGGTGCACATCGAAAGTACTACTAGTCCAAACTAGATCAAGTTTGGATTAGTGGTATACTTTTGACATGCACCACATATTGCCTCCACTTGAACCTAATCCACCTTTATTTGACACTGTTATGGACATAATGATGTAAACCTCATAACTGGTATTGTATCAATATTTGTACGATGGCGAATAAATAAACTAAAAATGAAAAAATAAAAAGAATACTAGTAGCGATGGAGAGAAAACATGCTGCCAGTAGTTACATTAGCAGTAGCGCTGGAGTGAACAAACGCTGCAGCTATTCGTCCTAGCAGTAGCGCGTGCGGGCATGCGTTACTGCTAAGCAGTAGCTGTAGCGCCTTATTAGTAGCGCGCCTACCCGCGCTACTAATGAGCACAAAACCAGCGCTACTGCTAGGGTTTTTCCTAGTAGTGCCTTGTTCACTTTGCCATCCTTCTTATCCACCAAATATTCAGGGCATTTCCGCTTCCAGTGACCATTTCCTTTGCAGTAGAAGCACTTGTTTCAGGCTTTGGTCTAGCTTTGGGCTTATTCATGGAAGTGACAACTTGCTTGCCATTCTACATGAAGTTCCCTTTCTTTCCCTTTGCCCTTTTCTTGAAACTAGTGGTCTTTTTAATCATCAACACTTGATGCTCTTTCTTGATTTCTACCTTCATCGATTTCATCATCATGAAAAGCTCGGGAATCGTTTTCATCATCCCTTGCATACTATAGTTCATCACGAAGTTCTACTAGCTTGGTGATGGTGACTAGAGAATTCTGTCAATCACTATTTTATCTGGAAGTTTAACTCCCACTTGATTCAAGCGATTGTAGTACCCAGATAATCTGAGCACATGCTCACTGCTTGAGCTATTCTCCTCCATCTTTTAGCTTTAGAACTTGTTGGAGACTTCATATCTCTCAACTCGGGTATTTGATTGAAATATTAGCTTCAACTCCTAGAACATCTCATATGGTCCATGACGTTCAAAACGTCTTTGAAGTCCCGATTCTAAGCCGTTTAAGCATGGTGCACTAAACTATCAAGTAGTCATCATACTGAGCTAGCCAAACGTCCATAACGTCTGCATCTGCTCCTGCAATAGGTCTGTCACCTAGTGGTGCATCAAGGACATAATTCTTCTGTGCAGCAATGAAAATCCTCAGATCACGGAGCTAGTCCGCATCTTTGCTACTAACATCTTTCAACTTATTTTTCTCTAGGAATATATCAAAATAAAACAGGGGAGCTAAACGCGAGCTATTGATCTACAACATAGATATGCTAATACTACCAGGACTAAGTTCATGATAAATTAAAGTTCAATTAATCATATTACTTAAGAACTCCCACTTAGATAGACATCCCTCTAATCATCTAAGTGATCACGTGATCCATATCACCTAAACTATGTCTGATCATCACGTGAGATGGAGTAGTTTCAATGGTGAACATCACTATGTTGATCATATCTACTATATGATTGACGCTCGACCTTTCGGTCTCAGTGTTCCGAGGCCATATCTACATATGCTTCGCTCGTCAAGTTTAACCTGAGTATTCCGCGTGTGCAACTGTTTTGCACCCGTTGTATTTGAAAGTAGAGCTTATCACACCCGATCATCACGTGGTGTCTCAGCACGAAGAACTTTCGCAACGGTGCATACTCAGGGAGAACACTTATACCTTGAAATTTAGTGAGAGATCATCTTATAATGCTACCGTTGATCTAAGCAAAATAAGATGCATAAAAGATAAACATCACATGCAATCAATATAAGTGATATGATATGGCCATCATCATCTTGTGATTGTGATCTCCATCTCCAAAGCACCGTCATGATCACCATCGTCACCGGCGCGACACCTTGATCTCCATCGTAGCATCGTTGTCGTATCGCCAACTATTGCTTCTACGACTATCGCTACCGCTTAGTGATAAACTAAAGAAATTACAGGGCGATTGCATTGCATACAATAAAGCGACAACCATATGGCTCCTGCCAGTTGCCGATAACTCGCTTACAAAACATGATCATCTTCATATAATAAATATAGCATCATGCCTTGACCATCACATCACAACATGCCCTGCAAAAACAAGTTAGACGTCCTCTACTTTGTTGTTGCAAGTTTTACATGGCTGCTACGTGATATGTCTCCAACGTATCTATAATTTTTTATTTCTCCATGCTATATTATCTTTTGTTTTGGACATTATTGGGCTTTATTATTCACTTTTATATGGGACTAACCTATTAACCGGAGGCCCAGCCCAGATTTGCTGTTTTTTGCCTATTTCAGAGTTTCGCAGAAAAAGAATATCAAACGGAGTCCAAACGGAATGAAACCTTCGGGAACGTGATTTTCGGAACGAACATGATCCAGGAGACTTGGACCCTACATCAAGGAAGCTTCAAAGAAGGCACGAGGTAGGGGGGCGCGCCTACCGCCCAGGCGTGCCCTCCACCCTCGTGGGCCTCACGTTGCTCCACCGACGTACTCCTTCCTCCTATATATACCTACGTACCCCCAAACAATCAGATACGGAGCCAAAAACCTAATTCCACCGCTGCAACCTTCTGTACCCATGAGATCCCATCTTCGGGCCTATTCCGGAGCTCCGCCGGAAGGGGCATCGATCACGGAGGGCTTCTACATCAACACCATAGCCTCTCCGATGAAGTGTGAGTAGTTTACCTCAGACCTTCTGGTCCATAGTTATTAGCTAGATGGCTTCTTCTCTCCTTTTGGATCTCAATACAATGTTCTCCCCCTCTCTTGTGGAGATCTATTCGATGTAATCTTCTTTTGCGGTGTGTTTGTTGAGACCGGTGAATTGTGGGTTTATGATCAAGTTTATCTATGAACAATATTTTGAATCTTCTGAATTCTTTTATGTATGATTGGTTATCTTTGCAAGTCTCTTCGAATTATCAGTTTGGTTTGGCCTACTAGATTGATCTTTCTTGCAATGGGAGAAGTGCTTAGCTTTGGGTTCAATCTTGTGGTGTCCTTTCCCAGTGACAGTAGGGGCAGCAAGGCACGTATTGTATTGTTGCCATCCAGGATAACAAGATGGGGTTTTTCTCATATTGCATGAATTTATCCCTCTACATCATGTCATCTTGCTTAAGGCGTAATAGTAGTAGATGTAGGCAGGAGTCGGTCTACTTGTCTCGAACGTGATGCCTATATACATGATCATACCTATATATTCTCATAACTATGCTCAATTCTGTCAATTGCTCAACGTAATTTGTTCACCCACCGTAAAATACTTATGCTCTTGAGAGAAGCCACTAGTGAAACCTATGGCCCCCGGGTCTATCTTCCATCATATTAATCTTCCAACACTTAGCTCTTTCCGTTGCTTTTATTTTACATTGCATCTTTATCATAAAAATACCAAAAATATTATCTTATCATATCTATCAGATCTCACTCTCGTAAGTGACCGTGTAGGGATTGACAACCCCTTATCGTGTTGGTTGCGAGGATTTATTTGTTTGTGTAGGTGCGAGGGACTCGCGCGTAGCCTCCTACTGGATTGATACCTTGGTTCTCAAAAACTGAGGGAAATACTTATGCTACTTTGCTGCATCATCCTTTCCTCTTCAAGGGAAAACCAACGCAGTGCTCAAGAGGTAGCAAGAAGGATTTCTGGCGCCGTTGCCGGGGAGGTCTATGCAAAAGTCAACATACCAAGTACCCATCACAAACCCTTATCTCCCGCATTACATTATTTGCCATTTGCCTCTCGTTTTCCTCTCCCCCACTTCACCCTTGTCGTTTTATTCGCCCTCTCTTTTTTGTTCGCCTCTTTTTCGCTTGTTTCTCTTTTGCTCGTGTGTTGGATTGCTTGCTTGTCACGATGGCTCTACCTAAATTTGGTGATCTTCACCTTAAAAGATTAGAATAGATCAAAGGCAATGCCAGGAGTTTTATGGTTTTACAATTTGAGCATAATAATTTCTTCAGAAACGAGCTTAAGGAACAAAAAAGCTTTATGATTTATATGAATAAAGAGCTAGATGATATGTCTAAATAATTTGATGGTTTGAGATCCCAAATTGCTCATCTTGAAAAGTTAACAGCTGAAATTTCGGATAAGCAGGCTACCTTAGTTAATAAGATGGCCGCTAAGCCGGAAAATTTTGAAAATAAAGATGAAGATCTAAAAGTTATTGATGTGTCCCCTATTAAATCTTTGTTTTGCAATATGAATCTTGATAATGATGGGACTGAATATGATCCACCTTTACCTAGAAGGCGTTCCAAAAATTCGGAGTTTTTAGATCTTGATGCTAAAATTGATAAAAGTGGGATTGAAGAAATCAAAACATTAGACGTTAATAAACCCACTATTTTGGATTTCAATGAATTTAATTATGATAATTTCTCTTTGATAGATTGTATTTCCTTGTTTTAATCCGTGCTAAATTCTCCTCATGCTTATAGTCAAAATAAAGCTTTTACCAAACATATCGTTGATGCCTTGATGCAATCTTATGAAGAAAAACTTGAGTTGGAAGTTTCTATCCCTAGAAAACTTTATGATGAGTGGGAACCTACTATTAAAATTAAGATTAAAGATCATGAATGCTATGCTTTGTGTGATTTGGGTGCTAGTGTTTCCACGATTCCAAAAACTTTGTGCGATTTGCTAGGTTTCCGTGATTTTGATGATTGCTCTTTAAACTTGCACCTTGCGGATTCCACTATTAAGAAACCTATGGGAATAATTAATGATGTTCTTATTGTTGCAAATAGGAACTATGCGCCCGTAGATTTTATTGTTCTTGATATAGATTGCAATCCTTCATGTCCTATTATTCTTGGTAGACCTTTCCTTAGAACGATTGGTGCAATTATTGATATGAAGGAAGGGAATATTAGATTCCAATTTCCATTAAAGAAAGGCATGGAATACTTCCCTAGTAAGAAAATAAAATTACCATATGAACCTATCATGAGAGCCACTTATGGATTGCCTACCAAAGATGGCAATACCTAGATATATCCTTGCTTTTATGCCTAGCTAAGGGCGTTAAACGATAGCACTTGTTGGGAGGCAACCCAATTTTATTTTTAATTTTTTGTTTTTTTCTTATGTTTAGGAATAAATATTTGTTCTAGCCTCTGGTTAGATGTGTTTTTATGTTTTAATTAGTGTTTGTGCCAAGTTAAACCTATAGGATCTTCTTGGATGATAGTTATTTGATCTTGCAGAAAATTCCAGAAACTTTCTGTTCACGAAAATAATTGTTAAAAATCACCAGAACGTGATAAAATATTGATTCCAATTTCTTCTGATCAATAAACAAATTGTCTAGGTCTTCCTATTTTGTCTGAGTTTTTGGAGTTCTAGAAGTTTGCGTTAGTTACAGATTACTACAGACTGTTCTGTTTTTGACAGATTCTGTTTTTCGTGTGTTGTTTGCTTATTTTGATGAATCTATGGCTAATAAAATAGTTTATAAACCATAGAGAAGTTGGAATAAAGTAGGTTTAACACCAATATAAATAAATAATGAGTTCATTATAGTACCTTGAAGTGGTCTTTTGTTTTCTTTCGCTAACAGAGCTCACGAGATTTTCTGTTAAGTTTTGTGCTGTGAAGTTTTCAAGTTTTGGGTGAAAGATTTGATGGATTATGGAACAAGGAGTGGAAAGAGCCTAAGCTTGGGGATTCCCATGGCACCCCCAAGATAATCTAAGGACACCTAAAAGCCAAAGTTTGGGGATGCCCCGGAAGGCATCCCCTCTTTCGTCTACTTCCATCGGTAACTTTTTTTGGAGCTATATTTTTATTCACCACATGATATGTGTTTTGCTTGGAGCGTCTTGTATGATTTGAGTCTTTGCTTTTTAGTTTACCACAATCATCCTTGATGTACACACCTTTTGAGAGATACACACATGATTCGGAAATTATTAGAACTAGCGGAGTGACCGGCGCATTTGCGCGGCTAGATTTAGAACACATTATTATATAAATTATTTTATATTCTGGTACAGATTTGAATACAAGTCTAGTAATATTTTACTTGAGCAATTCACATATCTTAATCTTCACCGGCCTATTGTGACTGCCTATTTTCCTTGACATCGTACATATGGTCTAAATTGTTACGAATTATTGAGATAGTGTAGAACTAACCGAAATATAATTCAAAGAAAAGTCCTAATCTATCATGACATATTTTGAGCAGCAACTCAATTTGATTAATATTTTGTCCTCAAAAGTTTAACCTTTTTTGTTCCCTCCATTCCATAAGACTTTTTCTTGGTAGTTTCTTCTTATATATTAATGGAAGAAGTTAAGACATTTGAATGCAAATCTATAGGAAAAATACTCCCTCAACGTGCTGATTTTAGGAACTTACAACATCTAGCATCCAGTTGATTCCACAGTACTTTCATAGCTTGTCCTTTTATATTTGTGCATATGAAGTTCGCATTATGTTGTTGTATGAACTATTAAAACTAATTATTAAGTAGTTTCCAACTATTCTGTAGCTTCCTACGTGCCATTCAATTGCATGCATACAAAGCACATTAACATCGGCCCACAATTAGTATTACATGATGCCGTACTTGTCGTGCCAGCTATCATTATGCATGTATATACTCATGTACATACATATAATTCATAGTCCATATTTTCCTTCAATAGAAATGCATTTGTAACTCCTTCATGACAATGCATATATTTTCTTCTTCTATATTTATCACCTCTTTGGCCTTTATAGTTGACATTTCTATAGCCTCTACATATTGGACGTTCGTGAATACCGATCCATTAATATATTTCTATTTCCTTTTCTTCGAACGTGTATATTTCTGTTTCTTATTCATAATTTCCTATAGAAACATCGGTATTCTTTTTCCTGCTAATATTGTTTTCTGTGCATAGTTTATTGCAACTAATTAAGCTATTTAAGTCCGTTCATGATGATGTTTCATAGGTCTGTATTGTTTCTACATAAACGTTTTATTGCTATTATTTACATTTCCTACTTCTAGTATTTCTTATCCACTTAACAATATTCCTATACACAATTTATTCCTAATTTAACTACATTCATTATTTGGTCATGCTAATATATTCTATAGTTTATACTTGTATCTTGACTCTTCTTCCAAATTTTATATAAAAATAATATATAACTCTGTCTCATGTTTCTTTCGTATAGACAGCAGCAGCCATGTATTAATTTTTATTATTCCCTCCATTCTTAAATATAAGTCTTTTTAGAGATTTCAACAAAGATTACACATGGTTATATATAGACGTATTTTAGAGTGTAGATTCACTCATTTTGCTTCATACGTTGTCCGTATTAAAATCTCTAAAAAGACATATATATTTAGAAACAAAGGAAGTAAATATAATCTTCATGTATATACTACCACGTTGGTGTCTCTTTGAGTCTGTCATGGATTGGGATTATTAAAGGCAGGAAAGACATATAAATTACTTGGTGACAAAAGCATGACGTCATGCATGCAATTGACATGCGACTTGGACGGCTGGCTGAATTGAGCCTACTCTATGGCCATTGACTCGGAGTCAAACATATATGTGCATATAGGTATGTTTTTTTATGAGGATATGTATTCTTTTGAAATATTTCCTTTTTATTGTATTAGAGATCTCTCATGCACGTTTGGACTTGTCTATACAATAAGATTTGTTCTAGACGTGTACGTGAAAATATTATGTAACATGACTGCTTAATTAGGTACTGTCTTTTTTTTGCTATATGATGTATGTCTTAGGGGGACACGGATTGTCCTTTTATAATTCCTGGCCACGTGCGTGTCCTGGGAGTACACGGCTTGTCGTTTTTTTTCTTTTTGAATTGCATGGCTTGTCTTTTTCTCAATAAAGGAACGTCCGGTGCACTTAATCCCCGTAAATGATCTTCCTTTTCCTTATAAAAAGTTGAACTGCTCCGTTTACATCTTGTGCATCATCACGTTGGCTTCGGTTGAAAAAAAAACTATTTGTACGTGACATGTCTAATTGTTTGTACGTAATGATATTTGCATGTAACGCTTACATCTTGAAATCTCAACCCTTTATATATGAAATTAATGGTCAAGATAATTTAATCTGTGTGGATGAACGTAATGGCTTGTTTGCCTCTTGTCTTAAATATATAATAGATAGATACTCTATGTGCTTCACTTATATCTTTTGAGTTATATAGTTTTTGCTCTAGTACTTCACTTATATCTTTTAGAGCACGGTGGTGGATTTGTTTTATAGAAACTTTTGATCTCTCATGCTTCACTTAGATTATTTTGAGAGTCTTAAATAGCATGGTAATTTGCTTAAATAATCCTAATATGCTAGGTATTCAAGAATAGTAAAAACTTTCTTATGAGTGTTTTGAATACTAAGAGAAGTTTGATGCTTGATGATTGTTTTGAGATATGGAGGTAGTGATATTAAAGTTGTGCTAGTTGAGTAGTTGTGAATTTGAGAAATACTTGTGTTGAAGTTTGCAAGTCCCGTAGAATGCACGTATGGTAAACGTTATGTAACAAATTTGAAACATGAGGTGTTCTTTGATTATCTTTCTTATGAGTGGCGGTCGGGGACGAGCGATGGTCTTTGCCTACCAATCTATCCCTCTAGGAGCATGCGCGTAGTGCTTGGTTTTTGATGACTTGTAGATTTTTGCAATAAGTATGAGAGTTCTTTATGACTAATGTTGAGTCCATGGATTATACGCACTCTCACCTTTCCATCATTGCTAGCCTCTTCGGTACCGTGCATTGCCCTTTCTCACATTGAGAGTTGGTGCAAACTTCGCTGGTGCATCCAAACCCCGTGATATGATACGCTCTTTCACACATAAACCTCTTTATATCTTCCTAAAAACAGCCACCGTACATACCTATTATGGCATTTTCATAGCCATTCTGAGATATATTGCCATGCAACTTTCCATCATTCCGTTTATTATGACACGTTCATCATTGTCATATTAATTAGCATGATCATGTAGTTGACATAGTATTTGTGGCAAAGCCACCATTCATAATTCTTTCATACAGGTCACTCTTGGTTCATTGCATATCCCGGTACACCGCCGGAGGCATTCATATAGAGTCATACCTTGTTCTAGTATCGAGTTGTAATCATTGAGTTGTAAATAAATAGAAGTGTGATGATCATCATTTAATAGAGCATTGTCCCAAAAAAAAGAAAAAAAGAGAAAGGCCAAATAAAAAAAAAGAGAAAGAAGGCCCCAAAAAAAGAAATAAAAAGGGACAATGCTACTATCCTTTTACCACACTTTTGCTTCAAAGTAGCATCATAATCTTCATGATAGAGAGTCTCTCGTTTTGTCACTTTCATACTAGTGGGAATTTTTCATTATAGAACTTGGCTTGTATATTCCAACAATGGGCCTCCTCAAGTGCCCTAGGTGTTTGTGAGCAAGCAAGTTGGATGCACACTTGATAACCCACAAGTATAGGGGATCGCAACAGTTTTCGAGGGTAGAGTATTCAACCCAAATTTATTGATTCGACACAAGATGAGCCAAAGAATATTCTTGAGTATTAGCAGTTGAGTTGTCAATTCAACCACACCTGGATAACTTAGTATCTGCAACAAAGTGTTTAGTAGTAAAAGTGGTATGATAATAATAGTAACAATAGCAAAAGTAAAGATAAATGTTTTTGGGTTTTTTGTAGTAGTTGTAACAGTAGCAACGGAAAAGTAAATAAGCGAAGAACAATATGTGAAAAGCTCGTAGGCAATGGATCAGTGATGGATAATTATGCCGGATGCGATTCCTCATGCAATAGCTATAACATAGGGTGATATAGAACTAGCTCCAATTCATCAATGTAATGTAGGCATGTATTCCGTAAATAGTCATATGTGCTTATGGAAAAGAACTTGTATGACGTCTTTTGTCCTACCCTCCCGTGGAAGCGGGGTCCTAGCGGAAACTAAGGGATATTAAGGCCTCCTTTTAATAGAGAACCGGAACAAAGCATTAGCACATAGTGAATACATGAACTCCTCAAATTACGGTCATCACCGAGAAGTATCCTGATTATTGTCAATTCGGGGTTGTCGGATCATAACACATAATAGGTGACTATAGACTTGCAAGATAGGATCAAGAACACACATATATTCATGAAAACATAATAGGTTCAGATCTGAAATCATGGCACTCGGGCCCTAGTGACAAGCATTAAGCATAGCAAAGTCATATCAACATCAATCTCAGAACATAGTGGATACTAGGGATCAAACCCTAACAAAACTAACTTGATTACATGGTAAATCTCATCCAACCCATCACCGTCCAGCAAGCCTACGATGGAATTACTCACGCACGGCGGTGAGCATCATGAAATTGGTGATGGAGGATGGTTGATGATGACGACGGCGACGAATCCCCCTCTCCGAAGCCCCGAACGGACTCCAGATCAGCCCTCCCGAGAGAGATTAGGGCTTGGCGGCGGCTCCGTGTCGTAAAACGCGATGAAACTTTCTCTTTGATTTTTTTCTCCCCGAGACGGAATATATGGAGTTGGAGTTGAGGTCGGAGGAGGTCCAGGGGGCCCACGAGATAGGAGGCCGCGCCCTAGGGAGGGGGGGCTCCCCCCTGTCTCGTGGATAGGCTGTGGGCCCCCTGGCATTAATTCTTTCGCCAAAAATTCTTATAAATTCCAAAAAGTGCCTCCGTGGATTTCCAGGACATTCCGAGAACTTTTCTTTTCTACACATAAAACAACATCATGGCAGTTCTGCTGAAAACAGCGTCAGTCCGGGTTAGTTTCATTCAAATCATGCAAGTTAGAGTCCAAAACAAGGGCGAAAGTGTTTGGAAAAGTAGATACGTTGGAGACGTATCAACTCCCCCAAGCTTAAACCTTTGCTTGTCCTCAAGCAATTCAGTTGATAAACCAAAAGTGATAAAGAAAAACTTTTACAAACTCTGTTTGCTCTTGTTGTTGTAAACATGAAAAGCCAGCATTCAAGTTTCAGCAAATATTATGAACTAACCATACTCACAATAACACATAGGTCTCACAATTACTCATATCAATAACATAATCAGCTAGCGAGCCATAATAATAAAACTCGGATGACAACACTTTCTCAAAATAATTATAACATGATATAACAAAATGGTATCTCGCTAGCCCTTTCTGAGACCACAAAACATAAATGCAGAGCACCTTTAAAGATCAAGGACTGACTAAACATTGTAATTCATGGTAAAAGAGATCCAGTCAAGTCATACCCAATATAAACCAATAATAATGAATGCAAATGATAGTGTGCTCTCCAGCGGGTGCTTTTTAATAAGAAGGGATGATGGCTCAACATAAAAGTAAATAGATAGGCCCTTCGCAGAGGGAAGCAGGGATTTGTAGAGGTGCCAGAGCTCGATTTTAAAATAGAGATTGAATAACATTTTGAGCGGCATACTTTTGTTGTCAACGCAACAACTATGAGATGGTTGTATCTTCCATACTACATGCATTATAGGCAGTTCCCAAACAGAATGGTAAAGGTTTATACTCCCCCAACCACCAACAAGCATCAATCCATGGCTTGCTCGAAACAACGAGTGCCTCCAACATACAACAGCCCTGGGGGAGTTTTGTTTAATTATTTTGATTTGCTTTGATCTTTTTGGATCATGGGACTGGGCATCCTGGTTACCGGCCCTTTCTCGTGAATGAGGAGCGGAGTCCAATCCTCTTGAGAATAACCCACCTAACATGGAAGATATAGGCAACCCTTGTTGAAACATGAGCTGCTCGAGCATACAAAACAGAATTTCATTTGAAGGTTTCGAGTTTGGCACATACAAATTTACTTGGAACGGCAGGTAAATACCGCATATAGGAAGGTATAGTGGACTCATATGGAACAACTTTGGGGTTTAAGGAGTTTGGATGCACAAGCAGTATTCCCACTTAGTACAGGTGAAGGCTAGCAAAAGACTGGGAAGCGACCAACTGAGAGAGCGACAACAGTCATAAACATGCATTAAAATTAATTCACACCGAGAACAAGCATGAGTAGGATATAATCCACCATGAACATAAATATCATGAAGGCCATGTTGATTTGATTCAACTACATGTGTGAACATGTGCCAAGTCGAGTCACTCAATTTATTCAAAGGAGGATACCATCCCATCATATCACGTCATAATCATTCTAATAGCATGTTGGCACGCAAGGTAAACCATTATAACTCATAGCTAATCAAGCATGGCACAAGCAACTACAATCTCTAAATGTCATTGCAAATATGTTTACTTCATAATAGCTGACTCGGGAACGATGAACTCATCATATTTACAAAAACAAAAGAGGTTGAGTTCATACCAGCTTTTCTCATCCCAATAAGTCCATCATATATCGTCATTATTGCCTTTCACTCGCACGACCGAACGATGTGTATAATAATAAGAGTGCACATGCATTGGACTAAGCTGGAATCTGCAAGCATTCAACTCAAGAGAGAAGACAAGTAATATGGGCTCTAAATTAAATAAACAATCATGCATATAAGAGGCACTAAGCATTTTCAATATGGTCTTCTCGACCCCCAAAAGAAAGAAAAGAAAAAAATAAAACTATTTACACGGGAAAGCTCCCAACAAGTAAAAGAAAAACGAGAAATCTTTTTGGGTTTTCATTTTAATTTCTAATACAAGCATGGAAATTAAACTAACTAATTTTTTTGGTTTTTCTTAAGGTTTATCAAACACACAAGAAGAAAACTAGAAAAAGAAATTTAAACTAGCATGGATAATACAATGAAAGAGTATGAGCACCGACGACTAGTGTGTGAACATGAATGTAAAGTCGGTGAGAAATACGTACTCCCCCAAGCTTAGGATTTTGGCCTAAGTTGTTCTAGTACCAATGACTGCCTGGCTGATATCCATAAGTGAAACTGGGGTAGTACTGAGATGCAGAGGCGACTGCCTCCTGAGCAACAGCGTGTTGGCGAGCTGCCTCCATTCCCCTCTCATATTCAGTCGCTTCTTCCCTGGTGACAACATATCTTCCTTTTGCCTGATAATCAAAAAGGTAGGGAGCATGAAGAGTAACAGGGACGACGTTGCGTCTGTCATAGATTAGTCGATAATGGAGGAATTGTTCATTCCTCTCAAGAAAATGGTGATCAAACATAGCTTCTTTATCCAAATAAACAGGAGGTACAATCATATCCCCCTCTCGTGGAGATATATTAAGAAAATTAGCCACACGGGTTGCATAAATTCCTCCAAAGAAATCACCCCTTCTACTATTATTCTGCAACCTACGTGCAACTATTGCCCCCAAGTTATAACCTTTATAACCTGACACAGCACTCTTGAGGACATAGAGATCAGGGGCACACATGTGACATACCTCGTCCTTACCGTTAATGCATCTACCAATAAAGAGAGCAAAGTAATGTGTAGCAGGAAAATGAATGCTCCCTATGGTAGCTTGTGCTACGTCCCTAGATTCTCCCATAGTAACACTAGCAAGAAAATCTCTAAATTCAGATTGGGAGGATCATTAATATTACCCCACTGCGGGAGTTTGCAAGCAGTTGTGAAATCCTCTAAATCCATGGTATAAGATGTATCATAAATATCAAACATGACACAAGGAGAATTACGCGCAGAAATATATTCGAACCTCCGCACAAAGGAATCAGTCAATTGATAATATTGAGGACACTTATCTTGTAAGAAGTTCTCCAGCTCGGCATTACGCACATATGCGTCAAATTCCTCCTTTAAGCCTGCTTCGACCATAAAATCATCGGATGGCCACTCACAAGCCCGTACATTTGCGTCCCTTGGCAAATTAACATCTTGTTCACGTATAACAATCCTTGGCCCTTTCTTTATCGAGGAACCTCCTTGGTACATTCTTCTAAGCATATTTCTTGTTCTGAAAATTTCTGAAATTTTAGTAACTTCAAAATAAAAGTGGATAAAACTAAACAAGATTGATAGCAACTACTCCTACAAGTGCCTAGAGCCTATATCATGCATTGTAATTGCTTGGGACCTTAAAAATTTAACATGCAAGCTCAAGAACATGGTCACCTATGCAGCAAAAATTTGCAATGAATAAAGCACTAGAACAAAAACTAATTGGACCAATGGAGGAGTCACATACCAAGCAACAATCTCCCAAAGCAGTTTTGTGAATGGAGCTTTGAGCTAAGAGATCAAAAATCGCAGCAAAACGAGCTAGAACTCGTGCTTGAGCTGGATGGGGATTTTTTTGGGTAGAAGATGAAGTGTGTGGGTGCTGGCATAAGTGGAGGGGAGCCACCAGGGGCCCACGAGATAGGGGGCGCGCCCTATAGGGGGGGGGGCGCCCTCCTCTCTCGTGGCCTGGTGCTTGCCCTTCCTGCAGTGTTTTGAGTGCCTAAAATCCTCAAATATTCCAGAAAAATTCATACTAAACTTGCAGGGCATTTGGAGCACTTTTATTTTCGGACTATTTTTTAATGCACGGATAATTCAGAAAACAGACGGATAATACTATTTTTGCTTTATTTATTCTAAATAACATAAAGTAAAAGGAGGGTACAGAAGGTTGTGCCTTCTAGTTTCATCCATCTCGTGATCATCAAAATGAATCCACTAACAAGGTTGATCAAGTCTTGTTAACAAACTCATTCCGAATAACACGGAACCGGAGAAATTTCGAATAACACTAAGTTACCTCAACGGGGATATGAAAATCCCCAACAATAAGAATATCATACTTTTTCTTGACAGTAGGGAGAGGAAATTCAAAGCCTCCAAAAATGATAGTTGGAACTTTTTCAGTAGAATTGATGCTAAGGACTTGAGATTGTTTCCTCGGAAAATGTACCGTATGCTCATTACCATTAACATGAAAAGTGACATTGCCTTTGTTGCTATCAATAACAGCCCCTGCAGTATTAAGAAAAGGTCTACCAAGGATAATAGACATACTATCGTCCTCAGGAATATCAAGAATAACAAAGTCCGTTAAGATAGTGACATTTGCAACCACAACAGGCACATCCTCACAAATGCCAACAGGTATAGCAGTTGATTTATCAGCCATTCGCAAAGATATTTCAGTAGGTGTCAACTTATTCAACTGAAGTCTACGATATAAAGAGAGAGGCATAACACTAACAACAGCTCCAAGATCACATAAAGCAGTTCTAACATAGTTTCTTTTAATAGAGCATGGTATAGTTGTTACACCCGGATCTCCAAGTTTCTTTGGTATTCCACCTTTAAAAGTGTAATTAGCAAGCATGGTGGAAATCTCAGCTTCCGGTATCTTTCTTTTATTTGTGATGATATCCTTCATATACTTAGCATAAGGATTTACTTTAAGCATATCAGTTAAGCGCATACGTAAGAAAATAGGTCTAATCATTTCAGCAAAGCACTCAAAATCCTCATCATCCTTTGACTTGGATGGTTTAGGAGGAAAGGGCATGGGTTTCTGAACCCATGGTTCTCTTTCTTTACCGTGCTTCCTAGCAAAAAAATCTCTTTTATCATAACATTGATTCTTTGATTGTGGGTTATCAAGATCAACAGCAGGTTCAATCTCTAGATCATTGTCTTTGCTAGGTTGAGCATCGACATGAAAATTATCATTAACATTATCACTAGGTTCATGTTCATCACCTGATTGAGTTTCAGCATCAGAGATAGAAATATCATTGGAATTCTCAGGTGTGTCTACAGTAGGTTCACTAGAAGTATGCAAAGTTCTATCATTTTTCTTCTTCTTCTTTTTAGAAGAACTAGGTGCCTCTAAATTATTTCTCTGAGAATCTTGCTCGATTCTCTTAGGGTGGCCTTCAGGATACAAAGGTTCCTGAGTCATTCTACCAGTTCTTGTAGCCACTCTAACAACAAAGTCATTTTTATTATTCAATTCATCAAGCAAATCATTTTGAGCTTTGAGTACTTGCTCAACTTGAGTAGCAACCATAGAAGCATATTTGCTAACACGGTGAAGTTCATCTTTAATTCTAGCCATATTATCACCTACGCGTCCTATCTCGAAAGCATTATTCTTTAACTCTCTACCAACATAAGCATTAAAACTTTCTTGTCTAGCCATAAAGTCATCAAATTCATCTAAGCATGGGCTATGCAATTTAGTAGAGGGTATTTGAAATTTATCATATCTATAGAGAGAATTTACCTTTACTACCTGTGTCGGGTTATCAAGACAATATGGTTCTTCAGGCGGTATATTAAGACCATGTATTTCTTCAATAGGTGGTAAATTCTTAACATCTTCAGCTTTAATACCTTTTTCTTTCATTGATTTCTTTGCCTCTTGCATATCTTCAGGACTGAGAAATAAAAAACCTCTCTTCTTCGGAGTGGGTTTAGGAATAGGCTCAGGAGTTGGCTCAATTGGTTCAGGAATTACTCCAGGAACTGGCTCGGGAAGAGTCCAATTATTTTCATTAGTCAACATATTATTCAATAGTATTTCAGCTTCTTCGGCTGTTCTTTCCCTGAAAACACAACCAACACAACTATCCAAGTAGTCCTTGGAAGCATCGGTTAGTCCATTATAAAAGATATCAAATATTTTATTTTTCTTAAGAGGATGATCAGGCAAAGCATTAAGTAACCGGAGAAGCCTCCCCCAAGATTGTGGGAGACTCTCTTCTTTGATTTGCACAAAATTATATATTTCCTGCAAGGCAGCTTGTTTCTTATGAGCAGGGAAATATTTAGCAGAGAAGTAATAAATCATATCCTGGGGACTACGCACACAACCAGGAGCAAAAGAATTATACCAAGTCTTAGCATCACCCTTTAATGAGAACGGAAATATCTTAAGGATATATAAATAGCGAGACTTCTCATCATTAGTAAACAAGGTGGCTATATCATTCAACTTGGTAAGATGTGCCACAACAGTTTCAGATTCAAGGCCATAAAAAGGATCAGATTCAACTAAAGAATAGTATCAGGATCAACAGAGAATTCATAATCCTTATCAGTAACACAGATAGGTGAAGTAGCAAAAGCAGGATCGGGTTTCATTCTAGCATTAAGAGACTGCTGCTTCCATTTAGCTAATAATTCCTTAAGATCATTTCTACCATTGCAAGCAAGGATTTCCATAGCAGCTTTTTCATTCATAACATAACCCTTAGGAACAACAGGTAATACATAATCATTGGGGGAACCTTCATCATCACTATCATCAGTAATAGGATCTTCAGTAATTTCATTCCCCCTAACTCTAGCAAGTTGTTCATCAAGAAATTCACCTAATGGCAAAGTAGTATCACGCACAGAAGTAGTTTCATAATGCATAGCAGAAGTGGCATCATCAATAACATGCGACATATCAGAATTCATAGCAGTAGCAGGTTTAGGTGTCGCAAGCCTACTAATAACGGAAGGAGAATCTAGTGCAGAGCTAGATGGCAGTTCCTTACCTCTCCTCGTAGTTGAGGGCAAAATCTTGGTTTTAGCGTCTTTCAAGTTCTTCATAGTGATCAACAGATATAAATCCCAAGTGACTCAGAGAATAGAGCTATGCTCCCCGGCAACGGTGCCAGAAATTAGTCTTGATAACCCACAAGTATAGGGGATCGCAACAGCTTTCGAGGGTAGAGTATTCAACCCAAATTTATTGATTCGACACTAGGGGAGCCAAAGAATATTCTTGAGTATTAGCAGTTGAGTTGTCAATTCAACCACACTTGGATAACTTAGTATCTGCAGCAAAGTGTTTAGTAGCAAAAGTGGTATGATAATAATAGTAACGGTAGCAAAAGTAAAGATAAATGTTTTTGGTTTTTTTTTAGTAGTTGTAACAGTAGCAACGAAAAAATGTTATAAGCGAAGAACAATATGTGAAAAGCTCGTACGCAATGGATCATTGATGGATAATTATGCCGGATGCGATTCCTCATGCAATAGCTATAACATAGGGTGATATAGAACTAGCTCCAATTCATCAATGTAATGTAGGCATGTATTCCGTAAATAGTCATACGTGCTTATGGACAAGAACTTGTATGACGTCTTTTGTCCTACCCTCCCGTGGAAGCGGGGTCCTAGCGGAAACTAAGGGATATTAAGGCCTCCTTTTAATAGAGAACCGGAACAAAGCATTAGGACATAATGAATACATGAACTCCTCAAATTATGGTCATCACCGAGAAGTATCCCGATTATTGTCACTTCGGGGTTGTCGGATCATAACACATATAGGTGACTATAGACTTGCAAGATAGGATCAAGAACATGAAGGAAATATGCCCTAGAGGCAATAATAAAGTTATTATTTATTTCCTCATATCATGATAAATGTTTATTATTCATGCTAGAATTGTATTAACCGAAAACATGATACATGTGTGAATACATAGACAAACATATAGTCACTAGTATGCCTCTACTTGACTAGCTCATTAATCAAAGATGGTTATGTTTCCTAACCATAAACATGCGTTGTTATTTGATCAATGGGATCACATCATTAGGAGAATGATGTGATTGACATGACCCATTCCGTTAGCCTAGCACTTGATCGTTTAGTATATTGCTATTGCTTTCTTCATGACTTATACATGTTCCTGTAACTATGAGATTATGCAACTCCCGTTTACCGGAGGAACACTTTGGGTGCTACCAAACGTCACAACGTAACTGGGTGATTATAAAGGAGTACTACAGGTGTCTCCAAAAGTACATGTTGGGTTGGCGTATTTCGAGATTAGGTTTTGTCACTCCGATTGTCGGAGAGGTATCTC
>LR880970.1:687262907-687285441 GCA_904067115.1 Aegilops sharonensis
ACGAGGTGGTCGGTCTGCCGTATTGTGCGCTGGTGATGCTGCCTCCTCTAATCGGGGGAGCAACTTGCGTTTTGGGTAACTTTTGGAGGGGCGTTCGAGTTCATACTCTTCGGCCGCGAGGACCTCGGTCCATCTGTCGGCCAGTAGGTCTTGATCAGCTTGAAGCTGTTGTTGCTTTTTCTTTAGGCTGTTTGCCGTGGCCATTAGCCTGCGTCTAAAACGCTCTTGTTCGACGGGATCCTCAGGCACGACAAATTCGTCGTCGCCGAGGCTTGCCTCGTCTCCGGAGGGAGGTAAGTAATTGTCATCCTCGACCTCTTCGTCTGCCGCCCTCTCTTGAGGGCTTGCTTCTGCCTCCTCCTGCGCTGGATCGTGCTGGAGGGAGTTGTCTTCGGCACTTTCTGGGGTGTTATTATCTCCTGTGCCGGAATCTCCATTCTTGCCGTGGCGGGATTTAGAGCGGCGCCGCTGACGTCGGCGCTTGGGCTGTTTCTTTAAGGAATCGGCCTCCGCTGCTTCTTCGCCGTCCCCGTCTTTTGGGGTGTCGACCATGTATATGTCGTATGACGAGGTGGTCTTCCAGTGTCCTGTGGGCACTGGTTCTTGGTAGTCTCCGGCATCGTCGTCCATACCGTCGATGTCTTCGGAATCGTAGTCGAGTATGTCGGTTAAATCGTCGACGGTGGCTACGAAGTGGGTGGTGGGTGGGATCTGAATTTCTTCGTCATCCGCGTCCCAACCGTCCTGGCCGTAGTTCGGCCAGGGCTCTCCGGATAGCGAGAGATGCTTCAATGAATTTATGATATCGCCGAAGGGCGAGTGCTGAAAGATGTCCGCAGCGGTGAATTCCATGATCGGCGCCCAATCGGATTCGACTGGCAGGGGCGCAGGAGGTCCGGAGTCCGGCAGGGAGTCCGGCACCTCGGAGTCATGGGTCTTACGTGGGACAAGGTAAGTGTTCGGCTCCATCGCCGTAGGAATTGCAGCTCTCGAGGCGGTGTCCAGCCATCCGTCCTCGACACGAGCGATCGGCTCCGGACTATGAGTCGGAGCGGATTCGTGTGCGGCCTCCAAGGGGCTGTCCGGCGGCAGAGTTAGGTCGTGCCCATCGTGACAGCGCGACACGCTCGGCTGTGGCTCAGATCCATCGAGGATCAAGTCCCCGCGGATATCGGCCGTGAAGTTTAGGCTTCCAAACCTGACCTGACGGCCAGGGGCGTAGCTTTCGATCTGCTCCAGATGGCCAAGGGAGTTGGCCCGCAGTGCGAAGCCGTCGAATACGAAGATCTGTCCGGGGAGAAAGGTCTCACCCAGGACTGCGTCGTTATTGATTGAAGAGGCCATCAAGCCTATCGGTGACGACACAGAGGAACTCTCAATGAAAGCACCAATGTCGGTGTCAAAACCGGCGGATCTCGGGTAGGGGTCCCGAACTGTGCGTCTAGGCGGATGGTAACAGGAGACAAGGGACACGATGTTTACCCAGGTTCAGGCCCTCTTGATGGAGGTAAAACCCTACGTCCTGCTTGATTGATATTGATATTGTGGATGTTTACAAGAGTGGATCTACCACGAGATCAAGGAGGCTAAACCCTAGAAGCTAGCCTATGGTATGATTGCAAGGGTTGTTGTGATTGTTGTCCTACGGACTAAAGCCATCCGGTTTATATAGACACTGGAGAGGGCTAGGGTTACATAGAGTCGGTTACAATGGTAGGAGATCTAAATATCCGTATCGCCAAGGAAAGTCCCATCCGGACACGGGGGGAAGTCTTCAATCTTGTATCTTCATAGTCTTGGATTCCGGTCGATGATGATAGTATGGCAAATGATAGTTCGGCTGATGATGGTAGTCCGGCTATCCGGACACCCCCTAATCCAGGACTCCCTCAATCTTCATAACTCACTCTTAGCTTCTCAAGATCTTGCTTTCTTTGAAGAAATTCATAAGAAAGCTTCTCATGATCAGACAAGAGAGTGTTATGATGACCTTGAAGGCTGTCAAACCTAGACTGAAGTCTTTGAAGATTTTCAGTTAGGGCTTTAGTGCGATCCATTTCTTCACCCAACAAATCATCACTTTTGTTTAGCATGTTTTGAACCTTTTCCAAGGCCGTTTGTTGTTTAGTGGCAATGCAAACAAGTTTGGTATAACTAGGTTCAACATCATTGAGGGAGTCCTGGACTAGGGGTGTCCGGATAGCCGAACTATCATCTTTGGCCAGACTCCAAGACTATGAAGATACAAGATTGAGGACTTCGTCCCGTGTCCGGATGGGACTTTCCTTGGCGTGGAAGGCAAGCTTGGCGATACGGATATGTAGATCTCCTACCATTGTAACCGACTCTGTGTAACCCTAACCCTATCCGGTGTCTATATAAACCGGAGGGTTTTAGTCCATAGGACGAACAACAATCATACCATAGGCTAGCTTCTAGGGTTTAGCCTCTATGATCTCGTGGTAGATCTACTCTTGTACTACCCATATCATCAATATTAATCAAGCAGGACTAGGGTATTACCTCCATCGAGAGGGCCCGAACCTGGGTAAAAACATCGTGTCCCTTGTCTCCTGTTACCATCCGCCTAGACGCACAGTTCGGGACCCCCTACTCGAGATCCGCTGGTTTTGACACCGACATTGGTGCTTTCATTGAGAGTTCCTCTGTGTCGTCACCTATAGGCCTGATGGCTCCTTCGATCATCAACAACGACGCGGTCCAGGGTGAGACTCTTCTCTCCGGACAGATCTTCGTATTCGGCGGCTTTGCACCGCGGGCCAATTCGCTAGGCCATCTGGAGCAGATCGAAAGCTACGCCCCTGGCCATCAGGTCAGATTTGGAAGTTTAAACTACACGACCGACACCCGCGGAGACTTGATCTTTGATGGATTCGAGCCGCAGCCAAGCGCGCCGCACTATCTCGATGGGCATGATCTAACTCTGCCGCCGAACAGTGTCCTGGAGGCCGCACTAGTGTCCGCTCCAAACATTGATTCGGAGCCGATCTCGCCGATCGAGGATGGTTGGTTGGACACCACCTCGGGGGCTGAAATCTCTACGGTGATTGAGCCGAACACAATCCCTGTCCTTTGCGAAGACTGTGACTCCAAGGTGCTGGACTCCTCTCCGGACTCCGAACCCTCCACGCCCCTGCCAATCGAATCTGATTGGGCGCCGGTCATGGAGTTCACTGCCGCGGATATCTTTCAGCACTCGCCCTTTGGCGGCATCCTGAATTCACTAAAGTATCTCTCTTTATCAGGAGAGCCCTGGCCGGACTACAGTCAGGAAGGTTGGGATGCGGACGACGAAGAAATTCAACGCCCTCCCACCACCCACTTCATAGCCACTGTCGAAAGCTTACACGACGTGCTCGATTTCGACTCCGAAGACATCGACGGTATGGACGACGATGTAGGAGACAACCATGAACCAGCACCTATAGGATGCCGGACAACCACCTCATCCCATGATGTATACATGGTGGATACACCTAAAGGAAGTGAAGACGAGGAACAACGGGACGCTACGAAGGATAAATCCCTCGAAAAGCAGTCAAAACGGCAATGTAAACGCCGCACCAAGTCCCGCCTCAACAAAGACCCAGCCATAGAGCAGGGCGAACCGGTGGACGACGAACATGCTATCGAGCAACCGTCTGAACAGGACAACTTGGATAAACAACCCGTCCCCGGCGAAGATAACAGTCCGGACGATCTCACGCCGGACAAATTTTTGGAGCAGAAGAACCTCCACAAAAGGCTCGTCGCCACTGCGCGTAGCCTGAAAAAGCAGAAGCGGAAGCTCAAAACAGCGGAAGATGCACTCAGAATCAGATGGAGCAAAGTATTCAATACCGCAGACAAATACGGCAACGGTCGCCGAACAAAGAGCTACCCAAAGAGAAAACTACTGCCCGAATTTGATGAGGAGGCCTTAGAGCCCCCACAATCAAAAATTAAGAAGGCCACCCGATCGGATGGACGACCCCACGGCAAAAAGAGAGCGGCAAATGGCGCCGCACACAAGCCGGTACGCGATCCGCATAAGGATTCACATCAAAAGGATGGCCCAGTTAGGTCCATCTATGGGCTGAGAAAGCAAGCTCTTCAAAGCAATGCAACACGCCAAATATCCGAACATCACAGCACACCCAAATACAGGGGCGCCGCACATCCCCTATGTTTCACCGATGAGGTGCTGGATCATGAATTTCCAGCGGGATTCAAACCCGTAAACATAGAGGCATACGACGGAACAACAAACCCTGGAGTATGGATTGAGGATTACATCCTCCACATACACATGGCTAGAGGAGATGATCTCCACGCCATAAAATACTTACCCCTCAAACTCAAAGGGCCAGCTCGGCATTGGCTTAAAAGCCTTCCCAGAAATACCATTGGAAGCTGGGAAGAGCTCGAGGACGCGTCTCGGGCAAATTTTCAGGGGATCTATGTCCGCCCTCCGGATGCAGACGATCTAAGTCACATAACTCAACAGCCCGGAGAGTCAGCCCGGAAATTCTGGATCAGGTTCCTTACTAAAAAGAACCAAATAGTTGACTGTCCGGACGCCGAAGCCTTAGCAGCCTTCAAACACAACGTCCGAGACGAATGGCTCGCTAGACACCTCGGCCAAGAAAAGCCAAGAACAATGGCCGCATTAACAAGCCTCATGACCCGCTTTTGCGCGGGAGAGGATAGCTGGCTAGCAAGATGCAGCACCAGCGACCCAAGTACATCCGAAGTCAGGGATGGAAATGGGAAACCACGACGCAACAAGGACCAGCGCCGGATTAAGGGAAACTGTCCAAAGAGCGCGGCAGTCAACGCCGGATTCAAAAGCTCACGGCAGAACAATAAAAAACTGCCCCTTAAGGTCAATAGCGATGAGCTATCCAACTTAAACAAAACCTTGGACAAGATATGTCAAATCCACAGTACTCCCGGGAAGCCTGCAAACCATACCCACAGAGATTGTTGGGTCTTCAAGAAGTCCGGCAGACTCAACGCCGAACACAAGGGGCTCGACACACCAAGTGAGGATGATGACGAACCCCACAAGAAGAGCACCGAAAAACAAAAGAATTTCCCACAAGTGGTTAAAACAGTAAACTCACTTCACGTGATAAAAGGGAAAAACAGAGCGGCGCCCATTAAGATGCGCGCCGCACATACTACCCTAGCAGAGTACCAACACTGGTTGTCAAAACCAATCACCTTCGACCATCAGGACTACTCCGAAAGTATCCGGAACGCAGGATGGACTGCCTTGATATTGGATCCTATAATCGACGGATTCCAATTTACACAAGTCCTCATGGATGGCGGCAGTGACATAAACCTGATATATCAGGACACAATCCGCAGGATGGGGATAGACCCAACCAAAATTCGCCATAGCAACACCTCCTTCAAAGGGGTAATGCCAGGCCTGTATGCCCATTGTAGGGGCTCCCTACTGCCAGAAGTTGTGTTCGGCTCATCCGACAACTTCCGCCGTGAAAAGTTAACCTTCCAAATCACCCCATTCGAAAGTAGCTATCAAGCACTACTGGGGCGTGAAGCTTTCGCCCGCTTTAACGCAATACCGCATTATGCATCTCTTACACTTAAAATGCCCGGTCCACGCGGCATCATCTCATTAAAAGGGAGTATTAAGTGTTACTCGAGCACGGAAGAATGCGACGCTGCCTTGACAGCCCCACACCAATCCGGCTCCGCTAACCAAAGCACCTGAATAGGTAATTCTAACCCCGGACACGGCTAGACGAGTTCGGCGCCTACTAGCGGAATGCCCCCGTACAAGGGGTTGCACGCATGTACAACGAGAGACAATAAAGCTCAATTTTTATTCACTTCTCGAATCGTACTCTGTTTATTTAATATAAAGTACATTTTTCGCACGATCTTATTTTCCTTTCAACTAAGTTCCTCTCTTTTACAGATGAACAACGTGCTACACCCGTCCAGGATACGGCACAACGGAGACACAGGCGCAGACGTGCAGTAGGGACCCGTTGCAAGGATTCTTTTCAGATTAAGACCCTGCGTAAACCTTTTTTACTGTCTCTTGTTGATACACATCCCCTGGTTTCTAGCTATAACCAAGGAGGAGGCTGGTGTTTTGGCATCGGCCGCACCAGAATTTTTGCACGTACCTGGACATCAGGGGCTTAGGGCATTATTCTGCCCGTTTTTATAAAGACCGAATACCTTAGGGAGTGTTCGGCATCTCGAGTTAGGCCTTATGTGCATCAGCTCCGAATCATGTCTTTGGTCAAATGTTGGGTTTGCCCGGCTCCTGTGTTTTGCTGCCTTACGTTCCGTTCTATCGGCTAACGCGACACCAGGAGAACTACTGCGATTGTGCCCCGGTTCGTCCGGGCGAGCACCTCAGTAGAGAAAGCCGAAAACTGACTATCATGATATAGCGAGAGACTGGTCAACCACTCGATGACTCACCGGAATGTTTAGAATTCCTCCGCATTAATGAAGGACCGTTTTTCGGTCAGGCACATACGCACCCCGAATTCGGGAGAGTGCGGTGCCCCCAGGGGCTATATAGTAGCCCCACCCTCGAACTCATATGGCTAAGTGAAAGTGATAAAGCATTATAGTCCGGTTGCCTAGTTTGCTACGCTACCACCTCCTTAATAGGAGCAAGACGTTGGATTAAGTGTGAAAAAGTGCCTTCTTTGCAAACACCCCTGCACTATGTGCGTGGGGGCTGAACCCAAGGACTGCCATCTTTCAGGTTATATATACATATACATCAACGACCGCACAGGGAGTAGTTTACTACTTGAACGCACAAGTATAAAAAGCTCTTATATTATACTGAAACATTGTTTTCACAAATCATACATGTCATTTAAACATAATATCCTTCGAGCACTACGTCTCTATTAAACGAGCGCCCTGTAGGACTTCCTCAAAATAGTGCTCGGCAGGTACTCGACTTCTGTCCGAATCTTGGGATGCAACGTCGGTGGACTTCATCTCCGCCCAGTATGTCTTGACACGGGCCAGAGCCATCCGCGCTCCCTCAATACACGCCGACCGCTTCATTGCGTCGATACGCCGTACCGCACCAAGGAACTGCTGCACTAAGCCAAAATAACTCTTCGGCTAGGGTCCGCCTGGCCACAAATGAGTCACGACATGCTTCATGGCAAGTCCGGATAATCGATTCAGCTTGGCCCATTCGGCCAACCGATCGGTCAACGGAAGAGGACGCTCCGGACTATGGAATTGCGACCAATATAGCTCTTCCCTTCTGTGCCCCTTCTGGCCTCGGAAGTGCTCAATCGCGTCCGCATCGCTCGCCGCTAAGTCCAGATAAGCATCCTCCGAACTCCACAACTTGTCCAACTGAGCATACTTCGGATCCGTATATTTCCTCCGCAGCAAAAACGGTTTTCCAGCCGCAATAGCCCCGGCCTGACTCAGCTCCTCCTTGGCAGCTCTCAAAGCGGAACGTGCATCCTTGGATTCGGCGGTGGCTTTTTTTAGGCCCTCTTGCTCCGCTTGACGTTCTTTTTCAAGAACCTCGCAGCGGTCGGTAGTATTCTTCAACTTTATGGCCATATCGGCCATTTCCTCTTTGCTTCGGCAGTGAGCAGCCCGTTCGGCTTTTAGCTCTTCGGCCGCCCTTAAAGCGGTCGCATTACTATTTCTGGCTTGCTCTTTCGCTCGGGCGAGTTCCGCCCGCAGCTCCTCCACAGCAGCGGCACCGCCTGCATTAAGCATACAAGTAGTAAGGCATGGGCGCCAAGCTACCTTACCAGGTGTCCGCGGAGAAGTCGCGTACCTTGTGACCCGTCAAACCGTTTATTGACCAGCGCGATGTCCGCATTCGCCTCGTCAAGTTGCTGCTTTAGTTCGGCAAATTCATCAGTCCGGCTGGCCACCGGACGCCCCGCCACCTATTTAGGAGCGGCGCAATGTTATAACTGAAATTATGATCCTCGACACGCTGTCAATTTTGACAACATACCGAGTCTCAGGGGCTACTATCTATTACAGGGCGCATTCTATATGCATAACTGTCAGAAGGTACATCATTTTTGCGTACCTCGAACCCCGTCAGTAAGCTTCTGACGGCTTCATGCAATCCGCTCTCAGCGGATGCAATTCTTTCAATCACCGTACCAATTAGCGCGCGGTGATCTTCTGAGATAGCCGCTCGCCCGAGCAGATCCTTCAGCTCCTCCGACCGCACACCACTTGGCGCTGGACCTTCCGGCCCCGCCGGACTTGGGGAAACCCTCCGCGACGACACCTCAGGGTCGTCCGCCTCGCATGAGCGTGCGACGGGTGGGGGCGTTTTGCTCTCTATCATCTCCAGAAGAAGATCCCCCGAAGACGAGCTCTACTGAGAAGGGCTGAGATCCGAACTACAAGGTACAATTCCAGTTATCTTCAGAAATAAATGCAGGGATGTTCCTTATTTACAAGACCCCTTCTTTTTACTTACGGCTCGTTGGAGGGCTGATCCCCTTGGGGAAATAGTGCGGCTGGGTTACTTCCCAGCGCCGGACTCTCTGACGAAGATTTCTTTCCCCTCTTTGAGGCCTTGACCTCTGGATCTTCCGAAGCGGTCCTCTTCTCTCCTTGGAGGGTGGGACTTTTGATCCCTCCTTCCTCAGAAGCCTCCTTCGTGGAGGCAGTTGCTTCCCCGCTCCCCCCTTCGCCTTCTTTAAAAGGCGCGGCCTTCAACATCTTGGTCAGCATGGGATCCGGCGTGGTATCTGGGAGGGGAGTCGGACACCTTATCAACTTTGCTTTCGCTATCCACTCCTGTTCAAGAAACAGCTCCTTTAAGGGCAAGTTTATGATAAATGAACAGACAACCTGTCCGATTACAGGACTGACTACTTACTTGAGTATCTGGGTGATTGCAGCTTAGTCCTGCGTCCTCAGTCAGGTCCGTACACTTCTCTTGTGATCCGAAGAACAGTTTATACATCTCCACGGGTTTCGTACCCATAAAATGATGGAGAGCTCGTGGTCCCTCCGGATTGAATTCCCACAGACGGAGGGGGCGACGTTTGCAGGGCAGAAGGCGCCGAATCAACATAACCTGCGCCACTGCGACCAGATTGATCTCTCTTTCTTGGAGGTCTCGGCCCTGCAACAGAGGAACGTCCTTGGACGGCCCCCAGTTGAGCCCCTTGTTGACCCATGACGCCAGCCGCTGTGGTGGACCTGAGCGGAAGGCGGGAAGCGCCACCCATTTGGTGCCCCTGGGAGCGGTAATATAAAACCACTCCCGTTGCCACAAACCAAGCTCCTCTTGAAAAGAGCCCTCGGGCCACGGAGCATCAGCACACTTGCTTATGACCGCCCCTCCGCACTCTGCTTGTTGCCCCTCGATCATCTTCGGCTCCACCTTGAAGGTCTTGAGCCACAATCCTGAGGGGTAATATGGAGGAAGGCCTCACATACAACAATGAATGACGAGATATGGAGGATGGACTCCGGATTCAAGTCATGGAAATCCAGCCCATAATAAAACATGAGCCCCCGCACAAAGGGATCCGTCGGGAAGCCTAAACCCCGAAGGAAGTGTGACACGAACACCACGCTCTCGCCGGGCTCGGGAGTGGGAATGACCTGCCCTGGAGCAGGCAGCCTATGCGAAATCTCGCCGGTTAGGTACCTGGCGTTTCGCAGCTTTAGCACATCTTCTTTTGTGACGGAAGAAGACATCCATCGGCCGTGCTGGTCAGAGCCGGACATCGTCGAAGGTCCGAAGCGCCTAAATCTGAAGCTTTGGGTGTTAGAACTCGAAGCGCGAGGCGAACTCGATGGAGGGTGTAAAAAAGAAGAGGGCCTTGGTCTCATTATAAAGAGGTTGAATACCAAGAGCCCTCCCCGTGGTCGATTAGGACTCGCCTTCGATAGAGGAGGCGTGCCAACGGGCACGGTTGGGTTACCCACGTCCGTATTTGATGAGAATCCCGGAATAAGGGGGCGCGATCTACGCTTTGATAAAGACGTGCCAAGGAAACCGCCTCGCTAAACGCGGTAAGGTGGAACAGTAAAACATGATTCATATAAAGGCTTGCCCGTGGTGTGATGTCACGCCGCGGAATACGTCAGCAGATCTGTGCAAAAATTATTCTCTCTATGGTGGTATGCGGAACTTGTTTTGCAGAGCCGGACACTATCCTGGTGTTCAAAACCTTCTATGAAGTATTCGGAAGAGGAACCCGCCTTGCAATGCCGAAGACAATATGCGCGCCGGACTCGTCGTCATTGAAGCCTGGTTCAGGGGCTACTGAGGGAGTCCTGGACTAGAGGGTGTCCGGATAGCCAAACTATCATCTTTGGCCGGACTCCAAGACTATGAAGATACAAGATTGAAGACTTCGTCCCGTGTCCGGATGGGACATTCCTTGGCGTGGAAGGCAAGCTTGGCGATACAGATATGTAGATCTCCTACCATTGTAACCGACTCTGTGTAACCCTAACCCTATCCGGTGTCTATATAAACCGGAGGGTTTTAGTCCATAGGACGAACAACAATCATACCATAGGCTTGCTTCTAGGGTTTAGCCTCTCTGATCTCGTGGTAGATCTACTCTTGTACTACCCATATCATCAATATTAATCAAGCAGGAGTAGGGTATTACCTCCATCGAGAGGGCCCGAACCTGGGTAAAAACATCGTGTCCCTTGTCTCTATTACCATCCGCCTAGACGCACAGTTCGGGACCCCCTACCCGAGATCCGCCGGTTTTGACACCGACAATCATCATAAGATTCATCATCATCAGATTCATCGTCACTAAACTCGGATGAGGAACATTCGGTTACCTTGACACTATTTGCCATGAGGCATGGTGCAGAAGATGATGGATCTGGTTCGAAAGTCATCGTTTTGAGAGATTCCTTGAAGTCCTCAAACCAAGGATCATGACGGGTTCGATGACCTTCATAGACATCAGAGATTCGGTCCCAGATAAGCTTCGCATTGCAAAGATGCATAATGCGCTTCAATTCATCTCTGGATAGGCAGGAACAGATGATGTCCTTCGCCATGATGTCAAGTCGAGTGTACTTGCGAATGTCATCAGCGCCCGCCTTCTTGCATAGATCGGTAAGACCAATCTCAGTGACGGTCCACAGCTCGCTGTTCATTGCCATGAGGCGCTTCCTCATCATGGCCTTCCACTTGGGATAATCATGACCGTCAAAGATAGGGCATGTCACTTTCTTCATACCTGCGGTCGACATAACTAAAACTCCAGGCGGTTAAACCAAAATCACACAGAACAAGGGAGTACCTTGCTCTGATACCAATTGATAGTGCGTTATATCGACTAGAGGGGGGGGGGTGAATAGGCGATTTTTATGAATTCTTCACCAAGGAATTTGTCGGTGAGGAAATTCCTTAGCGAAGAACTACTTGCAGCGGAATAAGTACTCAGAAGTAAGCATAACAGAATACAGGCATGGTCATCATGATGAAATGAAGACAATCACAGAGTACAGAAAGCGTAATCACAGGATAACACAAGATGAAGACAAACAGACTGAAGAAATTGAACTGAGGAAATTGAGAAAGTCTTCAGTCAAAGTCTTCAAACACAGATATGAACAAACACTCAACACAGTAATGAGGAAATGAAAGAGTTGAGGAAATAGAACCAGTAAGCTTGGTGAAGACAATGATTTGGTAGACCAGTTCCAACTGCTGTCTCAGTTGTACGTCTGGTTGGAGCGGCTGAGTATTTAAACTCGAGGACACACAGTCCCGGACACCCAGTCGCTGAGCACGCAGCTCAGGACACCAAGTCCTCACCGTATTCTCCTTGAACTAAGGTCACACAGACCTCGTCCAATCACTCGTGGTAAGTCTTCAGGCGACTTCCAAACCTTCACAGACTCGGTCACTCAGCGATCCACAATTCCTCTTGGATGCTCTAGACCATGACGCCTAACCGTCTGGAAGAAGCACAATTTTCAAAGGTAACAAGCGTCGGATCCACGTAGGATCAATCTCTTCAGTGATGCTCAATCACTTTAGGTTTGTAGGTGTTTGGTTTTGGGTTTTCCTCACTCGATGATTTTCGCTCAAAGTCCTCGGAGGATGGGATGCTCTCAAATGACAAGTGTCAGTTTCTCTCGGAGCAGCCAACCAGCTAGTGGTTGTAGGGGGCGGGCTATTTATAGCCTAGGGAGCAGCCCGACATGATAAGACATAAATGCCCTTCAATGATATGACCGTTAGGTGGATAAGATATTTTGGAACAGCTGGCGCGCAGCACAGCAACGGTCGGAAATTTGACTCTCAAATTCCTCAGGGCTATCATGATCCTCAGTGTGTAGGCAATCCACACTGGCGAATTCCTAACTCCTCAGTCAGGAAAAATTCCTCAGAGACCAGAAGAACTTCGTCTCTGTTACTGAAGAAATTGACTGAATTGTATGAGATTTCCAAAGGCTTCACTCGAAGGGATTGGTAGGTGTAGGATTTTGAGTTGAGCATCACATGGGAATTTTTCCTTAGTATTTCCTCGACCCCCTTTAACAGTACGGTGTTTCCTATGACTCAAGAAAGAGAAAATGAAACTATGAAAACAAAAGTCTTCACGCTTCATGTTCCTCAAATGAATACCAAGTCTTCAAGGTCACACCAATTTCTTCACTTTCAAAGTCTTCAGAAAGTCTTCAGAATACCAAAGTCTTCAGTCGAAGAACTTCACTTTTAGGGGTCGACTTTCTCTGTAAATATCAAACTCCTCATAGACTTATAGACCTGTGTACACTCATAAACACATTAGTCCCTTAACCTATAAGTCTTCAATACACCAAAATCACTAAGGGGCACTAGATGCACTTACAATCTCCCCCTTTTTGGTGATTGATGACAATATAGGTTAAGTTTTCAAAAGGGATAAACATATGAAATGTAAATACTGATATTGAGGAATTTGATTGCAAGATATAGAAGAACTCCCCCTGAAGATGTGCATAGTGAGGAATTTGCTTTTGAGGCAATGCACATTTGAAGAGTTGAATCATGAAGATCTCCCCCTATATCTTGTAATTCATACACGCATTTGACATATAATATGAAGAATTTGAAATGCATGATGAAATATGGTGACTGATGTAACTAGGAATAAGCATGCAGAGGAACACATCAAAAGTATCAGAGCACCATCGAGTTTAAGATTACAACTCGATCCAATAAAAGTTTCAGAAGAGCGAGAGTTGTAACTTAGCAAAAAAACGCCCATAACGCCCATATAATAGACCCGCTTGAAGACTAACTCAAATTTCTCCCCCTTTGTCATCGAATGACCAAAAGGATCGAAACTGAGGACTAACGCCCCTGAAGAATATCAAGTTGATGGAGGAGCGCCAGCGTTGTCGGGGTCGGTTGTCGTAGTAGGGCCTGCTGCAGTGTCGTCCAAGTCTTCATTTTCATCAGTGTCGCATGATGAATAATAGGAGCTGGCCACCAAGGAAGGAACCTTGACCTTCTTGTATTTCTTCGGTGGAGGTGCAGACCAGTCAAATTCTTCCTTCAGACCCATTTTCTTCAGATCTTCTTCGCTGTAGACATGAGACAGAACAGCCCAGGTACGGTTGAAGGTTTCATGGAGGTAGTATTGGTTTTTCTTCACTGCATTGTGTGTTGAGGTCATGTTGTGAAGAGTTGAACCAAACTGACGCTTGACCCATTTATGATTGCGATCAACTTTCTGATGAAGACTGAGGAGTAACTCACAATCAGTCATCACCCTGGGTGCTGTGGCTTGAGGATTTTGCTTGGCAGAGTTGTTGGCGGCAGAGTCATGTGTGGCAGAGTCATCATTGGTGGAGTAAGATGCAGCCTTGCGAAATTGACCATCCAATGGACGAATGCCTTCATCTATCACAGCAGTTGCCTTGCCTTTGTCATCAGCTGAGGAAAATGTTCATTTGAGGACTTCAATCGGAGGCAAGTAGCTGTAGTGGTTCAGAGTATCAGCCTTGTAATTGAGTGAAGACCTTGTCCTGATGAACCTCATAATCCATGGTGCATAAGGCTTCAACTCAAATGATGACATAGCAATATTCGCCAGCGTCCTCATGAAGAAATCATGGAAGTTGACGGGAACGCCATGAATGATATTGAAAAGCATATTCTTCATGATGCCAACGACTTCTTCATCATTTGAGTCGTGGCCTTTGATTGGACTCATTGTCTTCGTCAGAATGCGATAGACAGTCCGAGGCACATACAGTAATTCCTTGACGAGGAATTTGGTTCGAGGGGCCTGCCCTGGCTTCAAAGGCTTCATCAGCACTTGCATGTAATGATTTGTAAGCTTAGGTTCAGTGTAGACGCAACGAGCACCGTCAAGGGGAGGACTGAGTGGGAGGGCACGAAGCAATTCAGTTGCTGGTGCCTTGTAGTGAGTATTTTCTGACATCCAGTCCAGCACCCATGGGTTCACATCTTCAGAATCTCCTGTGATGTGCAACGTCGCATAGAATTGAAGAATGAGTTCTTCATTCCAATCACATTTGTCAGTGCAGAAATTTCGCAATCTAGCATCGCGAAGAACACTGAGGACTGGCTCGAAGCCCGGCAGAGATTCCATGTCCACGTGAGGAATGTGTGCATGATCGAAGACTTTATCTTTGTTGAATAGCACTGAGGAATAGAAATTGGCTTGACTAGCAGTCCAGAAACGCCTCTTCCTTATGCGAGCAGAATCATATGGGTTGTAGTCAGTGAAGAACACATGCTCGCCGAAGAAGTCTTCAGCCTTGAACTTTTGCTTGCTTGAGAATGGATCCTTTGGTTTGGGAAGTGAAGTGTCAGTGAGTTGCATCACAACCTCAGGAATCACAATCTCAGGTTCTTCAGGCTGAAGAACACATGCTCGCCGAAGATATTTTGGAACAGCTGGCACGCAGCACAACAACGGTCGGAAATTTGACTCTCAAATTCCTCAGGGCTATCATGATCCTCACTGTGTAGGCAATCCGCACTGGCAAATTCCTAACTCCTCAGTCGGGACAAATTCCTCAGCAACCAGAAGAACTTCGTCTCTGTCACTGAAGAAATTGACTGAACTGTATGAGATTTCCAAAGGCTTCACTCGAAGTGATTGGTAGGTGTAGGATTTTGAGTTGAGCATCACATGGAAATTTTTCCTTAGTATTTCCTCGACCGCCTTTAACAGTACGGTGTTTCCTATGACTCAAGAAAGAGAAAACGAAACTATGAAAACAAAAGTCTTCACGCTTCATGTTCCTCAAATGAATACCAAGTCTTCAAGGTCACACCAATTTCTTCACTTTCAAAGTCTTCAGAATACCAAAGTCTTCAGTCGAAGAACTTCATTTTTAGGGGTCGACTTTCTCTATAAATATCAAACTCCTCATAGACTTATAGACCTGTGTACACTCATAAACACATTAGTCCCTTAACATATAAGTCTTCAATACACCAAAATCACTAAGGGGCACTAGATGCACTTACAGAAGCGCTGCCAGGGAGACAACCCGGAAGTTTTAGAGAGTCATTTATTTCTGTTGAGTGCTTTCATATAGTTTAAAAACAAAAAATAAAGAGGGGAACCCTAAAACTTTTCAAAAAGGAAAGTGAGAGTCAGAAAGACAAGCATTGTTGACGTGGGAGCTAGTCTTGAACTTTTTTCATGCTCACGGCAACTTTGTGAATATTGATTGCAGAAACTTTTCAATAAAAATAATTATCCCCTTGTAAAATTCCATTGTATTATAAAAATAATGTGCCAAGGTTTGCCTTTAGGATGTTTACAATGCTTGTTGGTTTGTACGGTGCAGGACAGAAACTTTAGCTGTAGAGCGCGAATTTTAATTTTTTACTGGAACGTCAAATGCTTCTGATTCCTTTTGCAATGTCTTTATATACAACTTCTTTATTTTTCCTAATTTTTATAGAATTTTTGGAGTACCAGAAGTATGGTGGATGTTCAGATTGCTACAGACTGTTCTGTTTTAGACAGATTCTATTTTTGATGCATAGTTTGCTTGTTCTGATAAAACTATCAATTTATATCAGTGGATTAAGCCATGAAAAAGTTATATTACAGTATACACAATACAAAAATAAAATATGAATTGGTTTGCAACAGTACTTAGAGTGGTGGTTTGCTTTATTATACTAACGGATCTTACCGAGTTTTCTGTTGAAGTTTTATGTGGATGAAGTGTTCGATGATCGAGAAGGTCTCGATATGAGGAAAAGGAAGAGAGGCAAGAGCTCAAGCTTGGGGATGCCCGAGGCACCCCAAGTAAATATTCAAGGAGACTCAAGCGTCTAAGCTTGGGGATGCCCCGGAAGGCATCCCCTCTTTCTTAAACAAGTATCGGTATGTTTTCGAATTTGTTTCGTTCATGCATTATGTGCAAGTCTTGGAGCGTCTTTTGCATTTAGTTTTCACTTTTTTTGCACCATGCTGGTATGAGATAGTCCTTGGTTGATTTATAGAATGCTTCATGTGCTTCACTTATATCATTTGAAGTTTGGATTGCCTGTTTCTCTTCACATAGAAAACCGCCATTTGTAGAATGCTCTTTTGCTTCACTTATATTTGTTAGAGCGTGGGCATATCTTTTGTAGAAAGAATTAGACTCTCTTGCTTCACTTATATTTATTTAGAGAGATGACAGGAATTGGTCATTCACATGGTTAGTCATAAAATCCTACATAAACTTGTAGATCGCTGAATATGATATGTTTGATTCCTTGCAATAGTTTTGCGATATAAAGGTGGTGATATTAGAGTCATGCTAGTGGGTGGTTGTGGATTGTAGAGACACTTGTGTTGAGGTTTGCAAGTCCCGTAGCATGCACGTATGGTAACCGTTGTGTGAAAAATTTGAAGCATGGGGTGTTTCTTTGATTGTCTTCCTTATGAGTGGCGGTCGGGGACGAGCGATGGTCTTTTCCTACCAATCTATCCCCCTAGGGGCATGCGTAGTTGTACTTTGCTTCGAGGGCTAATAAACTTTTGCAATAAGTATATGAGTTCTTTATGACTAATGTGAGTCCATGGATTACACGCACTTTACCTTTCCATCATTGCTAGCCTCTTCGGTACCGTGCATTGCCCTTTCTCACCTTGAGAGTTGGTGCAAACTTCGCCGGTGCATCCAAATCCCGTGATACGATACGCTCTATCACACATAAGCCTCATTATATCTTCCTCAAAACAGCCACCATACCTACCTATCATGGCACTTCCATAGCCATTCCGAGATATATTGCCATGCAACTTTCATCATCATCATATTCATGACTTGAGCATTCATTGTGATATTGCTTTGCATGATCGTAAGATAGCTAGCATGATGTTTTCATGGCTTGTCCGTTTTTTGATGCCATTGCTACGCTAGATCATTGCACATCCTGGTACACCACCGAAAGCATTCATATAGAGTCATATCTTTGTACAAGTATCGAGTTGTAATATCGAGTTGTAAGTAAATAAAAGTGTGATGATCATCATTATTAGAGCATTGTCCCCAAAAAGAAAAAAAAGGAAAGGCCAAAAAGAAAAAAAAGAAAGGCCAAAGAAAAAAAAGAAAAAAAGAAAAAAAAGAAAATAAGTAAAAAGGGGAAATGTTACTATCTCTTTTTTCACACTTGTGCTTCAAAGTAGCACCATGTTCTTCATGTAGTGAGTCTCATATCTTATGCTTCAAAGTAGCACCATGTTCTTCATATATATTGTCTCCTATGTTGTCACTTTCATATACTAGTGGGAATTTTAATTATAGAACTTGGCTTGTATATTCCAACAATGGACTTCCTCAAATGCCCTAGGTCTTCATGAGCAAGCAAGTTGTATGCGCACCCACTTAGTTTCTTTTGTTGAGCTTTCATACACTTATAGCTCTTAGTGCATCCGTTGCATGGCAATCCCTACTCCTCACATTGACATCAATTGATGGGCATCTCCATAGCCCGTTGATTAGCCACGTTGATGTGAGACTTTCTCTCTTTTTGTCTTCTCCACATAACCTCCATCATTATATTCTATTCCACCTATAGTGCTATATCCATGGCTTGCGCTCATGTATTGCGTGAGGGTTGAAAAAGCTGAAGCGCATTAAAAAGTATGAACCAATTGCTCGGCTTGTCATCGGGGTTGCGCATGATGGGGGCATTTTGTGTGACGAAAATGAAGCATGGCCAAACTATATGATTTTGTAGGGATAAGCTTGCTTTTGCCTTGTTGTTTTGAAAATACATGATTGATTTATTGGTACGCTTGAAGTATTATTGTTTTTTAAGTCAAATGATAGACTATTGCTTTGAATCACTCGTGTCTTAATATTCATGCCATGATTAGACATATGATCAAGATTATGCTAGGTAGCATTCCACATCAAATATTATCTTTTTTATCATTTACCTACTCGAGGACGAGCAGGAATTAAGCTTGGGTATGCTGATACGTCTCCGTCGTATCTATAATTTTTTATTGTTCCATGCCAATATTATTCAACTTTTATATAATTTTGGCAACTTTTTATACTATTTTTTGGGACTAACATATTGATCAAGTGCCCAGTGCCAGTTCCTGTCTGTTGCATGTTTTTCGTTTCGCAGTAACCCAATATCAAACAGAGTCCAAACGGGATAAAAACGGACGGAGAATTATTTTGGAATATTTGTGATTTTTGGGAGGAAGAATCAACGCGAGACGATGCCCGAGGTGGCCACGAGATAGGGGCCCACGCCCACTTACAGAGGGCGCGGCCCCCACTCTCGTGGGCCACCCGTAAGGCGATTGATGCCCTTCTTTGGCCGCAAGAAAGCTAATTTTTGGAAAACGATCTGGGCGAAGGTTTCAATCCAATCGGAGTTACGGATCTCCAGATATAAAGGAAACGGTGCGAGGGCAGAATTCCAGAACGCAGAAACAGAGAGATAGATCCAATCTCGGAGGGGCTCTCGCCCCTCCAAAGCCATGGGAGCCAAGGACCAGAGGGGAAACCCTTCTCCCATCTAGGGAGAAGGTCAAGGAAGAAGAAGAAGAAGGGGGGCTCTCTCCCCCTTGCTTCCGGTGGCGCCGGAACGCCGCCGGGGGCCATCATCATCACCATGATCTTCACCAACACCTCCATCATCTTCACCAACGTCTCCATCACCTTCCCCCATCTATATCCAGCGGTCCACTCTCCCGCAACCCGCTGTACCCTCTACTTGAACATGGTGCTTTATGCTTCATATTATTTTCCAATGATGTGTTGCCATCCTATGATGTCTGAGTAGATTTTCGTTGTCCTATCGGTGATTGATGAATTGCTATGATTGGTTTGAGTTGCATGTTTTATTATTGGTGTTGTCCTATTGTGCCCTCCGTGTCGCGCAAGCATGAGGGATTCCCACTTTAGGGTTTGCAATATGTTTATGATTTGCTTATGGTGGGTTGCGTGAGTGACTGAAATACAAACCCGAGTAAGTAGGTTGTTTGCATATGGGATAAAAGGGGACTTGATGCTTTAATGCTATGGTTGGGTTTTACCTTAATGAATCTTTAGTAGTTGCGGATGCTTGCTAGAGTTCCAATCATAAGTGCATAGAATTCCAAGTAAGGGATGATATGTTAGCTTATGCCTCTCCCTCAAATAGAATTGCAATAGTGATTACCGGTCTAGTAACATAGTCAATTGCTTAGGGGCAATTTCACAACTCCTACCACCACTTTTCCACACTCGCTATATTTACTTTATTGCATCTTCATCTAAACAGCCCCTAGTTTATGTTTACGTGCTCTTTATTATCTTGCAAACCTATCCTATCACACCTACAAAGTACTTCTAGTTTCATACTTGTTCTAGGTAAAGCGAACGTCAAGCGTGCGTAGAGTCGTACCAGTGGCCGATAGGACTTGAGAGAGTATTTGTTCTACCTTTAGCTCCTCGTTGGGTTTGACACTCCTACTTATTGAAAGAGGCTACAACTATCCCGTATACTTGCGGGTCATCATATTGTTGCCATCGAGGATAACAAGATGGGGTTTTTATCATATTGCATGAATTTATCCTTCTACATCATGTCATCTTGCTTAAAGCGTTACTCTGTTCTTATGAACTTAATACTATATATGCATGCTGGATAGCAGTCGATGTGTGGAGTAATAGTAGTAGATGCAGGCAGGAGTCGGTCTACTTGTCTCGGACGTGATGCCTATATACATGATCATACCTAGATATTCTCATAACTATGCTCAATTCTGTCAATTGCTCAACAGTAATTTGTTCACCCACCATAAAATACTTATGCTCTTGAGAGAAGCCACTAGTGAAACCTATGCCCCCCGGGTCTATCTTCCATCATATTAATCTTCCAACACTTAGCTATTTCCGTTGCTTTTATTTTACTTAGCATCTTTATCATAAAAATACCAGAAATATTATCTTATCATATCTATCAGATCTCACTCTCGTAAGTGACCGTGTAGGGATTGACAACCCCTTATCGCGTTGATTGCGAGGATTTATTTGTTTGTGTAGGTGCGAGAGACTCGCGCATAGCCTCCTACTGGATTGATACCTTGGTTCTCAAAAACTGAGGGAAATACTTACGCTACTTTGCTGCATCACCCTTTCCTCTTCAAGGGAAAACCAACGTAGTGCTCAAGAGGTAGCACTACAGGCTGAGGAAGAACCATTCTTACCTACGTATCAAAACCACAACGATAGTTCGTCAAGTTAGTGTTGTTTTAACCTTCTCAAGGACCGGGCGTAGTCAATACTCGGTTCAACTAAAGTTGGAGAAACTGACACCTGCCAGCCACCTGTGTGCAAAGCACGTCGGTAGAACCAGTCTCGCGTAAGTGTACGCGTAATGTCGGTCCGGGCCGCTTCATCCAACAATACCGCCGAACCAAAGTGTGACATGCAGTATGACTTGTATCACCCACAACTCACTTGTGTTCTACTCGTGCATATAACATCTACGCATAAAACCTGGCTCGGATGCCACTGTTGGGGAACGTAGTAATTTAAAAAAAAATTCCTACTCACACACAGGATCATGGTGATGCATAGCAACGAGAGGGGAGAGTTTGTCCACGTACCCTCGTAGACCGAAAGCGGAAGCGTTAGCACAACACGGTTGATGTAGTCCTACGTCTTCATGATCTGACCGATCCAAGTACTGAACGTACGGCACCTCCGAGTTCAGCACACGTTCAGCTCGATGACGTCCCGCGAACTCGGATCCAGCAGAGCTTCACGGGAGAGTTCCGTCAGCACGACGGCGTGATGACGGTGATGATGTTGCTACCGACGCAGGGCTTCGCCTAAGTACCGCTACGATATGACCGAGGTGGAATATGGTGGAGGGGGGCACCGCACACGGCTAAGAGATCAATTGTTGTGTCTTGGGGTGCCCCCCTGCCCCCGTATATAAAGGATCAAGGGAGGAGGAGGCCGGCCCTAGGAGGGGCGCGCCAAGGGAGTAGGATTCCTACTCCTAGTAGGAGTAGGTTTCCTCCTTTCCTAGTCCAACTAGGAGAAGGGGGAAAGGAGGGGAGGGGAGAAGGAAGGGAGAGGGGGGGTCGCGCCCCAAACCCCTTGTCCAATTCGGACTGGGCTTGGGAGGGGCGCGCACCACCTCCTGGCTGCTGCCTCTCCTTCCACTAAGGCCCATTATGGCCCAATACTTCTTCCTCGTATTCCCGTAACTCCCCGGTACTCCGAAAAATACCCGAATCACTCGGAACCTTTCCGATGTCCAAATATAGTCGTCCAATATATCGATCTTTACGTCTCGACCATTTCGAGACTCCTCAACGTGTCCCCGATCTCATCCGGGACTCCGAACTACCTTCGGTACATCAATACACATAAACTCATAATACAAATCGTCACGAAACTTTAAGCGTGCGGACCCTACGGGTTAGAGAACTATGTAGACATGACCGAGACTCGTCTCCGGTCAATAACCAATAGCGGAACCTGGATGCTCATATTGGCTCCTACATATTCTACGAAGATCTTTATCGGTCGAACCGCATAACAACATACGTTGTTCCCTTTGTCATCGGTATGTTACTTGTCGAAGATTCGATCGTCGGTATCTCAATACCTTGTTCAATCTCATTACTGGCAAGTCTCTTTACTTGTTCCGTAATACATCATCCCGCAACTAACTCGTTAGTTACAATGATTGCAAGGCTTATAGTGATGTGTATTACCGAGTGGGCCCAGAGATACCTCTCCGACAATCGGAGTGAAAAATCCTAATCTCGAAATACGCCAACTCAACAAGTACGTTCGGAGACACCTGTAGAGCACCTTTATAATCACCCAGTTACGTTGTCACATTTGGTAGCACACAAAGTGTTCCTCCGGTAATCTCATAGTCATAGGAACATGTATAAGTCATGAAGAAAGCAATAGCAACATACTAAACGATCAAGTGCTAAGCTAACGGAATGGGTCAAGTCAATCACATCATTCTCCTAATGATGTGATCCCGTGAAAGATCGTGGATGTCGCCTAGAGGGGGGGG
>LR880970.1:687294531-687311982 GCA_904067115.1 Aegilops sharonensis
ATGCATCATCATAATGAGCTCAATGTGACTAAGGGGTTAGCCACGGGATCATGTGTTACGGAACGAGTAAAGAGACTTGCCGGTAACGAGATTGAACAAGGTATGGGGATACCGACGATTGAATCTCGGGCAAGTAACATACCGATGGACAAAGGGAATTGTATATAGGATTGATTAAATCCCCGACATCCTGGTTCATCCGATGAGATCATCGTGGAACATGTGGGAGCCAATATGGGTATCTAGATCCTGCTATTGGTTATTGGCCGGAGAGGTGTCTCGGTCATGTCTGCATGGTTCCCGAATCCGTAGGGTCTACACACTTAAGGTTCGGTGACACTAGAGTTGTAATGAGAATTGTATGTGGTTACTGAAAGTTGTTTGGAGTCCCGAATGAGATCCCAGACGTCACGAGGAGTTCCGTAATGGTCCGGAGGTGAAGATTTATATATGGGAAGTCCAATTTCAGTTGCCGGAAAAGTTACGGGGGTTATCGGTATTGTACCGGGACCACCGAAAGGGTTCCGGGGGTCCACCGGATGGGGCCACCTGCCTCGGGGGACCAAGTGGGCTGAACTTGGGGGGGGGGGGGGGGGGGAACCAACCCCCTAGTGGGCTGGTGCGCCCCTAAGGGGCCTAGGGTAATTAAAACCCTAGGGGTAGGGGCGCCCCCCACCAACTTGGGGGGAAAGCACCCTCCCCTTGGCCGCCGCCCCCCTCTCCCCTTCACCCTATAAATAGAGGGGGGGTGGGAGGGCAGCCGCACCCTTCCCCCTGGCGCAGCCCTCCCCCTCCTACACCTCTTCCTCCTCCGTTGAGCTTGGCGAAGCCCTGCCGGAGAACCACGAGCTCCACCACCACCACGCCATCGTGTTGCCGGAGTTCTCCCTTAACTTCTCCACCCCCCTTGCTGGATCAAGAAGGAGGAGACGTCCCCGGGCTGTACGTGTGTTGAACGCGGAGGCGCCGTCCGTTTGGTGCTAGATCGGATCTTCCGCGATTTGAATCGCCGCGAGTACGGCTCCATCAACCGCGTTCCTTGCAACGCTTCCGCTTAGTGATCTTCAAGGGGATGAAGATGCACTCCCTCTCTCTCGTTGCTAGCATCTCCTAGAATGATCTCGGTGACACGTAGGATTTTTTTTGAATTATTACTACATTCTCCAACAGGTAGGAGTCCCCGGTGAGAAATCAAGTTGTGATCTTCTTCGATGTTTTGTGAAGGTTTGGAGGCCGCATCAAGGTTTATCACTAGTGGTTGAGAAACACATTCGTTGCGATATCTCAAGAAGAATAGGGTGAGTCTTCATGGTAACACCCATCCTTCCAACGGTGACTAGCTTCCCTCCAAAGAAGTGAACACTGGGATACATCCTCATCTCTGGTTATCCCTAACCTTAGCTCTTTAGTTATGGTTTATTTTCATCACTTGACATTGCATTCACTACATGATATTGCATTCATCTTATCGGTTTGTTTATCTCACCGTAGCAAGTTTAGGCACACCTTTATAGTCCGCACGGCCTAAACTTACTAATAATTATTTAAAATTTACAGTTGTTGTTATTCATCCCCTTCGGGCCATCTCAATCCTTTCAGCCACAGACACGTCGAAGATGCGGTGGTTCGAGGCACCCTCCACGCGTCGTAGCGTCGGTGTTAACAACCATTGCGAATTAGGCAAGCGCGGCGGGAAACTCCTGAAGGTGTGCGAGCACGAGAGGCGTACAAACAGATTTGTTATGTAGTGAGAAGGTGCTAGATGCTAAAAACCAAAGCGGTAAGGCAGAAACGGGGTGAGTCTTATTGCACTTTGAAGGCGTGGATGGTGATTTTTATAATTTGAGGACTTACGTGACATCCCTGAAATGTTTCGAGGATCTACATTACACTCTACTCTGATTTTCAAGATGGAGGGCTAGCGGTAATGTCATTTGGAGGTCTACATAGAGGAGTAAGATATAGTCAGGCAACGAGTTTATATAGGTGTTTCTACATAGTTTGAGGTCTACATAGAATTCAAACGATCTAGTAGGTGCGAATGTGTGATCGAGCATAGATGCACGGTGTCACACTCGAGAATATAGCTGTACAGCAGGAAATGAAAAATAAAATCAGAATGATAGTACGAAGTCTATATAAATATATGGAGCCCACAAAACACACATTCCATTCCATTTGAAATGTGTCACAAAAAGGGCAGTCGAAGGTAGCAACAGACAGACATAGTGGAGTCAAAACAGGCATTGGAGAGCCACCAACCAAAGTGACGTTTCCGGCAATACATCCATCCTCGACACCAACTAGAAACTTTTTTGACGACGAATAAATTGCAAACTGCTGCTATTGGACTGTAACCAAGGTGTGACTGACTGACTGACTGTAATCGAGAACCGCCGAGACCATGTGGTAACTTGTTTCTCACTTTCGTTAATCTATCTCTCTTTTTTTTGTTTTATCTTATCCTCTCTGTGTGTTTGTGCAGTTTTTTTTATCTTAGCCTATGATGATCACCGTACCGTACCGATCGTGGTAGTATCTCATTCTCATATGCAGGCAGGGGAGGGGAAGGGAAGGAGCTCAGCTTCAGGCTTCAGCAGTAGGAGGGAGTGGCGAGGGCCAGGTCCGTGCCCACGGTGCTCATCCCTCCGGCCTCCAGGTTGGGCATGGCCATCCTCCTCCCCCCCTGCTGCAGCAGACTAGCACCGCAGGGCGGCGACGGCGAATCCTGCGCGCGCACACCCAACACAAGCACAACACGCATTGATCGATCAGCGTCAGCTTTTGCTGCCTTTGATTTGGCGGGAAGGGAGATGAAGACTGAAGAGGCAAGTGTACTGACCATGTGGCGCAAGGTGAGGCCGGCGAAGGGATGCAGAGCCGGGACGGTGAACCCTGCGGTGAAGAGCGGCTGTGGCTGGAGGGGTGACCTGGGGCTGGGCAGGGCCAGCAGCTTGCCGGCGTTGGTGGTGGACGACGCCGATGGCGGCGTGGAGAAGTAGTCCCCGGCCCCCAGCTCCTCCGCCATCACCACCTCAACTCTGCGGGGGAGCTGCTGGTGGTGGTCCATGCTGATGATGCCGCTGCTGCTGCCTCCCCCGCTCCCGCTCATGTCCGTGCCGCTGCTGCTTGGCCACAGGAACGTGCCCTGTGGCTTGCAGATGCGGAAGCTGCTCTTCCTCGCCGTCCTCTTCTCGACGGCGGTAACATCTGAACGCTGCCTGCTCTGGCTCTGGCTCTGGCTCTGGCTCTGGCTCTGCTCACCACCACCAAAATCTAGCGCCCGCCTCCCCTCGTTCTGACCCACACCCACCTCCTCTATTCCAGTACTCTTCAGCTTCTCTGCCAACAGAAATTGCTCCTGTGGAGTCGAAATGGAACACAGCTATTTATTACTCCAGGAACACAGATAGCCTAGGACAGAGTTCAGTAATTCTATGCAGAGTATGCATGAGAGGGCTCTGCTACGGTGCTACCTACCTTCAAAGACAGGAAGGAGCTAGAGAGAGAAGCCATCTGTTCCTCCAGCTTATCATTCTTCTCAACTACAAAATCATACTTATCCTGAAAAAGAAAAACCCAGCTCATCTCAGTTAACACTGTCACAATGTACTGCCGAGCAGAATAAGCAGAGAACATGTTGACTAAATCAACACATTCTTAAGAACCTTCATGACCTAGTTAGATAGATAGATATGACAATGCAATAGTGGTGTGAAGATTCAGTTAGCAACATGAGTGTACCTTCAGTGACCGCACCTCCTTCTTTAACTTACTATGTTTCTGAACCACATTCTCGTAGGTGTCCTGTAATTCAACAATGCAAAGGTCATATATTTACTTGCAGCTAACAAATGCTGACCAATGTGCATATATATAGCTATATAGTGAAAAATGATCAAAATGGTGATCAACTAATGCTAAATTCTGTGAAAATATCTAACACTAACATGTACAGTTTGCTTAGTCTGGGATGAACTGTTTGAATTTCTGAAGGTGATTAATTACCTTCAAAGACGACACCTGCTTCTCTAGCTTTTCATTTGCCTTAACCACCTTCTGGTACTTCTCCTGAGAAACAAAACAAGCAAAGGAGTGGCTTAGATATAGTAATAAAGAGTAAACCAGAACAATGAAACCAAATTCTTAATTAAAAACTAGTATGTGCTTAACACCTTGTTATACATTGTTAGTTGGGACACCAGATTAAAGATGATCAGAAGTGCAGTTACAAAAGGGTTATGGTCAAGAATGATTTTTCCCTCACAATGTAGGCAGTTTCTTCACATATATGCACCTTCATAGACTGAGAAAGAACTAAAGAGGGAAGTATCTACAGGTCCCAGGTTTCCATTATTATAAATGTACCCATAAGAAACTTCAGAAAACACATAATCTAGGCTAATACTGCATAATAACATTTGATCAACTGAAGAAACTGCAAACTTCCTTCTTTGGGGGGTTGGGGGATGTGGGGTAAATCATGTTGTTAACTTTGTGTGTTTGATCCGCAAGAGAACTTTGTGTGTTTGATGCAGCAATAAAACTTTGTATGCTTGAAATCACCTTTCCTCAGAAGTACAAAAAAGAGAGGGAAATCGACAGGAGTATGAGGGACATGGTTACCTTCCATGAACTGTAAGCTCTTTCAGCCTCAGATTTCGCTTCCTTGCCCAGCTCCACCATGTTAGAACTCAGTTGCTCCATGTTCCTTGACATCACCAAGAAGGGGGGAAATGTTGGAAATCAAACAATTTGCTCTATTGCAGGCGAACGCATGAAGGAGAAACTGCGATGGGCAGTCAGAAAAATGGATACCTTTTGACATCATTGAGCTCCTCAGCGAGCTCCTCCGTCTGCCTCTTAATCAGGAGATCACCGGCAGCTGGGGACACGTCATCACCGGGCTTCCACCCGGGCGGCGGCACCCAGTACGGATCAGCCACGCCGGCCTGCCGGCGCACCTCCGCCAGCTCGGCTGGCTCCAGCCAGTATTCCATGGCGCCATCCGCGTTGTGACGGCGACGGAACCGGTCCGTGCTGCCGTCGGGCACCCTCCCGGCCATGTGCTTGAGCAGGTGGTCCAGGAGGCCGGTGTCGCCGATGCGCTTGCGGGCTTGCTCCCGCAGCGCCTGCCGCATCACCGGGGCGCCGAGGGTGGCGCCGCTGGAGCGCATGATGTCGAGCAGGCTCCTCTCCGCCGCCGCGTACCTCTCGGCGGACCACCGGTCCTTGCCGCGCCGAGGGTCGCCGTCTCTAGACTCCACGTGGCGCCTCTTCTGCTTCTTGGGGCTCTTGTATGCCTTGCTTTTCTTCTTCTTCGCCGGGTTGCCGGGCTTGTCCTTGCTTCCCTCTGCCTCCTCCCGCTTCCTCTTGGCTCTGATTGAGCTCCTCCTGTCATCTTCCTGCGCCGGGCGCTGCAGCTCCTTGACGCTGGCCTCCGTTTCGTAGCCGCCGATGCTGGCCTCCTTGGCAACTTCGCGATGCCGGCCAATGTACCTGACGCGGCGCCGCACGCCCCACCCGGCGCCATCGCACTTCAGGGTGGCGAGGAGGCAGGAGCTGACCGCCGGCGCCTTGGGCGGAGCCGGTGGAGCTTCAGGCGACGACAGCTCGTCTTGTGCCGTTGCTGGGCCAGACGACGCGCTGAAGTCGAAGACGCAGGGGTTGACAAGCCAGAAGCTGTCCTGGTGCATCTCGCCCTCGAGCTCCTGCTCGGCCACCCGGCGGCGCAGGATGCGCGCGGCGTGGTTACTGCTCATGACGAAGCGCTCGTCGAGCTCTGGCCCGGCGCTGGGCTCCCGGAAATTGGAGAAGAAGCTCCGCAGCGCCAGGAGGGACGGGAAGCTCACAGTGATGTCGTGGCTCGTGTACTCGCTCACCTACATACACAGCCGGAGATCACATAAGAAACAAAGCCAGATCAAACACCTCGTACTCCAAGAAACAGTGACAGTGAGGCACAACACACTCTAGAGCCACCTGCGTTGCACGGTGAAAAGTGACAGAAGAGAAGACGGAATTCTTACCTTAACCACGCGTATGGACTTGAGATGGATGGGAGATTTGGGGGGCAGCATGTCGTGGTCGATCTCGTAGAACCCTCCTGCTGACCAGACCAAATCATCAGGTGAAAACCAATTTTCAGCAACTTGGCATGAACAGGAGTTAATGGAGGATTACACAGACAGACGTTCCACGTCCGGGACCAGCATTGCTCACTCACCAGCATGATAGGTGGGGATGGCAGAGGTTGACAGGCTCTGTCTGCTGACGGGCGAGCTGGGCGGTTGGATCTTGGGGCTGCTATCATCCTTGCCAGTTGTGTTGTGGACTGCAGACCTCTTCTTGTAGTAGAACCTGGGCACCTGTGGCCTCTGCGAAAGGTTGTACAGTTAGAACAGGTGAGACAGATGCATGATTCGTGTAAATAAAGAGAATCAAGGAGATCAGTGGGACTGAAATGGAAATGCTTTGGGGGATGGACGTGTGATTGGAAGACCCAGTCATGCTAAAGAGAAACACATTTCAACACCACACATTCCAACCACATTGTACCAATTCAGAATAATTTGTATCCTGTTCTTGTTGGATAATCTAACAAATTGGAGATACTGGCTATTGTCTACCGTGTGGTTAGTCCCATCTGCTCCATATTTGGGGTTTGTGTGTATTTCTCCATTACCATTTCTAAGCGCAGGCGAAAAATCATACTTCATATTTAGTATTGGACACATTTTCAGACTCCGGACAATGACAACTGAAATCGAACTACAGTACTAGTTTCAGCCATGCAAGCATCCGCAACATAAGTATTCGGGACGAATTGAGAAACATTCATTTCTAGCTGCACCGATAACTAATAGATTCAGCAAAATCAACAAAAAGTTGCTGAAAGTGGCACTCGCTGAGCAAGCTACTCTCAGTCTTTGTTTTCTCAGTGACAGTGTACTCTGAAGAAGATTTAGCACTGCACTTGGCATGTGACATTTGTTCAAGGATCAGTAAATCAGTTGCACCCAAAAATGCACTGGTGCATGCATGCATGCATCATCAACAGACCATCATAATGACATGAGGCTTCACCTTAACACCTACAACTCGAGTTAGCAACATTAATTAATTCTGTTCATTTAATTTGCAAATCACATTCCATTTTAGCATGGGGTCCGGATCTAGTACCATGCATGCACCAGTTGGACTTCCATTATGGCCAACTAGTGATCCATCTACCGCTTCGCTGCTGATGTAACAAACTGACACTACATACACCGTCGTATCAACCGTAACGTTAACACACACACACACACACACACACACACACACACACACACACACACACACACACACACACACACACACAGAGTAGATTAAAAAGTAGACAGATCCAACAGATTGCCCCAGAGATGAACAAAAAGGAAAAAGCAAGCCGGACTGGCAAAAGAAAAGCTGGTGATCTTCAGGTACGTAGGTAGGCACGCACGTACCATGGGGGAGTCCTGCGTCTGAGCCACGCACGGAGGAGTGGTCCTCACCGCCTCCGCCTCCATCTGCCTCCGCGTTGTCTGCCGCAAGAACAAACAAAAGCGCACGGATTAACCACTCGTCGATCCATCCAAGATCGGTGCACGCGAATAGAACTACGAAAGCTTGCCCATCAAATCGAATCGAATCGAAGAATTAAGAGGAAGGAACCACATCGAAGAGTAAAACCCTAGCCGATGCTCCTTGCTGCCATTACCGACCCAGAACAAAAACGAGCATGCGGAAAAATCGGGTAGATGTCCCAAAACACGACGGGGTCAAAATTTCAAAATACGGGGCAAACGATGGGCGACCCGGATTGTGGAGCGACCAAGGCATTGCGTCGAGCAGCAGCAGCGCATGTGGTAGTTCCTCCTCGCTGACGCCGCTGCCAAGGCAGAAGAAAAGAGGGGGAGGCCTCGAAAAGCAGCGGAAAAAGCCAACCGAAATGGAAGCCAAAAACACGACGCTTTCGGAAGCAGATGAAAGCGGCTTTGGGCCTGCCATGGAGTCGCCCAGCGCGGTACGGAGCGATCCCCCGCTGCTGCGCCATGCTCTCGCAGGCCTGTACACCTCCTCCCACGGCGGAAAAACACGCAAGAGACCACAGGAAAAACCAGAGACCGATGCTGCGCGCGAGGATCGGAGAAGGGATCTGGTACCACAGAGAAGCAGCGGAAACGCAGGCGAACACGAGAGGAACCCACGCACGCACGCACGCACGCGTGCTTGGAAAACCTTGGAGACGAACACTACTCACCGTCGGGCGCGCGCGCGCGGCTGCGTGGCGGATCGGCGGCGAGGGGAGGGGAGGGGAGGGGAGGGAATATATAGGGCCGTACGGAATGCGGCGAGATTTGGTGGGGAGGAGAAATAATTAAAATAAATCAAAGGGGCGGGCGGGCGGGCGTGCGACGAACTGGGCGGATGGATGGATGGATGGATCTGAAAGGCTGGGGTTTTTGGGTGCGAGGCTAGGCTAGGGCATGGCGGTGGTGGGGTTTCTCCCCGGCCGTCCCGATCGGTGGATCGAATCGATCTCCGGCGGCCGCGGTTGGTTAAATAGGGGGAGGGACGGGGAGAGTGCGTGCAGGATCTTGCTTGCTACGTAGAGAGAGAGAGAAAGGAGGGGTGTAAAGCGAGGGACGTGTGTGTGTGTGACTTGTGGCAGGGGCAGATCGTATCGTGTGCTGTGCTGTGGGCCTGTGGCCTGCCTTGCAGAGAGAGAGAGAGAGAGAGAGAGAGGGGTTTGGCAGGACACCGTAGCGGACGGAACGGCCACCCGGCCAGCGCCATCGCGGCGCTGACCAAGCGAGAGGGGGGCGGCGACGGTCGCTGACGCGCGGGGCCCGGGGATGGCGAGGGCGGGAGGGTCGTCGGTGGGCCACGCGCGTCGGCGAGCCACCGACGACTGGGCGCGGGTGCGAAGGAGCTTTCGGCGACGACTGCGCGGCCGCGGCGGGGCGGCAAAAGTGAACCGCCTTTTCCTTCCTTCCCTCCTCCCCTGTTGCAGGCCAGCGGCGGCGGAGGCGCCAGCTAGCAGCAGTGGAGCGAGCGGCATGCAGCGCGGTCACGCGCGCCGCGCAGGTGGTGTTGCACGGCCACGGATCCATCGGAGGCAATCGATCGCTCCTGCCACTCGCACTGGCACCTGCCAACGCGTGTGCCGCGCGCGTGCGGTGCAAGTGCCATCGGGCATTGGAGTAGTTTAACTTGATTGATTACCCGTAGTAGCGAGTTTTCTTACCGTCATAAAACAACTGGTTGTTCCAGTGTGTGGTGATTAGTGGCGTCAATTCACTTCTACTACTCCAGTAACCGCCCGGGGGCATCATCATTGGGGTGTGGCCCCAGCCGCGCCCGCCTGGTCGCTCCCGCCACCCCGACTTCTTTTCCTTCCCTCCACGCGCGCCTCCTTCCCCCCCTCCCCCTGCTCCACTTCTTTCCCTTCCCTCCCTCTCACACATTTTGGTTTCTACCAAACCAGTTTTTTTACCCACCCACAAATGCTACCCTTCTACACTCAACAAAGTACTGCCGCGCTGCTATGTACTACTAGGCACAAACCACAAAATTTATCACCTTACATACGGCGTGTTTGGTTGCCCGCATTATCTCCAACCAGGCCGAGTTGGGCCAAGAAAAACGTGTTTGGTTACAAACGGGGCGGGCTGGCTCGCATCCGCATGAATCTTAAAGCAGCCCAGGGCATGCCTCGCTGGAAACCCTCAAATCAGAAATTTCCAGCGAGACCGGCTGAGTGCGGCGCAAAAGGGATGCAACTCGCACGCGAGAGGGCAAGGCGGAATCGAGCGAAGTTGGAGGGAGTTGGAAATCGGCCGAGGGGGGATGCCACCAAATCTGGCCTCATCGCCACATTTACTCGGTCACCACTAGCTCTAGGACAAGCACTCCCTATGTTCTTGGCACCGGCAGCGGCGGCGACTCAAATCTGCGCAAGCGAACGCAGCAGCATCACTCTCCGGCAGTAGGAGCCACTTCTCCTCTTCCTATTGGCCACCGTCTAGTCCTCCTCGACTCGGCCATGGTTCATGTTCCTCCACAAGAGGATACCAAGCTGGTACGCAACATGGAACCCCCCCTTCCCCCTATGTTAAGTCGGTTGTTAGGCCATTAGGCAAGGTGTAGGATTGATTTACCCATTGCTCAACGCACCCTCGATGTCAACGAGGTTATGGACGCACGGATGAAACTGGTAGTTCAGGCAGCAGCACTGACAGCTGTGATTCTCATGTTCATCCACAAGAGGGTTGTTCGTCGTGTCGATAAGCATGTAATCCATTATGGTCCAATGTTAATCCGGGATCAGGAGAGGATGGCGAATCTGAACTATGTCTATATGTAGTTCATGCCTTGATATACTTGTGTTATTCTTCTATAGCCATAACACCATATTGTAATGCCATTTTAGGATTGCATTGGGGCCATAGATGGTACTCATGTCACCGCCAGAGTGCCGAGGTCACAATCTACAGCATACAGGGGTAGAAAGCACTACACAAGCCAAAATGCGCTTGCTATTGTTGACTTCGATCTGAAGTTCACATATGTGCTGGCTGAGAAGGATCAGCACACAATGCTAACATTCCAAGTGACATCATGTGTCGTCCTGATGGCATCAATATCCCCGATGGCAAGTGAGGGAGTCCTGGACTAGGGGGTGTCCGGATAGCCGGACTATCGTCACGGCTGGACTCCAAGACTATGAAGATACAAGATTGAAGACTTCGTCCCGTGTCCGGATGGGACTTTCCTTGCGTGGAAGGCAAGCTTGGCGATACGGATATGTAGATCTCCTACCATTGTAACCGACTCTGTGTAACCCTAACCTATCCGGTGTCTATATAAACCGGAGGTTTTTAGTCCGTAGGACGAACAACAATCATATCATAGGCTAGCTTCTAGGGTTTAGCCTCCTTGATCTCGTGGTAGATCTACTCTTGTACTACCCATATCATCAATATTAATCAAGCAGGAGTAGGGTATTACCTCCATCGAGAGGGCCCGAACCTGGGTAAAAACATCGTGTCCCTTGTCTCCTGTTACCATTCGCCTAGACGCACAGTTCGGGACCCCCTACCCGAGATCCGCCGGTTTTGACACCGACATTGGTGCTTTCATTGAGTTCCGTTGTGCCGTTGCCATCAGGTAGGATGCCTCATCTCGTCTTTAAAGATGACACCATCGCCAAAGAAGCCTTGGCCACTGGTCAGACTCTTCGGCTAGGTGGTTTTCTCATGACCGCTAGTTCGGCCGCCGCGCCGACGATGACCTCTCGAGTCATCGAAACCAATCTCCATGTTGGTTCGGAACTTGCCGAACAGTTAGATCCGATCGAGCGCTCCTCCATAAACGAGCTCTTGGATCGCATCGCCGCCCTGGGAGTCGCCACAGATTACGACCGGATCGGGCCTAAAACCGATCTGAGAGAGATCAACTCTCCCCAGGCTACCCATCATGTTGCTGTGATAGAGGAGCAATGCGGCGATTCTTCTTCTATCTTAAGGACTAGCTACGTCCGGATTCCCGATCCCTCCATGCCGGATTCCCGCGGAGGGACGGATGTCGATCAAGCCCTGAACTTAAAGTCAGGCGGCGGGTCAGACTCATTGGATAGCACTCAAAAATCCAAACTTCCGAGTTCGGAAACTTCTCGGCCCTTGAGTCCTAAATTGGACGGGGTTCCGGATTTAGTGCCACCCGCCCACCCAAACATGAGCGATCTCTCTCGAATTCGGCAAGAGCCCGCTGAAACAGTACATCATTACTGGGCCAGATTCCTCCTGGTTTTGAACAGGATAAAGGACTGCCGAGAGGAGGACGCAATCCCAATTTTCTGCAATAATTGCACGGACAAGGGAATCTTAAACGCCATAAGTCGTCGCGAAATTACACGCTTTGCTGACTTGGTGACCATAGTACAAAAGTACTATGCGATGGAGAGCGCCTGGACAACCGAAAGTAAATTTTGGGATAATCCGGCCCCGAATACATCCCTAGTCCGGAACAAAAGGGTGCATCATTATCAAGCACCTGGGTTGAATACCAAAAAACCAAAAACCCCTAAAGGGTACGGAGCCGTACTGGAGGGTTGGCTAAACGGATCCTGCAAAATTCATAGCACAGAGGGCGCCACTCCAACTCATAGCCTTCGAGCATGTTGTTGGATACTACGGCAGGTGGCCAAAAGTGGCGAAGAGCTTCTAGCTTCAGAATCCCAGCCCAGCAACACCAGTACGGTGTTAACAGTCTTTGAGACTTTCGCATCAAATAACATGCGAAAACGAACACTCCGCAACCTTGCCGAAGTCTACCAAGTAGCAACAATAAATCCATGGAGTGACACGGCTATTACCTTTAATGCCAGTGATGAACCTAAATTCCGAACTGCCCGGGCGCCAGCCGCATTGGTCCTCAGTCCGATAGTGGACGGCTTTCGCCTTACTAAGGTACTCATGGATGGCGGCAGCGGACTAAACCTCATCTATGAGGAAACCCTCCGAAAAATGGAAATAGACTGGAACCGCATTGAGCGAAGCAGCACAACCTTTAGAGGAATAATCCCCAGCCGGGAAGCATGCTGCACAGGAAAAATTACACTGGACGTAGTGTTCGGCTCGCCGGACAATTACAGGTCCGAGGAGGTCACCTTTCATGTGGCCCCGTTCAACAGCGGATACCATGCTTTATTAGGACGAGAGTCATTCACAATTTTTCAAGCTATACCCCATTACGGGTACATGAAGCTTAAAATGCCCGGACCTAACGGAATCATCACTCTCGCTAGTGATCCGAACATAGCACTCCGCGCCGAAAACAAGACAGCCGCACTAGCCCTCGAGGCACTATCCGAAGCCCTAGCGGCCGAAGAACTCACCGCGATGCGCTCCACGATGAACAGGGACGATGTGATACTTGATAAAAGATCCAAGTCCACCTCTTTTAAACCAGCGGATGAAATAGTCAAATTCCAAGTCCACCCAACGGACCCTGCAAAGACGGCCTCCATTGGGGCACAATTAAACCCTGATGTAGACGCCGCACTACGAGAATTTCTACGAGAAAACTGGGACATCTTTGCCTGGCACCCTTCAGACATGCCAGGAATCCCACGTCGGCTGGCCGAACACAGCCTAAATATCCTAAAAGGATTCAAGCCAGTCAAACAGGCTCTTCGGCGCTTTTCCGAACCCAAGAGACAGGCCATGGGAGAGGAGCTAGCCAAACTTTTGGAGGCCGGATTCATCAGAGATATAAAACATCCGGACTGGCTAGCAAACCTGGTGATGGTACCAAAGAAGGATAAATCCTGGCGCCTATGTGTCGATTTTAAAGACCTTAACAAGGCTTGCCCAAAGGATCCCTTCCCCCTCCCCCGAATTGATCAAATTATTGACGCTACAGCAGGGCACGACTCATTGTGCTTCCTCCACGCGTACTCCGGCTACCACCAAATCAAGATGGCGGAGCCAGACCAAGCTGCAACAGCATTTATTACTCCATACGGCCCGTTCTGCTTCAACACAATGCCCTTTGGGCTAAAAAACGCTGGCGCAACATATCAGCGCATGATTCAGACATGTCTGGCAAATCAGATCGGCAAAACAGTGGAAGCATATGTAGATGACGTGGTCGTCAAAACCAAGCACGTCGAAACTCTAGTAGACGACCTGAGGCTCACATTCGATAATCTTCGAAAATATGACATCAAGCTCAATCCGGAAAAATGCGTCTTCGGCGTTCCAGCCGGAAAGCTCCTGGGCTTCATTGTGTCCGGTAGAGGAATTGAAGCAAATCCAGCCAAGATCCGAGCTCTGCCACAATTGGATATCCCAAAAGACCTCAAACAAATACAAAAATTGACGGGATGCATAGCGGCTCTAAGCCGCTTTATTTCCCGATTGGGAGAAAAGGCGTTACCCCTTTACCGCCTCCTCCGGCGCACCGAACACTTCGAGTGGACGGAGGCCGCCACGGCCGGACTCGAAGAAATAAAGGCCATTTCGGCAACAAACCCGGTCCTGGCCGCGCCCAACGTGGGCGAACCAATGCTATTATATATCGCCGCAACACATCAAGTTGTTAGCGCGGTGCTCGTTGTCGAACGAGCAACGGATGGACACCGGTTCCCTCTTCAAAAACCGGATTACTATGTGTCCACTGTCCTAACTCCATGCAAGTCCCGGTACCCACACTATCAAAAGATAGCATACGCGGTGTTCACGGCATCCCGGAAGCTGCGACACTACTTTCAAGAGTGTTCGATAACGGTGGCCTCCGAAGTACCCCTTAATGACATTATAAACAACCGCGACGCAACGGGCCGGATTGCTAAATGGGCCATAGAGCTGCTTCCATTCGACATAACCTACAAGCCACGACGAGCTATCAAGTCGCAGGTTTTGGCCGACTTCGTGACCAAATGGACCGAAGTCGAACTCCCTAAAGAGTACGGCGCATACTCCAATTGGATTATGCACTTTGACGGCTCCAAAATGTTGGCCGGCCTGGGGGCTGGCGTCGTCCTGACGTCCCCAACCGGGGACACAGTCCAATACGTACTTCAAATAATGTATACGGACTCCAACAACGCAGCCGAATATGAGGCCCTTCTGCACGGCCTCCGGATGGCAGTCTCCATGGGCATTCAACGCCTAGAGGTGCGCGGGGATTCGAACCTCGCAATATCTCAAATAAACGGGAACTTTGATGCCAAAGATCCGAAAATGGCAGCATACCGCAATGCGGTCCTAAAAATGTCAGCACGGTTCGAAGGGCTCGAATTTCATCATATAGCCCGGGATAACAACCAGGCGGCGGATATATTGGCTCGCATCGGTGCAAAACGCGATGCCGTCCCACCCAATATCTTTTTGGAACGGCTGTTCAAGCCATCCGTACTATGGGAAGGGGAGTCCGGCAATATCAATCCGGACCCAACCGCACTGCCTGATGCCGAACACTCTGACGTAACCGGAGGCTCTCCCCCCGAGATAACACCCTCTGCTCACGAAATAATGGCGGTTATAGCCCCGTGGACGGAACCATTCCTAGCCTACCTTACTAGGCAGGAACTCCCCGAAGACCAAAATGAGGCTCGCTGCATAGTACGACACTCTAAAGCCTATAAAGTCCATGAGGGAGAGCTTTATAAGAAAAGCACTACCGGTGTCCTTCAAAGGTGTATCTCCAAAGAGGAAGGGCGAAACCTCCTGGCTGAAATTCATGCCGGACTGGGTGGGCACCACGCCGCAGCCCGGGCCCTTGTAGGCAAGGCCTTCCGTACAGGATTTTATTGGCCGACGGCCCGGGCAGATGCGCAGGACTTAGTCCAACGATGCGTCGGTTGCCAGCTTCTTGCTAACCAAAGCCACATGCCACCCACCGCCCTTAAAACTATACCCATTACCTGGCCGTTCGCGGTCTGGGGGCTTGACATGGTTGGACCCCTCAAGGGAGGAACCCACAAGCAAAAATACCTATTGGTCATGGTGGACAAATTCACCAAATGGATAGAGGCCAAGCCTGTTAAAACGGCCGAATCCGGACCAGTGATAGACTTCATATCAGGGGTAGTGCACCGTTACGGTGTCCCTCACAGTATCATCACTGATAATGGCACCAAGTTCACGGCTGATGAGGTCAAATTATGGTGTAAAAACATGGGCATCAAGCTCGATTACGCCTCAGTCTATCACCCTCAAACCAACGGCCAAGTCGAAAGGGCAAATGGTCTGATCATGAGCGGCATTAAACCCAGACTAGTGCGGTCCCTCAAAGAATCTAACACGCACTGGGTTGAGGAGCTCGACTCCGTACTCTGGGGGCTGCGGACCACGCCGAATCGTACTACCGGATTCACACCATTCTTCATGGTGTACGGCGCAGCGGCAGTCTTGCCCTGCGACATAATACATGACTCACCTCGCGTGCGCATGTACGAAGAAAGAGAAGCCGTGCTCGATCGGCAGGACAGTTTGGACGCATTGGAGGAGGAGCGCGACGTGGCAAAAGCTCGTTCCGCATTTTATCAACAGCAGGCTCGAAGATATCAAAGCAGGGAAGTACGAGCCAAAGCTTATAATGTTGGCGAACTAGTTCTACGCCTGCCGGACAAGAAAAAGGACAAACTCAAGCCCAAATGGGAAGGTCCCTTCATCATTGACCAGGTCCTGACCGGCGGAGCATACCGTCTGCGGAACGCATCGGATAACCGACTCGAGCCGAACCCATGGAACGCAGCCCGTCTATGAAGATTCTACGCCTAAGTGCCGGACTCCAAGTTCGTCTCCTTCCTCCGTCTGCATTCTTTATTTTTGCTTTTGTGCTGTCTTTTATTTATCTCCTTCCTCCTCCTTCTTCTTGTAGCCTCTAGAGGCTCGTTTGCGCTTTTTCCGCACACACTTGATGCGCTGTCCGCGCTCATTATACCTGGGGGCTTCTTTAACAGAAGCTTATTTATACGGGCTTCATGCCCAACACATGTGTTAAACTTCCGCATGTACCTTTTATTCACCACTATATGCATTGATATGACTTAAGTTTTGGACAAGCTGGGTTGCCTGACTCCTGTGCTTACCCCTACGTTCCCGATTGTTCGGCTAGGTGGTAAAGGGAGCACCTCTGCGATTGCTACTGCCGGGTCAGCCGGATGTGTACCTCAGACTGGGTGAAGCCGAAAGCTAGCGTTCTTAAGGGAATATTCGGTCGGTGAACTGAAAGACGATTTTTAACTATTTACCCATCTGCCCCCAGATGATTTTCTACTTTCATAGCAGCTTTGACATGCACTTTAGGGCATGCATCCCAGCGAAAGGAACCCTTAACGGAACTATTCTCACTGGAAGATGTTTCTTACTACCCATGTAATATAACATAACTAGTTGGGCACTTGTCTGATGCAGCAACAATGACCCCTACGCCTTGTCTCCATGCATACCACGGTTCTTATATAACCACGAAGGTATTCGGACACACTCCGGACTATTGGGTCCGGAGGTCGAAGCGAAAAGGTCCGCTATGACAAACGATCTACAATCCGGCTAGAAGACATTCTTTCATGTCATATTTTTACATAGTCAACTCGACTCATTGTATTCCTCCTCAATGCCATCTAATAGGCTATCTAATTTACAATCTTGCTGGGAATACTTGGCGGCCAATTCTACTTGGCCGTACACTAAGCTTACAGGGATCTCCATCCCATCCGGCCCCACAGGTCCGACCTCGGCCATGTGGTTTGGGTCAGCCTTCGTGTACCGCGTCTTTACCATGGCCTAGGCCTCCTTGGCACCTTGACGGTAGGCTGATATCTTCCATAGCCGGAAGCGCCGCCGTGCTCCTTGAAGCCGCTCCGCCAGCTCCCCAATGCCTTCGGGCAGGGAGATAGATGGCCACAAGGCCTGG
>LR880970.1:687328558-687346870 GCA_904067115.1 Aegilops sharonensis
GTCAACAAGGAAGAAGACGACCCCTTTATATAGTGGGGGAACACATCCAACCGTTACCCCACTAAACAGCCCCGCACAGAGCGGTACTACCGCTATGAAAGGGCGGTACTACCGCTGAGAGCGGTACTACCGCTCCCTACCAAGCGGTACTACCACGCAGAAGAGAGAGGCAGGCCACTGGCCCCAGAGCGGTACTACCGCGGGAGTAGAGCGGTACTACCGCTCAGAGCGGCACTACCGCTCCTACTGCCGCAACTAGTGCCGCAAAACCCGACACGAGAAAACATCGTCTCGAATCGAAGCGGTAGTAGGCGCGGTACTACTGAGGTAGTATAGCCGAAGCCCGCGAGCGGTACTACCGCTCACCGGAGCGGCACTACCGCTGGGAGCGGTACTACCGCTCTGGAGAGCGGTACTACCGCTTGGGGGCTTCGGCGGTACTACCGCTGTAGGTCGCGGTACTACCGCTGGCACAGGGCGAAACCGGAATGAAAGAGAGAGGGGAAGCTCCAAAGATGCGAAGGGAAGACGACGGGTGTGATAAGGATGTGTACGTGTTGATTCCACCCTAGCCTTACCAAAACGGATCCCCTCTAAATAGTACGGTGAATCCTACGAAACTAGTCCACCAACAACGAACCGCAGGAGCTACACCGTCTTGAATAAAACACCGAGGGGAGGAAATCGTCTCGTGCCAATGGATGATCTTCTGAAAGAACTTAACGCACACGATTAGTCCGCAAAAGCATTGTCATCAATCACCAAAACCACTAGGGAATAAATATGCCCTTACACTCCGGAAGGCCGATCCGAACAGGATCCGGCAGCGGGACGTCCTCCATGTAAAACCATTCCGAAGGCCAGTCTTCGGACGCCTACTTTGGGGTTCCAGATAGGTATCCGGTCCCGGCGATGCGCCATAGCTCGGCTCCGCCCACTTGATATATTGACCCCTCATGAGAACGGGGTACTAGGCAGAATATTCTCTTCCACAGCCCGAAATGAGCCTCGACGCCCAAGAATAGTTCGCAAAGGGCCACGAAGCCCGCGATGTGCAGGATGGAGGCAGGAGTAAGGTGGTGCAATTGGAGGTCGTAGAACTCCAATAGCACCCAGAGAAACGGATGGATTGGAAATCTGAGTCCTCTTACTAGATAAGAGATGAAGCACACCCGCTCTCCTTTAGAGGGATCGGGGACGCTCTCCGCTTGCTTTCCGCCCTAGTAGGTGGCAAGTCCGGCTCGAACCGGAACCATGAAGGCCGGGGGGAGAAATCCCTTGGCTTGGAGTATAACTAGCTCGCTATGCGGGACTGAGCATCTCTCCCAATTTCCTGGCTGGGGGCTAGGAGCGCGAGAGGAGGAGCCGCGTCGACTGTCCATGATGGAATGGGCTTTGGTCAGAGGCGCTCCGATGAAAGCTCGCAAGGGGGGATGGTGTGACTCAGATCTAGATCCTTGCCCCTTTTATAGGCGGCTCATTTGCGCGGCTAGGGGGGTAATTGTAAAAATACCCTGGCTTTTCGCATTCATTCAAACACGTGTAAGATGGCCATTATTGGGCGTAGAAGCCGAGGAGTGCATCATTTATCAGAAACCGGACACTATTCGACAAGTATATGGAATTTGGAGAAGAACCCGCCTCGCAATGCCGAAGACAATCAACGCGCCAGACCCGTCGTCATTGAAGCCTGGTTCGGGGGCTACTGAGGGAGTCCTGGACTAGGGGGTGTCCGGATAGCCGGACTATCGTCACGGACGGACTCCAAGACTATGAAGATACAAGATTGAAGACTTCGTCCCGTGTCCGGATGGGACTTTCCTTGGCGTGGAAGGCAAGCTTGGCGATACGGATATGTAGATCTCCTACCATTGTAACCAACTCTGTGTAACCCTAACCTATCCGGTGTCTATATAAACCGGAGGGTTTTAGTCCGTAGGACGAACAACAATCATATCATAGGCTAGCTTCTAGGGTTTAGCCTCCTTGATCTCGTGGTAGATCTACTCTTATACTACCCATATCATCAATATTAATCAAGTAGGAGTAGGGTATTACCTCCATCGAGAGGGCCCGAACCTGGGTAAAAACATTGTGTCCCTTGTCTCCTGTTACCATCCGCCTAGACGCACAGTTCGGGACCCCCTACCCGAGATCCGCCGGTTTTGACACCGACAGCAAGTTCTACCTAGGAGATGCTAGCTATGCATGACGTCCAGGTGTTCTTGCACCCTTCAGGAAAACCAGGTGCCATCTGAACGAGTTTGCTGGTACGAACTATCCAAGGACTCCACATGAATTGTTTAATCTCAGACACTCCAGCCTTAGAGTTACGGTTGAAATCGCATTTAGCTTTAAGATTCTGGAATAGAAGCCACTCCACACTTTCCCCCATCCAGATTAAGCTTGTTCTTGCTTATTGTATTCTGCATAACTGGATCGTGTAGTGGGGTTTTGATGAACTGGTGCCGGAGGAGGAAGATGTGACGCCTGACGATGTTGTCAACTCCAGCCATGGTGTGAAGGCATGTGATGCCCCCAACTTAATCATGCACTAATCATACACGCAAATGCACACAATCAAGATCAGAGATGGTGATGCCCCCGATTCAGTCGTGCACTAATCATACACGTAAATATCACGATCAAGATCAGAGACTTGCGAGAAGATATCGCAACACAACTCTACGACAGAAAGGATAAACTTCAACATTTATATTACAAGCCAGGGGGCACGAGGACCCGAATACATAAGTCATCAAGTAAATAGTATCTGAGTATAGACATGGTTAGACAAGTTTGCCTTAAGAAGGCTGAGCAAAACAACGCCACTAGATCGAAAGGCGAGGACTCCTGCCTAGGACCTCCGGACTACTCCTGGTCGTCGGTCTCCACGTAGTAGGCTCCGCTGGGGTAACCTGCATCCGCGGCGCCATCATATGTTGCAGCAACCGAGTCGAGAGAAAAGGGGAAGCAAAGCAACCGTGAGTACTCATCCAAAGTACTCGCAAGACTTACATTAGATCTACACTACATATGCATCGGTGTCAACAAAAAGGGGTAGTATACGTGGACTAAACTGCAGAATGCCAAAATAAGGGGGGAGAATCTAACTGATGACCCACAAGTATAGGGGATCAATTGTATCTCTTTTCGATAAGTAAGAGTGTCGACCCCAATGCGGAGTAGAAGGAAATGACAAGTGGTTTTCAGCAAGGTAATGTCTGCAAGTGCTGAAATTGTAAGTAGCGGAGTAGTTTGATAGCAAGGTAACTTGTAACGAGCAAGTAACGATAGTAGTAACAAAAGTGCAGCAAAGTAGTCCAATCATTTTGAGGCAAAGGACAGGCCGAAACGGTCTGTTATGATAACCAAAGTGTTCTTGAGGGTACACGGGAATTTCATCTAGTCACTCTCATCATGTTGGTTCAATTTGTGTTCGCTACTTTGATAATTTGATATGTGGGTGGACCGGTGCTTAGGTTTTGTTCTTACTTGAACAAACCTCCTACTTATGATTAACCCTATCGCAAGCATCCGCAACTACGAGAAAAGTATTAAGAATAAATTCTAACCATAGCATTAAACTTTTGGATCCAATCGGTCCCTTACGGAATAGCGCATAAACTGGGGTTTAAGCTTCTGTCACTCTCGCAACCCATCATATAATTGCTACTCCACAATGCATTCCCTTAGTCCCAAATATGGTGAAGTGTCATGTAGTCGACGTTCACATGACACCACTAAGGGAATCACAACATACATACTATCAAAATATCGAACACATATCAAGTTCACATGATTACTTGCAACATGATTTCTCCTGTGACCTCAATAACAAAAGTAACTACTCACAAATGATAATCATGCTCAAGATCAGAGGGGTATTAAATAGCATATTGGATCTGAACATATAATCTTCCACCAAATAAACCATATAGTAATCAACTACAAGATGTAATCAACACTACTAATCACCCACAAGCACCAATCTATAGTTCCGGTAACAAGATTGAACACAAGAGATGGACTAGGGTTTGAGATGAGATGGTGCTGTTGAAGATGTTGATGGAGATTGCCCTTCCCAAGATGAGAGAGTTGTTGGTGATGATGATGACGATGATTTCCCCCTCCGGGAGGGAAGTTCCCCCGGCGGAATCGTTCCGCCGGAGGGCAAAAGTGCTCCTACCAAGTTCCGCCTCAAGACGGCGACGCTCCGTCCCAAAAGTCCTCTCCTTATTTTTTCTAGGTCAACCTATATACCAGAAGATGGGCACCGGAGGTGGGCCTGGGTGAGCACAACCCACCAGGGCGCGCCTGGGCTCCCTCGCGCGCCCAGGTGGGTTGTGCCCACCTGGTGGGCTCCCTCTGGTAGTTATTTGCTCTAATAATTCTTAAATATTCCATAAAAAATCCTCGTGAAGTTTCAGCTCATTTGGAGTTGTGCAGAATAGGTAGCCTGGCGTAGCTTTTTCAGGTCCAGATTTCCAGCTGCCGAAATTCTCCCTCTTTGTGTATACCTTGCATATTATGAAAGAAAAGGCATTAGAATTACTCCAAAAAGCATTATTATGGATAAAAACGTTATAAATAACAGTAAGAAACATGATGCAAAATGGACGTATCACTAACCCTATCGAAGACTACGTCTTCTGGCAGCCACCATCTTGAAGCAGTAGAAGAGAGAAGCTGATATAGAACATGTGTCATCGTATAGCAATAATCCTACCCAGAGATCCTCTCCTCGTCACCCTGTAAGAGATCGATCACCGGGGTGTATCTGTCACTTATCTGGGTGTATTTTATCAAGTATCTGGTTTTAGTTGTAAGAGGTCAGAATACAACTCCAAGTCGTCCTATTACCGTGGACACGGCTATTCGAATAGATTACTTCCTTGCAGGGGTGCACCAGATTACCCGATACACTCAATCACCTCTGGCCGGACACACTTTCCTGGGTAAGGCCCAGTCTCGGAAGATCAACACGTCATAGTCCTACCTAGGATCTCCAGAGAGGTCATCACGCCGGTCTACATCCTAAGTGCTCAGGGGTCTTAGGCCCATTGATGTCTACTACGCAACTTTATTCTTGTAGACACGTGTTGGTGTTGGGGAACGTAGCAATAATTCAAAATTTTCTACGCTTCATCAAGATCAATCTATGAAGATTCTAGCAACAAGAGAGGGAGAGGATGAGTTGATCTTCATACCCTTGAAGATCGCGATGCGGAAGCGTTACAAAAACACGGTTTGTGGAGTCGTACACGCAGCGATTCATATCGCGGTCGATTCCGATCTAAGCGCCGAACGGATGGCGCCTCCGCGTTCAACACACGTACAACCCGGGGACGTCTCCTCCTTCCTGATCCAGCAAGGGGAGAGGAGAAGTTGAGGGAAAACTCCAGCAACACGACGGCATGGTGACGATGGAGCTCGTGGTTCTCCGGCAGGGCTTCGCCAAGCACTACGGAGGAGGAGGAGGTGTTGGAGGAGGGAGGTGTTGGGTTCTACGGTAGGGTGCGTCGACTGCAAATTTAAAATTTTCCTACGCGCAGAACATCCAGGAACATGCTACGGGAGATGGATCACAGTTCGTTACCACTAGACGCGCAGTGCGTGCAGCGGAAGAAGAGTTGGGGTAGCGCGTCCGTGTGGATCGTCTCCTCCTCGTACGATCTCCCTCGAACAGCCGGTCATCTAATACCACGTACAGGTTCGCCGGAGCGGCGCAAGTGCACCGCCTCTAACGGTATCCACGCGTGAAGGAGGAACACCATGCAGCGGACTGCTAGGTCTGATCACACAGTCGGCGGCGAGTGGAGGTGGCTATTCGCAACACATGCAAACCCTAGTCACAGCGCCGAAGCAATCAATCGCATGAGTGTGCCGCACCTCCACTTTATATAGGCGTCTGTCGCAGGCTCAACACTTGGGCCTCGCACGGACCCTAAAGCCCAAAGTCTACTCGGTCACGTTCCTAGTCCAATTCAGATCACATCCGACCAGTGTCCTACGAACCAACCTTGAAGGTTCCTTCCCTTAAGCGCGCGACCCCTTAGGTTCAAGTCGGCTTGGTCACAGTTCGGATCACCTCCGACATGCATGGTTGGTAGCGGCCTCTAGCAAGGCGTGCCGACCACCAAGCAGACTATGAAGCTGGTTAGGCGAACCTTTACAACGTGTCACACTTATGTTCCCTTTGCCACACGATATATGTTGTTAGGCTCAAGGCGAGACTATCATCCTTGTGCTAGCCCGACCTCTTTCTCGTTCCAGTGATGCCGACCACAATCCGGATTATCTCATAATCCTTGTCGCATGGCCATGCTGTTCCTGGTCGGATCACACGAGGGGCCCAGAGTATATCTCTCCTGATCGGAGGGGCAAATCCCATCTTGCTCGACTATGTCGCGCAGCATGGGACTGGACAAACCCGAAACCTACCTTTGTAACTACCCAGTCACGGAGTAGCGTTTGGTCGGCCCAAAGCAAGTCTGTCACCATCCCGAGTACATGCGTCAGCTCAGGTCTTAGGACATAGAACGTATGTTGTACTAGAGACTCACAGATGACATATCGCTGCCTCTCATAGTTGGGTCTGTCCGACTCGGACCTTACCTCGACTCGGATCCGACTACGTCGAATCCGACCAGACCTTTCCAAGTCCATATTATCCGGTTAGCATCCAATGCTCCATGGCTAGTGAGACCAAGCCATCGACCGTGTCATATGCCAGTCTAGTCGGTTGCGCGTCCACACAGCCCTTTCGACTAGGGACCTTTTAGGACAGTCATCATACAATGTATAGTCCCACAAAAAAGTCACATACTTGCTGATACACATCATTGATAATGTACAAGGACTATCTTTATTCATAAACACATAGGAAATATCATCATACATGATTGCCTCTAGGGCATATCTCCAAAAGGAGGGGGCTGCGCCAGGGAAGAGGTGCGGCTGCCCTCCCACCCCTCAACTATATATAGGGGCAAGGGGAGAGGGGGAGGCGCCCTAGGGTTTCCCCTAGGGGGCGGCGGCCAAGCAGATTGGATCTCCCTAGGGAAAATCCTAGGGAGACTTGCCCCCCAAGCCAAGCATGTGGAGGCTTGCCTCCCAAGCCTGGTGGAGGCGCCCCACCTCCTCCTGTAACATGGGAAAGGGTGTGGGGGGCGCACCACCCCTTAGTGGGCTGGTTTTCCCCTTCCCCTTTGGCCCATGAGGCCCTCCAACACTTGCCGGGGCTCCCGAAACACCTTTCGGTCATATGCTGGCCATAGCCTGGTACCCCCGGAACACTTCCGGACTCCAATACCCTTCGTCCAATATATTGATCTTCATCGCCAGACCATTCCGAAACTCCTCGTGATGTCCGAGATCACATCTGGGACTCTGAACTACCTTCGGTAACCACATACTATTTCCCATAACAACTCTAGCGTCACCGAACCTTAAGTGTGTAGACCCTACGGGTTCGGGAACCATGCAGACATGACCGAGACACCTCTGCGGCCAATAACCAATAGCGGGATCTAGATACCCATATTAGCTCCCACATGTTCCATGATGATCTCATCGGATGAACCACGATGTCGGGGATTCGATCAATCCCGTATTCAATTCCCTTTGGTAATCGATATGTTACTTGCCCGAGATTCGATCATCGGTATCCCAATACCTAGTTCAATCTCGTTATCGGCAAGTCACTTTACTCGTTCCGTAATGCATGATCCCGTGACTAACTACTTAGCCACATTGAGCTCGTTATGATGATGCATTACCGAGTGGGCCCAGAGATACCTCTCCGTCATACGGAGTGACAAATCCCAGTCTCGATTCGTGCCAACCCAACAGACACTTTCGGAGATACCTGTAATGCACCTTTATAGCCACCCAGTTACGTTGTGACGTTTGGTACACCCAAAGCATTCCTACGGTATCCGGGAGTTGCACAATCTCATGGTATAAGGAAATGATACTTGACATTAGAAAAGCTTTAGCAAACGAACTACACGATCTTGTGCTATGCTTAGCACTACAAGAAATATGTCAACTAGTGACCTTCTGTCAGTGACTCTGGAAGAATTGGTCATAGATCTATGACCATTTGAGACCAGTTGGTCAAAAGTTGTTCGGGGGGCTCCAAACCCTAAACCATTGCGACCATTTTGGTCAGAGAGGTCGTAATTTCCTTACACGAAATGGTCATAAAGCAAACAGTGCTGGTCTGCTGCCTTATTTCTAGTTGTTAACGACCAATATAGATGGTCATAACCTTATCGATTGTGGTGGGTTGTGATGACTAGGCGCCACCTCATCAGTTTTGCCTATGTGTCATGTCCATGTGGCTGTTTTTGCCCTAGGTTGTGAAGCAACCTATATTTCTGTCATTCCCAAAATTCCCAAAAAAATCTCATAAATTCTTTGGATCATATCTTCTTCAAATATGTAAAGACCTTCCTTGCCTAGTTCAAAAATAATTAAAAAATATTCATTTTCCTATTCTGTTCAGAACAACAGTTTGTGAAGGAAGAACCACTTTGGCATGTCCAAATAGTATCCATTTTCTACAGTGCTTTCCTATGCCCAAATAACCATCCTCCACCAAATGCCAGCTCAATCCATTCATTATTTTGAGCCAAGCTTCAACATTCGTATTTATGTCCAGTGTGGTAGTTTGCAAAGCAAGTACTACCTAGGCTCATCCTTTTGAGCTGAAAATTTGTGAAGACAGTCTTCTTAGTAACTGATCATCCTCAGCCAAAAGTCACGCCCATTAGCCATGTACATTTACCGTACTGCTAATCAAACACTTGGCTGCTAATTCATGTTTGAGGATCGATTGGTCTCCTTATGAGAATATTATGTTGTAATTTTCTTCCTAGCACCTACCTGGGGAGTGCCAAACCCATTAGACATGCCTAGGATGCCCAGAACACATGGCAACGCCACGGTCACGCGGTGACCACGCGGCGAGCATGCGAGTTTACGCGCTCTAGAGTTAGGGGCCTCGGCCACCGCCCAAACCTCGATGTATCGCCACCAAACCATGTATTTATGATTAAATAGGTACTTATGTAACTAGAAATGATTTTTGGAAAAAATAAATAGTAAACTATGAGGCAGCTGCAGTTCAAATTTGACCAGCTTACTGAATCGGCGGGAATTTGTCTTTTTCACCAGAGGTGGATCAAAACTTTTGACACCCAACCACTTTGTCAATTGTGCATTAAATATGGCCTAGTATTTTATAAAATTGATTTGGTCCAATTTTGCAACAAATATATGGTAGGTCCTTCACAAAAAAAACTCATTTCGGGCACTCGAAAAATGGAAAATGGTTTTTCCATGCAAAGAAAATGAAAAATCCCTTAGGCAACATTGTTTGGAATTCCAATATGCACCCTTGTGCATAATATGAGATCATTTCAACAAACTATGCCAAGAATGTGGCCATAAGATTGATTATTTGGCTTGAAAGCCATTGATCTCCACACGTGATAGCTCGTTTCTGAGAACATTTTTTAAAAATAATTGCCGTATTACAAGTTTATTATTTTTCCTGGGAACTTGTCCACATAATGACACAATGCGAAGGTTTCCCAATTTTTTGATTTTTTTGAATTTTTTATGCCCGTTTCAAAATGCGGTCAAAACGGCAGGAATGACCGTTCCTAGCTAGTGGTTGAATCTTGGAATTTTTTTGGTGTTTCTCTGATTAAATAGATACTTACGTGCCTAGAAATGATTTTTGAAAAAAAATAAAGAGCAAACTACGAGGCAGCTACAGTTCAAATTTGACCTGCTTCCACCTGAATCAGCGGGAATTTGTCTTTTTCACCAGAGGTGGATAAAAACTTTTTACACCCAACCATTTGGTCAATTGTGCGTTAAATATGGCCTAGTATTTTAGAAAAATGATTTGGTCCAATTTTGCAACAATTATTTGGGAGGTCCTTCACAAAAAAACCTCCTTTTGGGCACTCAAAAAATGGAAAATAGTTCTTTCGTCCAAAGAAAAAGAAAACTTCCTTAGGCAAAATTGTTTGCCATTCCAATTTGCACCCTTCTGCATAATATGAGATCATTTGAACAAACTATGCGATGAATGTGGCCATAAGATTGATCATTTGGCTTGAAAGCCATTGATCTCCACACGTGATAGCTCGTTTCAGAGAACACTTTTTTAAAATAATTGCCGTATTACAAGTTTATTATTTTTCCTGGGAACTTGGCCACATATAATGACACAATGCGAAGGTTTCCCAATTTTTTGATTTTTTATTAATTTTTTATGCCCGTTTCAAAATGCGGTCAAAACGGCGGGAATGACCGTTCCTAGCTAGTGGTTGAATCTTGGAATTTTTTTGGTGTTTCTCTGATTAAATAGATACTTATGTACCTAGAAATGATTTTTGGAAAAAATAAAGAGCAAACTACGAGGTAGCTACAGTTCAAATTTGACCTGCTTCCAACTAAATCGGCGGGAATTTGTCTTTTTCACCAGAGGTGGATAAAAACTTTTTACACCCAACCATTTGGTAATTGTGCATTAAATATGGCCTAGTATTTTAGAAAAATGATTTGGTCCAATTTTGCAACTATTATTTGGAGGTCCTTTACAAAAAAACCTCCTTTTGGGCACTCAAAAAATGGAAAATGGTTCTTTCGTCCAAAGAAAAAGAAAACTTCCTTAGGCAACATTGTTTGCCATTCCAATATGCACCCTTCTGCACAATATGAGATCATTTGAACAAACTATGCGATGAATGTGGCCATAAGATTGATCATTTGGCTTGAAAGCCATTGATCTCCACACGTGATAGCTCGTTTCAGAGAACACTTTTTTAAAATAATTGCCGTATTACAAGTTTATTATTTTTCCTGGGAACTTGGCCACATATAATGACACAATGCGAAGGTTTCCCAATTTTTTGAATTTTTTTTATTTTTTATGCCCGTTTCAAAATGCGGTCAAAACGGAGGGAATGACCGTTCCTAGCTAGTGGTTGAATCTTGGAATTTTTTTGGTGTTTCTCTGATTAAATAGATACTTATGTACCTAGAAATGATTTTTGGAAAAAATAAAGAGCAAACTACGAGGTAGCTACAGTTCAAATTTGACCCGCTTCCAGCTGAATCGGCGGGAATTTGTCTTTTTCACCAGAGGTGGATAAAAACTTTTTACACCCAACCATTTGGTTAATTGTGCATTAAATATGGCCTAGTATTTTAGAAAAATGATTTGGTCCAATTTTGCAACAATTACTTGGGAGGTCCTTCACAAAAAAACCTTCTTTTGGGCACTCGGAAAATGGAAAATGGTTCTTTCGTCCAAAGAAAAAGAAAACTTCCTTAGGCAACATTGTTTGCCATTCCAATATGCACCCTTGTGCACAATGAAAATGTTTCTTTTTGAATTTCTCATATCATAAAACTGTTTATATGATTTAACACCTTTTTTGAAAAAAATAATATGGTTCAACACCTTATTTTTAGTCGATTACGACCAATTTAGAAGGTCATAACCTGTACTGGGTTCTGATTGGTCCATGGGCATGTCACGCAGATCGTGCTCAAACGCCGTCGGATGCTCTCGGATCCGACGGTAGCCCTTTCTCCCTCACCCCCCTCTTTGCCTCAAAAAAAAAGAAAAAAGAAAACTCTGTCACCTTCTCACCCCAGGAACCCGAGGGCTCCAGATCTGCCACCCACCCCGACCCTCCCCTCGTCTCCCACATCGCCGCCGCCACCCCGATCTCTTCCCTCGTCTCCCACATCGCCGATCCACCCAGAGCCCTGCCGCCGGCCATCTCACCCTCCCCCTCCCCCCACGCCGCCGCCCCACCTTCTCCTTCCTCTCCCAAGGGAAGGGAAGCAAGGGAACAGAAGGAAGGGAAAGTCGGCAAGGAGTTCGGTCGAGCGCCCAGATCCATGCCGCCATCGTCGACCTGATCCGTGTCCTCGACCTCGCCGCCGCCAACAAGTCCGCCAACGAGCTCTCCTCGCACCAGCGCAAGGTCTTCCGCGTCGCTGACCACGCCGGGGTCGCGCTCGCCGGCCTCACAGCCGACGGCCGCGTCCTCTCCCGCTTCCTCCGCAACGAGTGCATCAACCACGCCTTCGTCTACGATGCGCCGCTCCCCGTCTCCAGGCTCGCGCTCCGCCTCGTCGACAAGGCTCAGGTCCGTCCCCGTCTCCCATCTCGATCCCCTTTGCGATTTTCCTGCCCCGATCTGCCCGCGTGCTTAGGGTTTCGTGCCGGAGGGGTCAGATATGGTGCGGGAGATGCGTGGTTCCGTGCGTGGTGGGGTAATCCCGGCTACGATCTATGCTGGTAACTAGGGTTTTCATGGCGAAGTCGCGGGGAGCATGATCCAGTGGTACAAATGGTTAGGATTTTGACGATTTCGCTAGTGGCTCGGGTTGGGATCCACCCTTCAATTTAGTGTACTTGTCTTTTGTTATATTAGACCTATGCATTTTGGTGTAGTTATACAGCAGTTCTTACCATTTCCTTTTCCAGCTTTGTACTTGTCTTTTGTTATACCTGTCACCCTGATATGTTGATTGATAGCAGCTAACGTTTCCTCCTGGTCTGAGCAGGTGTTCTGGATAATGAGGAATTGGGCATTGTGAACATCACTTTCCGCAAGTCACAGGGTTCTAGGCTGCTACAGGATGCCCTCCTCCTCTCCTCCACTCCCTGACATGGTGAGCTCCACCCCTCCTTCTACCCCTTGCAGATCTGATATGAAGTGGGCATTACTTGCAATTGTTATGGCCACAACATAGCAGCATTGTATTGGTTCAGTTTTTATGCATAATTCGATTGTGACTGTGCTGTTTGATACTGCTTGCCTCATCTATTTTTCATGTCTTGTGTGAAATCTGTACCTTAGTAGAAGATGCCACCATCAAGTTAATAATAACACCTAATGCTCATTTGATTCTAGTCTAGAGATACAAATAACATTAGTTAGGTCCATGGATAGATGGATGAACACACACAGCTAGCAGCCTAGCAGTGTTAGCAAAGGATGTCAGTACAATGTTTATGGCATTCATTTATTGAAGCAAATAGTAACTAACTATCATGGGCTTTTTATTGTGAAGCTCCATGAACTTTTTTGGTCGATTGGCTGTCCAAGTTCCTGAAGAACAAATCATACAACCATTATCTTGTTGATTGATGCAGTTTCCTATGTAAGCTTGCTAATGAATATGATTGACTTAATGAAACTGATGTCAATGCACTTGCGCACGGTTTTGCACCTGATGCTGGTTTTGCGCCGATGCTGGTTTTGCCTGGATGTGCAGCAGTCGTCTTGTTTGATTGTTAATTGCTGGGTGCTGGCTGGCGTGCAATTTAATTTGTCTGCATGGTTGCTTAGTGCAGCATCACTTGGCAATGTGTAGTAGTGAGTGCACTCGCTAGTTAGCCCACTTAGCATTAGTATGATATTGAAAGACTATTGTGCCTCCTGATTTTATGCCTCTTCAATCAAACGCTCAATTTACTTGCTTTGATGTAATTCCTGGATTCCTGACTAGGGTTATCCTAGCCTATTTATTTATTGTGAGCGAGTTACTTTTTTTTACCCATTTTTAGATCATCCATTCCCTGTATCTGAGGTCTGAGCCAGTGTGTGTCCAGGTTCATTCTTTTTGTGTCCCTTTCAAAGTGTTCATATGGTGGTGTGTCATCGAGTTCCAGTGTGCTGCTGTTAGCCGTTGATATGCATGGTGGTGCCTGCTTATGTCTGTTCATATGTTGAATCTTTGGATGATGTTTGTTTGAGAGAGATAGAGCAAGCACAAGGAAAATCTCGCTGATGACAAACATATAATATATGCAGTGAACACGACACACGGCTATCTGATCACAAACCTTTTAAGGTTGTGTTGTGCGTGCATACCTCACCATCTTTCTATCCATCCCCATCTATTGCAATAAACACTTACGAGTTCATGAATAACTAAGCAACTATCATGCTGAAAAAACACTTCCTGCTGTAGATTATTAATCTTAATATCCATGAGTATATTACGACTCCATATTCGGCAACCACATGTCACAAGAACACCTTGAGACTTCTATTCTAAATACCTGTTACTTTTGTTATTCTTTGTTCTATCTTTTTTTGGTGAATCTGGGAGATCTGTATCCATTGTCCTCAACTAAGTCATTGCATTAGTTCTTATTCGTGGTTAGCATCCTCATTGTATCTATACCCTGTAAACCATTCGAGTGTAAATGCCTGTTGCCTATTCATCCTCAACTAATCCTGTCTGTCTATGTACGCCAGGCAACCGGCGTACATGATCCTCTACAAGGCCGGCGAGGAAAGCTTCAGCCTCGCTGCCAGGGACGTCAAGGTCTGCCCTGTCCGCACCGATCACGACGACGACACGTAGGTACACACACATACACCCAAGATCGATCGAAGATCAGTCACATGCTTCCATGATCCCGATCCAAAATAGTATAGTGAACTTGCCATTGGGATCTGAAAACTTGCGTTTCTGCCTTGTCCTTTTCTAATTGGGGAAAAGCAATAATCCTGTTTGGCTTTTGCTCAAGCGACTTTTTTTTGTACGTACTATTTCTTCTCTGATCAAGTGGTTGATTGATTTGAATATACACATATGATGCAGCACTGGACATGAAGTACGGCACAAGGGTCAAGGATGAGGAAGGCTACCCTGCCATGGCACTCGTCAACAAGGCCAGCGGAGAGGCATGGGCCTCCTAGCAAAGCTTGTTGGGGGCATTTTCAGGGTTAGTTACAAAGCTCCTTCTAGCAATGCTTGCAGTATTTGTTTTTGGTATGGCGATTTTGATCCTGTAACACCCTTTTTCACATATACTACATATGATTGATGCCTTGAAGAAGTCTGCTCCCCTTGGATGGTGCAGTGCAGCAAATCAATGTCGATTTATTTATTCTTTTGTGAGTGCACACTACTAGCACATTCTTTGCTGTGATCAAGTGTGAATCATATCCAGTTGTTTTCTCACATTATTATTTGATTATGCCATGCCGCTGCCATTGTTTGCTTAAGCATGATTTGCTCCAACCTGGCATTGTGTTGTACAACTACTAGTACGTACTTCCATTGCATGCATGTTCCTTGAACTGTTTGCTGTTTGCAAGTTAACACAATATTCCCTGAACTGTTTGCATGTTTCCTGAACTGTTTGCATTGCATGCATGTTCCTTGAACTGTTTGCAAGTTCCCTGAACTACTAGTACGCACTTCCATTGCATGCATGTTCCCTGAACTGTTTGCAAGTTAACACAATAGATGGACAGTTTGCTGTTCCCTGAACTGTTTGACTGTCTGTATGCATGCATGTTTGCTGTCCCTGAACTGTTTGACTGCCTGTAATGCTGTTGTACTGTCCATCTATTGTGTTAACTTGAACTGCTGCTGTAATGCTCTTCTTAATTTTCATGCACCCCATCACTTGTTGCTGTTGTTATTCACTATATCCTCGCTGTTCTATTTTCTTGTTGGCAGATATTTTGCCTAAATTCAAGACTAAAGAAGATGTTCAAAGAAGCGCCAAGACATTTTTGTATAGCAAGTTATGTAATAATAGCTAGGTTATTTGGGCATTGTGAACTCCAGAATTTCATGTATCTTCTCTCTGTTTTTGAATGAAATGTTGTATGTGTGTTGATGTAATAGATTGTTGCTTCTTGTTATTTGAAGTATTACACTTGTTTTCTATCTATTTTGATTTAAATATTGGTTTTTTAATTATTGGCATATTGAAATCTGAGGAACATGACCATGATAGCAAGGACCCACAAACCAGAATCAGAAATTTGGGACCCACATCAGAACCTGACAATTGGGACCCATTTGAAAAAAAAAGAAAAAACGGGCCACAACCCAAAAATAAAAAGGCCGAATTATAGCTGCCAGCCCATGTAGCTAGCAAAAAGTAATAGGAAAAATAAATATTAAAAAGGCCGAATTAATGGGCTCGGCCCATGTAGAAAACCGAATTGGACCGGGCTGATTCTTGTGCCACATCAGCTTGCCACGCTGGATGCCTACATGGTCTGGGGAGGTTGCTACTGACCAAAACGCCACAGTAGACATATTTTGGTCATAAACGTCTACGACCATTCCAGAAGAAAGGTCGCTATAGTCAGTTAACGACGGCCAGCTTTTGACCTTATGTTTTTGGTCACAAAAAGGTCACAAATTGAAAACAGTAACCATTCAGTGACCAATAGTGGTGGTCACAAGTTGACATATTTCTTGTAGTGTAGGATTGGGTCTTGTCCATCACATCATTCTCCTAATGATGTGGTCCCGTTATCAATGACATCCAATGTCCATGGTCAGGAAACCATAACCATCTATTGATCAATGAGCTAGTCAACTAGAGGCTCACTAGGGACATGTTGTGGTCTATGTATTCACACATGTATTACGGTTTCCAGTCAATACAATTATAGCATGAACAATAGACAATTATCATGAACAAGGAAATATAATAATAACCATTTTATTACTGCCTCTAGGGCATATTTCCAACAGTCTCCCACTTGCACTAGAGTCAATAATCTAGTCCACATCACTATGTGATTATAATGAATCCAACACCCATTGGGTTTGATCATATCTCGCTTGTGAGAGAGGTTATTAGTCAACTGGTCTGAATCTTTCAGATTCGTGTGTGCTTTACAAATCTCTATGTCATCTCCTATATGCATCTATCACGCGCCATTTGGAACTATTCCAAATAACAACTCTACTATACGAATCCGGTTTACTACTCAGAGTCATCCAGATTAGTGTCAAAGTTTGCATCGGCGTAACCCTTTATGACGTACTCTTTTACCATCTCCATAATTGAGAAAATTCCTTAGTCAACTAGTTACTACGGATAACCTTGACCGCTGTCCTGTGGTCCATTCCTGGATCACACTTGTACCCCTTGACTGACTCATGGCAAGGCACACTTCAGGTGCGGTACACAGCATAGCATACTATGGAGCCTACGTCTAAGCATAGGGGACGACCTTCGTCCTTTCTCTCTATTCTGCCGTGGTCAGGTCTTGAGTCTTACTCAATACTCACACCTTATAACATAGCCAAGAACTCCTTCTTTGCCGATCTATTTTGAACTCCTTCAAAATCTTGTCATGGTATGTGTTCGTTTGAAAGTACTGTTAAGCGATTTTGATCTATCCTTATAGATCTTGATGCTCAATGTTCAAGTAGCTTAATCCAAGTTTTCCATTGAAAAACACTTTTCAAATAACCCTATATGCTTTCCAGAAACTCTACATCATTTCTGATCAACAATATGTCAACAACATATACTCATCAGAAATTCTATAATGCTCCCACTCACTTCTTTGGAAATACAAGTTTCTCATAAACTTTGTATAAACCCAAAATCTTTGATCATCTCATCAAAGCATATATTCCAACTCCGAGATGCTTACTCCAGTCCTTAGAAGGATTGCTGGAGCTTTGCATACTTGTTAGCATCTTTCAGGATTGTCAAAACCTTCTGGTTTTATCACATACAACCTTTCCTCAAGAAAATTGTCGAGAAAACAATGTTTTGACATCCTATCTGCAAGATTTCATAAATAATGCAGTAATTGCTAATATAATTCCAACAGACTCTTAGCATCGCTACGAGTGAGAAAGTCTCATCGTAGTCAACTCCTTGAACTTGTCAAAAAACATCTTAACGACAAGTCGAGCTTTCTTAATGGTGATACTTACCATCATTGTCCGTCTTCCTTTTAAAATCCATCTGCACCCAACAGCCTTACGACCATCAAGTAGTTCTTCCAAAGTCTATACTTTGTTTTCATACATGGATCCTCTCTCGGATTTTATGGCCTCGAGCCATTCGTCGGAATCCGGGCCCACCATCGCTTCTCCATAGCTCGTAGGTGAAGGAAATATGCCCTAGAGGCAATAATAAAGTTATTATTTATTTCCTTATTTCATGATAAATGTTTATTATTCATGCTAGAATTGTATTAACCGGAAACATAATACATGTGTGAATACATAGACAAACATAGTGTCACTAGTATGCCTCTACTTGACTAGCTCGTTGAATCAAAGATGGTTAAGTTTCCTAGCCATAGACATGAGTTGTCATTTGATTAACGGGATCACATCATTAGGAGAATGATGTGATTGACATGACCCATTCCGTTAGCCTAGCACATGATCGTTTAGTATGTTGCTATTGCTTTCTTCATGACTTATACATGTTCCTGTAACTATGAGATTATGCAACTCCCGTTTATCGGAGGAACA
>LR880970.1:687367321-687380696 GCA_904067115.1 Aegilops sharonensis
GTCTCTCTCAAACGACCCTGCAACCAAATACAAGAAATCTCTTGTGTCCCCAACACACCCAATACAATGGAAAATTATATAGGTGCACTAGTTCGGCAAAGAGATGGTGATAAAAGTGTAATATGGATGCTAGAAATATATTTTTATAATCTAAATAAATAAAAATAGCAAGGTAGCAAATAGTAAACGTACACAAAAACGGTATTGCAATGCTTGAAAATGAGGCCTAGGGTCCGTACTTTCACTAGTGCAACCTCTTAACAATGCTAACATAGTTGGATCATATGATTATTCCTCAAAGTGCAATAAAGAATCACTCCCGAGTTCCTATTAGCGGAGAACAAAAGATAGAAATTGTTTATAGGGTACGAAACCACCTCAAAGCTATTCTCTCCGATCAATCTATCCTAGAGTTCATACTAAAATAACGCAAGCTATTCTTTCCGATCGATCTAATCAATAGTTCGTACTAAAATAACACCAAAGCAAATTCATATTCATAATACTCAATCCACACAAAGAACTACAAGGAGAACCCAAAGTTTCTATTGGAGAAAAGATAATAAAACATGCATCAACCCTTATGCATAGATTAACCCAATATCACCGTGGGAATCCGCAAGTTGAGTGCCATAACATATATCAAGTGAATCAATATGATACTCCAATATCACCTCAAGTATTCATACCGCAAGACATACATCATGTGTTCCCAAATCTGAACATTCAATCCGACATGACAAAACTTCAAAGGGTAAAGATTCAATTCATCACAACAAGAGTATAGAGGGGATAAACATCATATGATCCATCTATATTAACAAAGCACATGATATAGATCATGAGAGAGAGATATATATATTAAACACATAGCTAGTGGTACAAACCCTCAGCCCCGAGGATGGACTACTCCCTCCTCATCGTGATGGCCGCCGGGTTGATGAAGACGGCCACCGGAGATGATTCCCCTCTCCGGCAGGGTGCCGGAACGGGTCTAGATTGGTTTTCGGTGGCTACGGAGCCCTGCGGCGGCGGAACTTCTGATCTAGGTTAACCCCGAAAGGTTACGGAATATTTGGGAATTTATAGTGCAAAGAGGGGGTGCGGGAGGCCACCGAGGTGGGCACAACCCACCTGGGCGCGCCAGGGGGCCCTGGCGCGCTCTGGTGGGTTCTGCCCCCCTCGGGGCACCCCCTAGGTGCAGCTCTGGCCCATTGGGTTCCTTCTGGTCCAAAAAAATCTCCGTAAAGTTTCGTTGCGTTTGGACTCTGTTTGATATCGATTTCCTGCGATGTAAAAAACATGCAGAAAACAACAACTGACACTTGGCACTATGTCAATAGGTTAGTACCAAAAAATGATATAAAGTTGTTATAAAATGATTGTAAAACATTCAAGAATGATAAAATAACAGCATGAATAATTCATAAATTATAGATACGTTGGAGACGTATCACCCATCGCCCTTTGCACTCCTACACGTTGCGTGACTGGCCGAGGACCAGACCTGGCTACCTCTTTCTCAAAGCAGGGGCTTACGCGGACCACCCAACACTCAGCCCGCATCTCTGAACTGTGACATCTGAATTGCTTTCGGAAGGAATCATACGACGCCGAGTGCCCATAACTCATCCCGCGTGGCGGTTAGTGCGAAAAAGACCAACGGTCAACTCAGATCAAATAACGGCGGACGCCGAGCAGGGACCATGCCAACCTCTCTCCTAGGTGTCTGAACCGGCCCTGTCGTTCCACCACAAAGAATCACTCAGGGGGCCGTCGGGAACCCAGGCCCACCACTACCTGGATGGAACCACCTGTCCTTTCAGCCCCCACATCCGAACATTATCATAAGTATTATAGACTTATAGTAGTATACAATATATCCGTGATCACCACCCAAAGGGATCATGACCCAACAATATAGCATGGCAGATGGACAAGAACGTAGGGCCACTGATGGTATACTAGCAAGCCTATACCAAGCATATAGGATAACATGAAGTATCAACAATAGTAGCAAGGACATGCTATGCAACAGTATAGGAGTAACGGTAAGGCAGTAACAGTAACACTACTCTGATGCAAGTAGTAGAGGGAAAGAGTAGGCGGTATCGAAATGATCAAGGGGTTTGCTTGCCTGGAAGCTCTGCGGAGAAGGACGGGTCGTCGATGACGTAGTCGTACTGGGTGTCACCGGCAGTCTCGGGGCCTGATACGTCTCCAACATATCTATAATTTTTGATTGTTCCATGCTATTATATTATCTGTTTTGGATGTTTAATGGGCTTTATTATGCACTTCTATTATTTTTGGGACTAACCTATTAACCGAAGGCCCAGTGCAAATTGCTGTTTTTTTTTGCCTATTTTAGTGTTTCGCAGAAAAGGAATATCAAACAGAATCCAAACGGAATGAAACCTTCTTGAGGATCATTTTTTGAACAAACGCAATCCAGGAGACTTGGAGTGGACGTCAAGGAAGCAACGAGGCGGCCACGAGGTGGGCCTCTCGTGGCTCCACCGACCTACTTCTTTCGCCTATATATACTCATATACCCTGAAAACATCCGAGAGCACCACGAAACCCTATTTCCACCGCCGCAACCTTCTGTACCCGTGAGATCCCATCTTGGGGCCTGTTCCGGAGCTCCGCCAGAGAGGGCATCCACCACGGAGGGCTTCTACATCAACACCATAGCCTCTCCGATGATGTGTGAGTAATTTACCACAGACCTTCGGGTCCATAGTTATGAGCTAGATGGCTTCTTCTCTCTCTCTTTGGAACTCAATACAAAGTTCTCCTCGGTCTTCTTGGAGATCTATTTGATGTAATTCTTTTTGCGGTGTGTTTGTCGAGATCCGATGAATTGTGGGTTTATGATCAAGATTATCTATGAACAATATTTGATTCTTCTCTGAATTCTTTTATGTATGATTTAAATATCTTTTCTAGTCTCTTCGAATTATCAGTTTGGTTTGGCCTACTAGATTGATCTTTCTTGCAATGGGAGAAGTGCTTAGCTTTGGGTTCAATCTTGCGGTGTCCTTTCCCTGTGACAGCAGGGGCAGCAAGGCACGTATTGTATTGTTGCCATCGAGGATAAAAAGATGGGATTTATATCATATTGCTTGAGTTTATCCCTCTACATCATGTCATCTTGCCTAATGCGTTACTCTGTTCTTGTGAACTTAATACTCTAGATGCATGCTGGATAGCGGTCGATCTGTGGAGTAATAGAAGTAGATGCAGAATCGTTTCGGTCTACTTGTCACGGATGTGATGCCTATATACATGATCATGCCTAGATATTCTCATAACTATGTGCTTTTCTATCAATTGCTCGAAAGTAATTTGTTCACCCACCGTAGATTATGCTATCTTGAGAGAAGCCACTAGTGAAACCTATGGCCCCCGGGTCTATCTTTCATCATATTATTTTCCTATCAACTTGCTATTTATGTCGCTGTTTATTTTGCAATCTTTACTTTCCAATCTATACAACAAAAATACCAAAAATATTTATCTTATTATCTTTATCAGATCTCACTTTTTCAAGTGGCCGTGAAGGGATTGACAACCCCTTTATCACATTGGTTGCAAGGTTCTTGATTGTTTGTACAGGTACTAGGGACTTGCGTGTAGTCTCCTACTGGATTGATACCTTAGTTCTCAAAAACTGAGGGAAATACTTACGCTACTTTGCTGCATCACCCTTTCCTCTTTAAGGGAAAACCAACGCATGCTCAAGAGGTAGCAGGGTCTACCGAAAGAAGAGATAAGAGGGGGAAACAAATAAATAACAGAGCAAACAAATGCAGCACAATGCATGTCATGGCAGTATGTGGTGATGATATGCTCTAACGCATCCCCGTACATTTTAAAAGAAGAGGGCCCAACTCCAGGCGATTTTCTGTATTTTTTTCAGGGGAATGCCGATGTTCGCTATGATAGAGGGGTGTGGCAGGTGTGCGGATAGCGTAAACGAATTCGTTATATTTTTCTGAGCAACTTTCATATATAAATTATTTTAGTCTGAGTTACACTTATTTTTTCTATGATTTTTCAAAGTTTAAAACAATTTCTGGATTTATTTCAATTCAAAGTTAAACAAAAAATGCTGGATGTAGAAGATGAATTTTTCTGTAGGTAGAAGAAGGCTGGGGGCACGAGCACCAGATGAGTGAGTGCCTGTGGGCCCCATAAGCCACATGGGCGAGCCATGCTGGCTTGTGGCCAGTACTTGCACCCCGTGGTAGGTTCAGTGTCAATTAGGAAAAAATCATGTTAAATTTTTAGGTCATTCTGAGAACTTTTATTTTTGGACCATTTTATTACACAGAAAATCTAGTAAATAGACTAAACACGCTATTCTTAGACATTTAAACTTTATTGAATCTAAAAATAAAAAAGGATAAAATAAAGCTACAGAAGATTATGCTTACGGAATTCATTGATCATATGCTCCTAAAAAGGATTCATTAACAAGGTTGATCAAGTCTTATTAACAAATTATTTTTTAGACATCAAATTAAAGAATTTTTGTATAGCACTAAGTTACCTCAACTTGGATGGGCATGGTTCCAATCATAATAGTTTGATATTTCTTTTCGGGGTCCGGAAGAGGAAATTCAAAGTCTCTGAAAGTGATAGTCAAATTTTTTTTCCAATAGAGTAGGGATTGTTTACTTTGTTTGGCTTCGTCGGGAAATATACCATATGCTCATTGCCATTAACATGAAAAGTGACCTTGATTTTATTACAATCAATAACATCCCCTGCAATTTTAAGAATAGGTCTTCCAAGGATAACCGACATATTGTCGTCCTTGGACTTCGCCAACTCCTATTTTCCCCTCAATCCACCGCAATGTGGAGTCGGAGAGCCTCATAGCAAGTAAACTTGAGCAGATCTGATGATCATTGGGACAGTGACGGGGTGCAATGTCAATAGCATCTCTCTGCAGGAGTGAGAAAATGATGTCATGTAAGTGATTTAGTTAGTTGTAGCCTTTTCGCGGGAAATATGTTAACCCACTTATATATCGAACCCAAGAGAGCCAAATAAAGGCAACTACCAACCGTGCAACTAGGTTGTCACATATGCAGCTATGTTCGCACACAAACCATAGTGTGAAATAGTTTATTCCATCGGCTGCTATGAAAAGGTAAACAAGTGAATAAAATAACTACAAAATTAGAAGGTAAAATCAATATTATATGAGCAGAATCAGAAGTGCCCTTTGTGCGACCAAGAAGGTAAAACCGATATCATACGAACAAGAAGGTAAAGCATGCGAATTCGCCAAAAGTGATAATTTGTGCGAGCAAAATCAAAAGTGTCATTGCGCATTAAACCACAATTGGTAATTTTAGACCGTGAAGGCTAAGCCCATGGGGTGCATTGCCTATTGGGTCCAATAATATTTATCTTATAATTAGTCTCTGACCAGCCCATGCACAACCCTCGCCCATGATGTCCACATCTTGTTTCATAAACCCACAAACCAATGGGAGCCACTAGTTAACGAGCGCTCCTTCGGGAGCCTCACAACGTTCAGCGTCACTTGGTACGCTCTCAGCCATTCGCCACGTGTCGCGCTCTGGGCGCTCCTTCCGGATTTGTTTTTTTATTTTTCCGCACGCCTTTTCGGCTATTTAAACGGTTTTTTTGATGTTTTAGTTTTCCACCGGTCTTCCTTAACTTTTTGACCAAAAAAATTTTTCGGGAAAAATTTTTGCGTGGAGAAAGACGTTTTATTTCTTTCGCGAGGGTCACGGTTTTGCTTCCACGAGAGGCATGGTTTTTCTTTCGCGGGAGTTACGGCCGTGCCTCTCGGAAACGAAAAAAATATGTTTTCTGTTTTTTTTCCTTTCGCGAGAGTCACGGTTTTGCTTCCTCGAGAGGCACGGTTGTGCTTTCGTGAGAGTCACGGCCGTGCCTCTCGGAAACAAAAAGAAACGCGTTTTCTGTTTTTTACTTTCGCGAGAGTCACGGTTTTGCTTCCGCAAGAGGCATGGTTGTGCTTTCGCGAGAGTCATGGCCGTACCTCTCGGAAACAACAAAAAACACATTTTTTTTTGTTTTTCTTTTCTTTTCGCGAGAGTCACGGTTTTGCTTCCGCGAGAGGCACAGGTGTGCTTTCGCGAGAGTCACGACCGTGCCTCCTCGAAAACGAAAAAAAACACGTTTTCTCTTTTTTTTCCTTCCGCGAGAGTCACGGTTTTGCTTTCACGAGAGGCACGGTTATGATTTCGTGAGAGGCACGGGCATGCCTCTTTCGAAAAGGGAAAAAACCATGCTCCCGGTTCGGTTTTTTCGTCCGACTTTTTTTCAGCTGGTTTTTTCGTGAAAAAAAGGTTTATCAAAACCTATCAACATGGGATTTAGTTTTGAAGATCTCGACGCGAGGAATCCAATGATTAAAGCAATTTGAGATTTGGATGCACGGTTTGAGAGATAAAACATTTTGAATAAACAGATCTACGAAAAAAGGAAAAACTCCCCGATTACAACAAGTGGCGCGCTGCATGTGCGCCACTTGTCGCAACCTGGAGAGTTGGAGTGACCTTTGGAACGAGTACTCCTCAACTAATGATTTTGCAAACCAATCACCCCATGCAACAAGCACAAGTTATACGGAAAACCCTTTTTGCCGCTCGCTGCGGCAGTCTGTTGGGGCAACACACAGGAGATAGAGCGAACGTTTGAGGTGGGCTGGCCCGTTGAGCGTTTCAGTGTTCCCTGTTTTGGGAACCTCCTAGAAGGCTCCTGAATTGGTTTTCTCATATTTTTATATTTCATTTTTCATTTTACTTTTAATTTTTTAGTTTTTTCTTTCTTCTGTTTCGTTTGTCTCTTTTTTAAAATTTATTTTATTATGAAACAAATGTCAGAATTTCTACCTTATTCAGAGAAAGTTCATGTTTTCAAATTTTGTTCAGCAGATCCTATAAGAAAATGTTCGCTACCGAGTTGCAGGAAAAAAGAATTGTTCGCTACTTCTCAAAAGATGTTCAAATTTTAAAAACTTCAGATTTAAAATTTCAATATATGTTCTCATTTTCAAAATTTCCTTCATAAATTCAAAAAATCTTTACGAACTTCAGAAAATGGTTTAATGCTTGGGAATTTCAAAAAATGTTTCCATTTTCATAATTGGTTCAGATAATAAAAAATGTTCATGTTTTCATATTTTTTCAACAATTAAAAATATCAGGAATTATTTTTTATTTTCACTTTTACAAAAAATGATCATTATTTCCAAAAAAATTCATGTTTTATTTTTTGTTTCTGATTTGCAAAAAAAATAGAATTTCAAACAGTCTCCTGATTTTCAAATTTGGTTCACCATAAAAGATGTTCGCATTTTGAAAAATGTATTGGAATTTCGAAAATTGTTCGTGCTTTTAAAAAGTGTTCAAATTCTCAAAGTTTTGTTCGCATTGTTCAAAAAATGCTTGGATGTTTCCAATATTATTTACCTTTCAAAAATGTCTTCACAATTTACAATGTTTGAAAATCTCTAGAAAGTGTTCAGATCCACCCATTGCTTTAATTCTTAGTTTCCATGATGTTCGTTTGTCAGTTATAATTGTCTGCTCAACTGGCTAGCAACACAAGTTCACCAGTGAGTGATCAGGAGTTCGATTATTTTCAGGGTCACCTTTTTGCGATGAATTTTACATCAGACTGTCTCAACACGTTGTGTCGCTGGCTTATTAGACACAAAATGCGTCAAATAGGATCTCCCGTAGCTCACTTCGTACCGCTTAGTGCGAACTTCGGATTAGGAGGTCTTATTCTATGCCTTGTACGACGCATTAACGCTAAAACGCGTGAGTGTTGTTGTTGTTCGAAGGCTAACATCGGCCTGCCTAATAACACATAACACACAAGTAGGGATCGATTTTAAATGTTTAAAAGTTTTTTATTTCAAAAACAATTTTTATGAATTTAAATACATGTTAGCGAATTTACTTGTATTATTGTAAAAAATATTTAAATACATGTTGGCTGGTGAATTTGCTTAATATCCGTGAAATTTGGAAAACTGTTAACTAATTAAAACATTAGCAAAAAATTAATTCATGAATTATTTAAAATATACTTATGAATTTGTAAAACTGTTCAAAACATAAAAATAGGTACGTGAATTTTGAATAAAAAATAATGTATTTTTTAAAATTCACAAATTAAATACGTAAAAGAAAGCATAGCAAGCAAATCATTTCTGAAGAAAACCATAGAAAAATTCGCTTGGTGCTTTTAAATGGACCGGCCCATTTAGAAATTTCTTCTCCCCGCGGTTTTGGGAAGTTCCCAGAAGCTTCCTAGGCCAGTTTTGGGATGTTTCCAGCCGACTTTTCCTTTTTTCGGATATTTGGTTTTCTAGGCAGGTTTTTCTTTTTCTTTTTTCAAATCCGGTGATTTTTATTCAAAATTGGTGTTTTTTTGGAAATTGAATGAACTTTTTCGAAATCAATGATTTTTTTTCAAAATTTATTAAACTTTGTTGAAATTGATGAACTTTTTTCATGTTTGATGAGTTTTTTTATCAAAATTGGTGAACTTTTTTCGAAATCGGTGAACTTTTTTTCAAGTTCATGATTTTTTTTTGGAAATCGATGAACTGTTTTTTTCAAAACTGGTGAACTTTTTCTAATCTGATGATCTTTTTTTCCAAAACTAGTGAACTTGGTTTTGAAACCAATGAACTTTTTTTCAAATTCACGAACTTTTTCTAAATTTGTGAATTTTTTCCAGAAAAAAATGACTTTTTTCCAATTCCAAGAATCGTTTCTAATTCGCGATTTTTTCAAAAAATTCACGTTTTTTTGTGAACCTTTTCTGAAAAGTCAACGTGGAACTGATCAGCGGTCAACAACGACCGGTTAACTGGGAACTGAGTAAACAGATTGAAACAGAAAAATAAAACAAAGCGAACCAACACCTTTTTTTTTCAACGAGTGGTCGAGGGAACGTGAGAGCTCTCCACCGATTGGGAGAGCGTGTAATCGGCGCCTGTATCACGAGTATTCCTTCGGGCCCATGGTCGAGTTAGTGTAGCGCCACGAGTACAGTAGTGGTCGAAAAGGGTTCACTTGTTTGAATTATTATTTCACAAATTTGAAGAGTTCGTTTAAAAAAAAGATAATGGATTTCGAAATTCTTCACAGATTGGAAATAGTTTGAAAAAATTTAAATAAGGTCGAATTTGAATAAAAATTTCGGTTTTGAAAAATAAGAGTTCATGAATTTGAGAAAAACATTCAAGAATTTTAAAAAGTTCATGAATTTCAGATAATGTTCATCAATTTAAGAAATCTTCATGGATTGCAAATTTGTTTACGAATTATTCAAATGTTCACAGATTTCATAATTGTTCAGGAAAATTGAAAAAAATCTCAGCTTTGATAAATGTTCGCAGTTTTAAAAAGTTCACGAAAAGTAGAAAAAGCTCAGAATTTGAAGAAAAAATGTCATGAAAAATAGTTTGTGATTCTGAAAAAAAGTTCGCGAGCTATAAGTTCATGCATTTGAAAAAGGTCATGAATTTGAAAATGTTCACGGATTGGAAAAAGATTCATGAGCTAAAAAATGACGAACTTGGAAAAGTTTCACAGATTCGCAATTCTTTTCACGAAATTTGAGTTCACAAATAAATTAAATAAAAAAAGGCGAAAAACAAAAAATGAATGAAAAGGAAAAAAGAAACAAACTGATAGCTGGTGTACTGAGAAAAAAGGAGAAAAAGAAATGCATGCCACCTCATCAACACCATTACTTCAATTCTATCAACATGTATGGAGAACGGTATTTATATTCTACATAAAAAATTCAATCATATAATAATCAAATATAATAAATCAAACTCGTCTTATAAACGGTTTACGGAGTACTCCCTCCGTCCGAAAATACTTGTCAGAGGAGTGGATGTATCTAGACGTATTCTAGTTTTAGATGCATCCATTTGTATACATTTTTGCCACAAGTATTTCTGGACGGAGGGAGTATGTTATTTTCATTGTTCAATTGCATATTGAAAATTTATTTGATCTCGTCAAGATATATTACAAGTGATTTTTATAACAATTTCTGCAATAGCACACAGGTTTCGTGGTGCATGTGCACCGGGTGCAGAAACTCCATGTCCGATACCGATGGTCCTACTTTCCGGTGGGCTTCATCCTTGGCTTGGCGTTGACGATGGTCGTTGTACAAAGGATATCTCCAAGCCGTTGACTGTGCGGGATGGGAGGAAGGAGGATTTTTTTTTTGTGGGGACGAAGGTGGAAATTGCAAAGGAGGGATTGGCTTAAGCGGCCGGTAAGAACAAAACAGAGGAACATGAACGAAAGGGACATGAACAAAACAGAGTAACTTGACCTGGTTCTGGCGGGCAAGTGATTCGATCGCGTGCATGGTTAAAGCATTACTGGTTCCACCACGCGCTGTACAGAAATGGCCACAGATATATATATTTTTTTTGAGGGAAGAATTAGCCACAGAATTAGTAAGCTAGACCTGCGTTGTTGCCAGCTCACGAATGACACATTGGCCTATTTTTTTTTCTCGCAAAAAATGACCCATCGACCTGACGACACATACATGCTGACACGTGCGTGCGCCTTTTTCCGGCGGGAAGGAAGCGTGCGTGCGTGCGTGGTGGCACGTATCGTATCGGAGCCGGCCAGCCTAATTTAAAGCCCGGGTCTCTCACGAGAGGCTCGTTCCCATCGCCTTCCACCACTCCAGATTATCCATCCATCCATCCAGATAAATAAAGCCACAGCCAGTTTAACTTCATATAATCTCTCCTACCTAGCTGGTCGGCTCATCGCGCGCTCCCGCTAGCTGTTCCTGTTCTACAACGGGGAGAAGAAAAACGGGCGCCCACCTTGCCAGGCTAAGCCAGGGCATGGAGTCCGGCGTGGGAGGGGGCAACTGCGCGGGCCTCGTCGCCGTCGCGGCGGTGTCGGCCGCCGTCACGCTCGCCACCGTGCGCCTCTTCCGCGGCCTCGAGTCCGACTTCAGGAAGAAGATCCAGCTCCAGGAGCACGGTAAGTCAACAGCACGCGTTTGCATGCATGCCGCGCGCTCTCCTGTGCTGTGTTGATCTGACATGAACTTGTTTTGCTCGTTCGATCGATTGATTCAGGCGGCGAGATGGCGGGCGGCGTGAGGCCGGCGACGGGGAAGAAGAAGAAGGTGCGGTTCGCGGACGACGTGGTGGAGCCGTCGTCCAACAACGACGTGTACCGGAGAAGAAGGCAGCGGTTGGCCGCTGGCCAGACGTCGTAGCTGGCCGACCCACCTGCCCACGCCTTGCTTAGCTTTTGTTTTTCTTTTGTTTACTTGGACTGAACATAGTCAATGTTAGATTTTTGAGTGCTCGTGAAAGGTGTATATATGTTTTTGTACAAGAAATGAATGGGTAACTAGATAACACCCCGCGCGGTGCTGCAGAATGTATGCATCCATAAGTTTTATGAATTATTGGAAGCTAATTAGAAAATAATAGGTAACTAGATAACACCCCGCGCGGTGCTGCGGAATGTATGCATCCATAAGTTTTATGAATTATTGGAAGCTAATTAGAAAATAATATGAAAGATTGTCACACTGAAGCAAATATTCTATGTTCGTTAGAAATACACCAATCGATTAGAATGGTAGATGATACAATGCATTCACTGATGTATCATTTACATGCATACAACGCACTAATTGATTAACTTTACTACCAGATTGAACACAATACTTCTGTAAAATCTTGTGTGTGAACAAAGGTTTGGCAAAAATACAAACACTACAAATCTCTACTCTCCCAAGGTGATAATTGCCAAGCAGAAACTCAACACGGATACTAAGAAGAACTATATGTGACATTCATGAATGAATTCGTGCACAAACCGATCAGAAAATAGATTATTCATGCCAATGGAATATATCAAAATTACTTTTTTCAATTCAGCGATACATATAGACTGAGGTATAACAAACCTGAAGCCGAAGAGTTGTTGCTCGGTCATTCAAAAAACCATATATTTACTTCTTTGATCTTCTCCCTCTAGATTTCGAAACAATATATGAAGGATTTGCTATGGTACAGAGGACCAATGATAGTTCTTAATTACAAATGAAGGTTATCACTCTGCCGATAAGTAATTCCAAATTTTGGTGACATAATTAATTACTTATTTCTGGTACAATCCGTAGTGTAGTTTGTAAGAAGCTGAATATGGGATTAGCCATGTAGCATGTGAGGTCGTCTCATAAGGAAATTTTCAAAGAAATAACAGATGGCATTGCAACTTCCATATGTGAGCTGCATACGAAATATCCGGATTAGTCCATTGTTAAACTTCAGATATTAAGTTTGCCGCACGTATCCAATGTATCGTACGTATCCAATGTACTCGGGTGGACTTGTAGCGTATCTTAGCAGGAGTCTTCGGTTAGAGGCTAGGAGATGTTTGTCTTCTGTAACCATAACTCTATCTCCTCCTAGCTTGATCTCCAAGTTGTAATCTCTCCTGTAATCTTAACTGTATGCCTTATCAGGACTCGCACCCCTGCCTATAATATATGCAGCGTCCCCTCGATACGAGGCAAGACGTTTTCCGCTTCGTACATGGTAGTCAGAGCCTTTCCTTTTCCCATCTAGAGCTTCTGTCGAACCCATCCATCCAAGCCATGTCTTCCTCCGGCTCCTTGATGTCTACTACACAACCTTCTTCTTGTAGACGTTGTTGGGCCTGCAAGTGTACAGGTTTGTACGACAGTAGCAAATTTCCCTCAAGTGGATGACCTAAGGTTTATCAATCTGTGGGAGGCGTAGGATGAAGATGGTCTCTCTCAAACAACCCTGCAACCAAATAACAAAGAGACTCTTGTGTCCCCAACACACCCAACACAATGTATAGGTGCACTAGTTCGGCGAAGAGATGGTGATACAAGTGCAATATGGATGGTAGATAAAGGTATTTGTAATCTGAAAATATAAAAACGGCAAGGTAACAAGTAATAAAAGTGAGCGTAAACGGTACTGCAATGCTAGGAAACAAGGCCTAGGGTTCATACTTTCACTAGTGCAAATTCTCTCAACAATAATAACATAGATAGATCATATAACAAGCCCTCAACATGCAACAATGAGTCACTCCAAAGCCACTAATAGCGGAGAACAAACGTAGAGATTATGGTAGGGTACGAAACCACCTCAAAGCTATTCTTTCGGATCAATCTATAAAAGAGTTCGTACTAGAATAACACCTTAAGACACAAATCAATCAAAACCCTAATGTCACCTAGATACTCCATTGTCACCTCAAGTATCCGTGGGCATGATTATACGATATGCATCACACAATCT
>LR880970.1:687380785-687393401 GCA_904067115.1 Aegilops sharonensis
CCCTCAACATGCAACAATGAGTCACTCCAAAGCCACTAATAGCGGAGAACAAACGTAGAGATTATGGTAGGGTACGAAACCACCTCAAAGCTATTCTTTCGGATCAATCTATAAAAGAGTTCGTACTAGAATAACACCTTAAGACACAAATCAATCAAAACCCTAATGTCACCTAGATACTCCATTGTCACCTCAAGTATCCGTGGGCATGATTATACGATATGCATCACACAATCTCAGATTCATCCAACCAACATAAAAGTACTTCAAAGAGTGCCCCAAAGTTTCTACCGGAGAGTCAAGAACGTGTGCCAACCCCTATGCATAGGTTCATGGGCGGAACCCGCAAGTTGGTCACCAAAACATACATCAAGTGGCACATGATATCCCATTGTCACCACAGATAAACACGGCAAGACATACATCAAGTGTTCTCATAAAAGACTCGATCCGATAAGATAACTTCAAAGGGGAAACTCAATTCATCACAAGAGAGTAGAGGAGGAGAAACATCATAAGATCCAACTACAATAGCAAAGCTCGGGATACATCAAGATCGTGCCATAGAGGGAACACGAGAGAGAACATGAGAGAGAGAGAGAGAGAGAGAGAGAGAGAGAGAGAGAGAGAGAGATCAGACACATAGCTACTGGTACATACCCTCAGCCCTGAGGGTGAACTACTCCCTCCTCGTCATGGAGAGCGCCGGGATGATGAAGATGGCCACCGGTGATGGGTTCCCCCTCCGGCAGGGTGCCGGAACAGGCTCCCAAGAGGTTTTTGGTGGGTACAGAGGCTTGCGGCGGCGGAACTCCCGATCTATCTTCTGTTCTGGAAGTTTTACGATAGGTAGGTATATATGGGTGCAAGGGGTACGTCGGTGGAGCTTCGGGGGCCCCACGAGGCAGGGGGCGCGCCCTAGGGGGTGGGAGCGCCCCCAACCCTCGTGGCCAGCTCCCGTATCTTCTGACATAGAGTCCAAGTCTATTCGGTGGCTTTCCTTACAAAAATAACTTCTCCAGTTGATTTCGTTCCGTTTTGACTCCGTTTGATATTCCTTTTCTTCAAAATACTGAAATAGGCAAAAAATAGCAAATCTGGGCTGGGCCTCCGGTTAATAGGTTAGTCCCAAAAGTAATATAAAAGTGGAAAATAAAGCCCAATATTGCCCAAAACAGTAGATAATATAGCATGGAGCAATAAAAAATTATAGATATGTTGGAGACGTATCAAGCATCCCCAAGCTTAATTCCCGCTCGTCCTCGAGTAGGTAAATGATAAAAAAGAATTTTTTATGCGGAGTGCTACTTGGCATAATGTAAATCTTATTAATTGTGGTATGAATATTGAGATCCGAATGAATACAAAATAAAAGTTCATATTGATAAAAGAAATAGTAATACTTCAAGCATACTAATCAAAGTAATCATGTCTTCTCAAAATAGCATGGCAAAAGAAATTTCATCCCTATAAAATCATATAGTTAGGCTATGCTTCATTTTCGTCACACAAAGATGTTCCCAACTTCTATACCCCCGATGACAAGCCAAGCAATTGTTTCATACTTAAATAATCTCAAAAAATTTCAACCTTCACGCAATACATGAGCGTGAGCCATGGATATAGCACTATGGGTGGAATAGAATATGATGATGGGGATTGTGTGGAGAAGACAAAAAGGAGAAATTCTCACATTGACGAGGATAATCAACGGGCTATGGAGATGCCCATCAATTGATGTCAACATGAGGAGTAGGGATTGCCATGCAATGGATGCACTAGAGCTATGAATGCTCAACAAAACAAAACTAGTGGGTGTGCATCCAACTTGTTTGCTCATGAAGACCTAGGGCATTTGAGGAAGCCCATCGTAGGAATATACAAGCCAAGTTCTATAATGAAAAATTCCCACTAGTATAAAAAGACAACTTATGAGACTCACTATATGAAAAACATGGTGCTACTTTGAAGCACAATATATGAGACTCACTACATGAAAAACAAGGTGCTACTTTGAAGCACAAGTGTGGAAAAAGAGATAGTAACATTGCCCTTCTTATTTATTTTCTTTTTTTTGGCCTTTCCTTTTTTTTATTTTGGCCTTTCTCCTTTTTTTTGATTGGGCAATGCTCTAATAATGATGATCATCACACTTCTATTGATTACAACATAAGGATTACAACTCGAAACTAGAACAAGATATGACTCTATATGAATGCCTCCGGCGGTGTATCGGGATGGTGCAATGAATCAAGAGTGACATGTATGAAAAATAATGCATGGTGGCTTTGCCACAAATACGATGTCAACTACATGATCATGCAATGGTAATATGACAAAAGTAAAGTATGTCATGATGATGATGAACGGAACGGTGGAAAGTTGCATGGCAATATATCTTGGAATGGCTATGGAAATGCCATAATAGGTAGGTATGGTGGCTGTTTTGAGGAAGATATAAGGAGGTTTATGTGTGATAGAGCGTATCATATCACGGGGTTTGGATGCACCAGCGAAGTTTGCACCAACTCTCAAGGTGAGAAAGGGCAATGCACGGTACCGAAGAGGCTAGCAAAGGCGGAAAGGTAAAAGTGTGTATAATCCATGGACTCAACATTAGTCAAAAGAACTCATATACTTATTGCAAAAATTTAGAAGTCATCAAAAATCAAGTACTACGCGCATGCTCCTAGGGGGATAGATTGGTAGGAAAAGACCATCGCTCGTCCCCGACCGCCACTCATAAGGATGCACAAGCCAGGTACACTTCATGTTTCAAATTTGTTACACAACTTTAACCATACATGCATGCTATGGGACTTGCTAACTTCAACACAAGCATTCTTTAAATTCACAACTACTCAACTAGCATGACTCTAATATCACAATCTTCATATCTCAAAACAATTATCAAGTATCAAACTTCTCATAGTATTCAACACACTCATAAGAATTCTTACAAATCTTGTATGCTTAGCATATTAGGATTATTTAAGCAAATTACCATGCTATTTAAGACTCTCAAAATAATATAAGTGAAGCATGAGAGTTCATATATTTCTTCAAAATAAAACTACCATCGTGCTCTAAAAGATATAAGTGAAGCACTAGAGCAACTGACAAACTACTCCAAAAGATATAAGTGAAGATCAATGAGTAGTCGAATAATTATGCAACCATGCGAAGACTCTCTCTCATTTAAGAAATTCAGATCTTGGTATTGTATCCAAACAGCAAGCAAAACAAAATAAAATGACATTGCAAGGATAGCACATCTCATGTGAAGAAGCAAAAACTTAGGCTCAACCGATACTAACCGATAGTTGTTGAAGAAGAAAGGTGGGATGCCTACCGGGGCATCCCCAAGCTTAGATGCTTGAGACTTCTTGAAATATTATCTTGGGGTGCCTTGGGAATCCCCAAGCTTGAACTTTTGTGTCTCGTTAATTCCTCTCATATCATGGTTTCTCTTTTTATCAAAAGCTTCATCCACAACAAACTTAACAAGAACTCGTGAGATAGGTTAGTATAAACCTATGCAAAACCTTATCATTTTCTACTGTAACAAATCACTTATTATTCAACATTGCATACTAAATTCCTCTGCATATTTAATACTCCTATCATCAAATAGAATCATTAAACAAGCAAACATATGCAAACAATGCAGACATAACAGCAATCTGCCAAAACAGGACAGTCAGTAAAGAATGCAAGATTCATCATACTTCCCTAACTCCAAAAATTATGAAAGAAAATTCCCACTGTAGTAAATTTATCAGAACTTCTTATGAAAAAGGTTTCAACATTTTATCACATTCTTACTTTTCTAGGGAATTTTTGCAACAGCGGTAAACTTTCTGTTTTCAAACAGCAACATGTATAGTAGCAAAATAAGCATGACAAAGGCTATCCTTGACTTTTTTTATTGAAACTAAAGATGCAAAAAATTATTCTAAATGACACCAAGAAAATACTAACAAAAGTAAATGACGCTCCAAGAAAAACACATATCATGTGGTGAATAAAAATATAGCTCCAAGTAAAGTTACCGATGAACGAAGACGAAAGAGGGGATGCCTTCCGGGGCATACCCAAGCTTAGGCTCTTGGTTATCCTTGAATATTACCATGGGGTTCCTTGGGCATCCCCAAGCTTAGGCTCTTGCCACTCCTTATTCCATAGTCCATCGAATCTTTACCCAAAACTTAAAAACTTCACAACACAAAACTTAACAGAAAACTCGTGAGCTCCGTTAGCGAAAGAAAACAAAAGACCACTTCAAGGTACTGTAATGAACTCATTCTTTATTTGTATTGATGTTAAAACTACTGTATTCCAACTTCTATATGGTTTATAAACTATTTTACTAGCCATAGATTCATCAAAATAAGCAAACAACACAATGAAAACAGAATCTGTCAAAAACAGAACAGTCTGTAGTAATCTGTAACTAACGTATACTTCTGGAACTCCAAAAATTCTAAAATAAATTGTTGGACCTGAGTAATTTGTCTAGTAATCATCTTCAAAAAGAATCAACTAAATATCACTCTCCAGTAAAAAGTTGAAGCTAATCTCGTGAGCGCTAAAGTTTCTGTTTTTTACAGCATGATCATAAAGACTTCACCCAAGTCTTCCCAAAGGTTCTACTTGGCACAAACACTAATTAAAACATAAAACCACATCTAAAAAGAATCTATATGTATTATTTATTACTAAACAGAACCAAAAAGTAAGATACTAAAATAAAATTGGGTTGCCTCCCAACAAGCGCGAACGTTTAAAGCCCCTAGCTAGGCATGATGATTTCAATGATGCTCACATAAGAGATAAGAATTGAAACATAAAGAGAGAATCATGAAGAATATGACTAGCATATTTAAGTCTAACCCACTTCCTTTGCATAGGAATTTTGTGAGCAAACAACTTATGGGAGCAATAATCAACAAGCATAGGAAGACAAAACAAGCATAATTTCAAAACTTTAAGCATATAGAGAGGAAACTTGATATTATTGCAATTCCTACAAGCATATGTTCCTCCCTCATAATAATTTTAAGTAGCATCATGAATGAATTCAACAATATAACCAGCACCTAAAGCATTCTTTTCATGATCTACAAGCATAGAAAATTTACTACTCTCCACATAAGCAAAATTCTTCTCATTCGGAATAGTGGGAGTATCATAAGAGACTTGAACACTAAAAATTGTTTCCACATTAAAAGAGTAATGTTCAGAAAAAGGGTAATAATAATCATGACAAGATTTGTAAATATAATCATCACTACTTTTTATAGCATAAGTTTCATCACAATAATCATCATAAGTAGCAACTTCGTTCTCATCATAATCGATTGAAACCTCTCCCAAGATAGTGGAATCACTAAATAAAGTTGACACTCTTCCAAATCCACTTTCATATTCATCACAATAAAATTAGACATCCTCCAAAATAGTGGGATCACTACTTCCTAAAGTTGACACTCTTCCGAACCCACTTTCATCAATATAATAATCATACGTAGGAGGCATGCTATCATCATAACAACTTTGCATATCAAAACTTGGGATAATAAAAATATCATCTTCACTAAACGTAGCATCCCCATGCTTGGGACAAACATTAATTTCAGCAAATATATTCTCAAATATGTCATTCTCATCAAACATAGCTTCCCCAAGCTTGGGCCTTTTCATATCATAAGCATAATCACTCTCATCATTAAAAATATGGATAGCACCAATAGTAAAGCAATTATCATCATCACAATGAGTAGTAGGAGCAACATCATTTGGGAGGGATACCTTTCTACCTTTGTTGCTCCTTCTTTTCTTTTTCTTCTTCACATTATGTGTAGGTTCAACCTTCCTCTTTGAGCTCCTTATTGATGAGATTGGTTGAATAGAAAGCTCCTCCTCGTTACCTGATTCATCATAAGAAATAATAGGAGGATATTGGGAAGTCTCTTCCCTTTCATTAGTATTCTCATCATCTTCTATTTTCTTTCTTTTCTTTATGTAATTGGCAATATAAGGATTTTCAATGTAATTCACCGCACAATACAAATAAATCTTCTCTAGATCAATATCAAGGAATTTCTTATGGGCAAATTCTGGAAGGTCCTTAAGTAAACTTTTCAACTCTTCATAACCCAAAAGCAAACTAAGTTCATTATAATGTGCAAGGGAAATCAAATCATCACAATTTTTGGAAACAATTCGGTCATGAAACAATTTGCATTGGAGATGTAAATGACCACGTTCATTGCAAAGTTCACAAGTATGGCAAAGGAAATTCAAATTTTCAGCACTCACATCTAGCCTTTCTTGCAACCATTTTAGTTTCTAAATGCTTATGCCTCTTGCAATAAATATCTTCTCTATTTGGTGTGTTCATGCAAACATGCACTCCACAAAAGTTGACATGCTCATAAGAGATGTTTTCATCATAACTAGTGCAATCATCATTAGTACTATGGATATTCAAAGAGTTTATACTAACAACATTGCCATCATGCTCATCATTCAAAGATTTAGTATCAAACAATTTATAGACTTCTTCTTCTAGCACTTGAGCACAATTTTCTTTTCCATCATACTCATGAAAGATATTAAAAAGACGAAGCGTATGAGACAAACTTAACTCCATTTTTTTGTAGTTTTATTTTATAAACTAAACTAGTGATAAAACAAGAAACTAAAAGACTCGATTGCAAGATCTAAAGATATACCTTCAAGCACTCACCTCCCCGGAAACGACGCCAGAAAAGAGCTTGATGTCTACTACACAACCTTCTTCTTGTAGACGTTGTTGGGCCTGCAAGTGCACAGGTTTGTAGGACAGTAGCAAATTTCCCTCAAGTGGATGACCTAAGGTTTATCCATCCGTGGGAGGCGTAGGATGAATATGGTCTCTCTCAAACAAACCTGCAACCAAATAAAAAAGAGTCTCTTGTGTCCCCAACACACCCAATACAATGGTAAATTGTATAGGTGCACTAGTTCGGCGAAGAGATGGTGATACAAGTGCAATATGGATGGTAGATAAAGGTATTTGTAATCTGAAAATATAAAAACAGCAAGGTAACAAGTAATAAAAGTGAGCGTAAACGGTATTGCAATGCTAGGAAACAAGGCCTAGGGTTCATACTTTCACTAGTGCAAGTTCTCTCAACAATAATAACATAGATAGATCATATAACAAGCCCTTAACATGCAACAAAGAGTCACTCCAAAGCCACTAATAGCGGAGAACAAACATAGAGATTATGGTAGGGTACGGAACCACCTCAAAGCTATTCTTTCGGATCAATCTATAAAAGAGTTCGTACTAGAATAACACCATAAGACACAAATCAATCAAAACCCTAATGTCACCTAGATACTCCATTGTCACCTCAAGTATCCGTGGGCATGATTATACGATATGCATCACACAATCTCAGATTCATCCGACCAACATAAAAGTACTTCAAAGAGTTCCCCAAAGTTTCTACCGGAGAGTCAAGAACGTGTGCCAACCCCTATGCATAGGTTCATGGGCGGAACGCGCAAGTTGGTCACCAAAACATACATCAAGTGGCACATGATATCCCATTGTCACCATAGATAAACACGGCAAGACATACATCAAGTGTTCTCATAAAAGACTCAATTCGATAAGATAACTTCAAAGGGGAAACTCAATTCATCACAAGAGAGTAGAGGGGGAGAAACATCATAAGGTCCAACTACAATAGCAAAGCTCGGGATACATCAAGATCGTGCCATAGAGGGAACACGAGAGAGAACACGAGAGAGAGAGAGAGAGATCAAACACATAGCTACTGGTACATACCCTCAGCCCCGAGGGTGAACTACTCCCTCCTCGTCATGGAGAGCGCCGGGATGATGAAGATGGCCACCGGTGATGGGTTCCCCCTCCGGCAGGGTGCCAGAACGGGCTCCCAAGAGGTTTTTGGTGGGTACAGAGGCTTGCGGCGGCGGAACTCCCGATCTATCTTCTGTTCTGGAAGTTTTACGATACATAGGTATATATGGGTGCAAGGGGTATGTCAGTGGAGCTTCGGGGGCCCCACGAGGCAGGGGGGCGCGCCCTAGGGGGTGGGCGCCCCCCCACCCCCGTGGCCAGCTCTCGTATCTTCTGACGTAGAGTCCAAGTCTATCCGGTGGCTTTCCTTCCAAAAATAACTTCTCCAGTTGATTTCGTTCCGTTTTGACTGCGTTTGATATTCCTTTTCTTTGAAATACTGAAATAGGCAAAAAACAACAAATCTGGGCTGGGCCTCCGGTTAATAGGCTAGTCCCAAAAGTAATATAAAAGTGGAAAATAAAGCCCAATATTGCCCAAAACAGTAGATAATATAGCATGGAGCAATCAAAAATTATAGATACGTTGGAGACGTATCACTCCTTCTCGTCTAGCCTCAACAATCAGTTCACAGAGAAGTTATCACGTATGAACTACGTGCTGTGGTGCACATAGATCACACCTCAGCTGCGCGGTGCCGGCGTCTTCGGCTACATCGACGGCACCAACCCGGAGCCGGCCAAGCTCCTCGTCACCACCAAGGATGGCAAGGAGACTTCATCGCCCAACCCTCTCCACCCTATATGGGTACGGGAGGATCAACAGGTCCTTGTCTACCTGCTGAATAACTTCACAAAAGTGGTCCTGGTCACGGTGACCACGGTCACCACGGCGGGCGCTCTCTGGACGACGCTCGCGGCCATGTTCTCGTCGCAATCGGCGAGTCGCATCAACAACATCCGCACCTCCCTCATCAACCGCAGAAGGGAAACCTCTCGGTGGCCTCCTACTTCGCCGCCATGCGTGGCTATGTCGATGAGCTTGCCGCGGTGGGCAAGCCGATCCAGGACGATGAGCTCATCTCGTACACCATCCATGGGTTGGAGGCAGACTATCAACCTCTGGTGTCGGCTCTCGACGCCCGTGTCACTCCTGCGACCCTCGACGAGCTCTTCGCCATGCTGTCCAACTTCGACCAGCGCATGGCCCAGTTCTAAGGATCTGGTGGCTTCAAATCTTCTGCAAACATGGCGTCGCGTGGTCGGGGTGGCGGATCCCCCTTGCGTGGCCCTCCTTGCTACAAGGGGGGGGGGGGCGATCTGGCGGCAGCGGCAACGACCGCGGCCACTCTCCTCCGCGCTCGGGCGGCCGAGGCCGCGGGCGCGGGCGCAGTGGTGGCAACAGGACGTGTCTAGAGACTCCAAGGTGCCAGATCTGTGGGAAGCCCGGCCACACCGCCAAAGATTGCTGGTACCGTTACGATGATGATGCTGATTCTGAAGACGATGACAAGGTAGTTGCTGCCGCTGATGGTTCCTACGGTATTGACACCAAAATTGGTACGTCGATAGCGGAGCCACAAACCACATCACAAACGATCTTGAGAAAGTCACCATGAAAGAAAAATACCGCGGCAAAGATCAAATTCATACTGCCAGCAGAGAAGGTATGGGTATAAGTCACATTGGTCACTCTATATTTCGTACCCCTAGTCGCAACCTACACATTAAGAAAATCCTGCATGTTCCTAGTGCACACAAGAATCTTCTTTCCGTCCATAGAATTGCTTTTGATAATAATGTCTTTCTCGAATTTCATCTTTTTTTCTTTTTGATCAAGGATCAGGAAACGAGGACAATTCTCTATCGAGGTATATGTGTTCGAGGGCTCTACCCGTTGATTCCGGAGTTTAAAAGATTCAATAAACAAGCTTGTGGTGCTATCAAGCTTTCTTCTACATGATGGCATGATCGTTTAGGACATGCCTCTTTTTCTTAGTAGAAAAGTTGCTTAGGAAAAATAAGCTCCCGTTTGTTGGTGAGCGTCATGTTGAAACTATTTGTGATTCATGTCAACGTGCTAAAAGTCATCAATTNCTCGCGGCCATGTTCTCGTCGCAATCGGCGAGTCGCATCAACAACATCCGCACCTCCCTCATCAACCGCAGAAGGGAAACCTCTCGGTGGCCTCCTACTTCGCCGCCATGCGTGGCTATGTCGATGAGCTTGCCGCGGTGGGCAAGCCGATCCAGGACGATGAGCTCATCTCGTACACCATCCATGGGTTGGAGGCAGACTATCAACCTCTGGTGTCGGCTCTCGACGCCCGTGTCACTCCTGCGACCCTCGACGAGCTCTTCGCCATGCTGTCCAACTTCGACCAGCGCATGGCCCAGTTCTAAGGATCTGGTGGCTTCAAATCTTCTGCAAACATGGCGTCGCGTGGTCGGGGTGGCGGATCCCCCTTGCGTGGCCCTCCTTGCTACAAGGGGGGGGGGGGCGATCTGGCGGCAGCGGCAACGACCGCGGCCACTCTCCTCCGCGCTCGGGCGGCCGAGGCCGCGGGCGCGGGCGCAGTGGTGGCAACAGGACGTGTCTAGAGACTCCAAGGTGCCAGATCTGTGGGAAGCCCGGCCACACCGCCAAAGATTGCTGGTACCGTTACGATGATGATGCTGATTCTGAAGACGATGACAAGGTAGTTGCTGCCGCTGATGGTTCCTACGGTATTGACACCAAAATTGGTACGTCGATAGCGGAGCCACAAACCACATCACAAACGATCTTGAGAAAGTCACCATGAAAGAAAAATACCGCGGCAAAGATCAAATTCATACTGCCAGCAGAGAAGGTATGGGTATAAGTCACATTGGTCACTCTATATTTCGTACCCCTAGTCGCAACCTACACATTAAGAAAATCCTGCATGTTCCTAGTGCACACAAGAATCTTCTTTCCGTCCATAGAATTGCTTTTGATAATAATGTCTTTCTCGAATTTCATCTTTTTTTCTTTTTGATCAAGGATCAGGAAACGAGGACAATTCTCTATCGAGGTATATGTGTTCGAGGGCTCTACCCGTTGATTCCGGAGTTTAAAAGATTCAATAAACAAGCTTGTGGTGCTATCAAGCTTTCTTCTACATGATGGCATGATCGTTTAGGACATGCCTCTTTTTCTTAGTAGAAAAGTTGCTTAGGAAAAATAAGCTCCCGTTTGTTGGTGAGCGTCATGTTGAAACTATTTGTGATTCATGTCAACGTGCTAAAAGTCATCAATTGCCGTATCCTATTTCCACTAGTGTTTCTACCAAACCATTGCAACTCATTTTTTCCGATGTTTGGGGTCCAACCCCTACCTCCGTTGGTAGACATACTTATTACGTCAGTTTCATTGATGACTATAGTAAATTCTCTTGGATCTATCTCCTCAAACGGAGATCCGATGTGTTTCAAGTTTTCCAAAACTTTCAAGCACTTGTTGTCCAATCGGACTGGGGAGGGGAATACGAAAAGTTAAATTCCCTCTTCCAAAATCTTGGCATTTGCACCACGTGTCATGCCCGCAGGCTCACCAACAAAACGGTTCCGCCGAACGCAAGCACATGCACATTGTCGAGGTTGGTCTTGCCCTTTTGGCAGGCGCATCCATGCCTCTCAAGTTTTGGGATGAAGCTTTTCTCACAGTCGTTCACATCATCAACATGCTACCTAGTCGTGTCATTCACAATGAAACTCCAGTAGAACGACTCCTTCACACTAAACCAGACTATAAGTCTCTCCGTGTTTTTGGGTGTGCATGTTGGCCGAACCTTCATCCCTACAACAATTGCAAACTCATGTTTCGCTTGAAACAGTGTGTTTTTGTCGGGACCCCGATCCTAAGTCACACCGATCTAGCATGTAACACATCATATCACTTTGCGGCCTCACGCACGGTATTCCCACGGGTGTCGCCTTACCATGGCCCGGGACCGTTTGCGCCTTTTGGCTCACGTATATGATAGTGTCGCTAGCATCCATATGACAGAGAACCCGGGCCGACATGACTAGTCATGAACCCAAAGTGGCACTAACCTATGGGGACAGGCATACATGAATCAACATCGAGCATGTCGGTCAGCAGCGTGCGAATCCGGGCTATAGCACTGGGCTGACAGGACTCCGGGAACCCCGGGCTGTAGCAGGCTAGGCAGGACTCCGGATGTCACGCGTGACATTTCCCCGAAGGGACAGACACAGGAACGAAGTGAATCACATGCCGACCAGTCAAGTGTCCAAGCAGTAGTGCTGGGCTAGCAGGACTCCGGTGAACCGGGCTGTAGCGGACTACTATCGCTCAGAAGCATGAGACTACATTTCCCCATAAGAGAGGCTACCAAGGATAAACAACTAGGTTGTCGGATCCCACACATAGCAATACAAGTTACACGTACGCATAACATGCAAGTATGTGTTGTACAACATGGCATCACAACATAACGCAAACTCATATAGATAAAGGCTCAGAAGAGCCACATAGCAATAAATACAAACAGGGGTCACATGACCCATCATTCAGAGCATACAAGCAACAAGCGGAAGCATTACATGTCTGAGTACAGACAACTACAAAAGAAAAAGGCTGGGAAGCCTGACTATCTACAAGACCCTCCCGAGGGTACAAGATCGTAGTAACAAGCTACTCGTCGAAGTCCAAGCGGAACTACTAGTGAGACAGATGTCTCATCTGCAAAACATAAATAAAGCAAACGTGAGTACAAAGGTACTCAGCAAGACTTACATCAGATCCTAACATACAT
>LR880970.1:687417653-687435600 GCA_904067115.1 Aegilops sharonensis
GTTCCAGTGAGACAACCCACCATGTACTCCTACATGGCCTCTCACCGCTACCTTTACCAAATCGTGTTCACACATTTCACTCTCAGCATCAGAACATAGAACTGTACTCCAACTCATTCCCAATGAATCAGACCTGACACAACTCTAAGCAATAGCAGGCATAGCATGGTAGGAACACAACATGGCTCAATCAACTCCTACACATGCTAGTGGGTTTCAACTATTTACTGTGGCAATGACAGGTCATGCAGAGGAATGGGTTCAACTACCGCAACACAAAGTAGCAGATGAATCGTTGTTGTCCTAATGCAATAACTGAGGCAGGAGCGAGAGAGTAGGATTGTATCGGAATGAACAAGGGGGTTTGCTTGCCTGGTAAATCAACAAGGGAGGCACTGCTTCTCAGACAGGTACTCTGGAACGTCTCCGGAGCAGGACCTATCGAGAAGGAACGGTGCCGACAATCAATACACAATCATATGCAACAATATGATTCATGAACATGGCATGTAGATGTGATGCTGTTTGAGCTAATGCAACTAGTATTCAATTTGAATGAAGTCCATTTGAACCAAAGGTTCAAATGCAACTCCAAAATAAGCTCTTATAAATGCCATTCATGTGTTTTCACCTATACAGCAAGTATAAGTTGTTTTATCATGCATGAAACTGGTACAGATGGATAGATTGCATTTTTCTGATAATTTTTCATATATAAATTATTTCAATCTGAGCTAGGTTGAATTTCTATGAATTTTTGAAGTTTAAATCATTTTCTGGAATTTCCTGATTAATTTAAATCCAGAAAATGAATAACTGCGTCAGCATTACAGAGGCATGATGTCAGCGAGTCAACCGTGGCTGACCGGTCAAACCTGACGTGTGGGGCCACACGTCAGTGACACGGGTTAAACAGGGGGGTTAGTTTAGTTTAATTAAAGATTAGGGGGCACTGGGGCCCACATGTCAGCGTCAGGGGTTAGGTTAGTTGGTGATTAGCTTAAGCTAATCACCTGACGGCGGGGTCCACCTGTCAGGCCGGCGAGGTCGTCGGCGGCGACCACGGGACACGGCCGTGTCCGCGTTACAGGCCACGGGGACGGCGTCTGAGGGCACCGGGGCGTAGCCCGGGCTCTCGCGCATCTGGTGGGGCAGGTGGGAGGAGCTGGGGGGGGGGAGCTCGCCGGAGCGAGGCTCGTGGCGGCGGCCGGAGCACGGCCATCGGGGATTTTGATGTTGCGGGGCACGGGGGAGGCTGCGAGCGGGTCCACGTGACTCGCCAGAGTGCACTAAGTGCAACGGCGGGCTCGGCTGCGAGCTTCAGCGGCTGTGGCCACGACGGCGAGGAGCTGCGGCGGTGATGGCTTCGGCCATGGTGGGAACGACGGCTAGACGCGGGAACGAGGGGGAGAAGAGAGGGGAAACGGGGAGATGCTCACGGTGGTCTCGATGGCGTCGTGCGCGAGCTTGGGGAAGGGCTGGAACCAGCGAGGCGGCGAAGGCGATCTCCGGCGACCGGAGATGAAGACGGCGTCGATGGAGGCGCTCCAAGGCCTCCCGAGGCGCGTGGCTTGACGGAGAGGTGGCCGGCGATGTGGCGGGGCTTCTGGACTCGAAGAGAGGGCGAGGGGGAGGTGGTGGCCGCGGCAATGGCGTGCGGCGGCGACGGTGGCGCTCGGGTGCTCGCGGGGGAGGGCGAGAGAGAGGAGGGGAGAGGACTGGGGAGAGGGAGAGCGGTCCAGGGGGCGGCGTGGCGTCGTCCGGAGGCCAGAGCGTCGGGGGGGAGGCTAGGCAGGCAGGTGGCGGGGCCGGACGCGTGGCCGCGCGCGCCGGGCGCGTGCCCCTGTCCTCCTGGCGCGAGGAAGGGGACGACTGGCGTTGCCAGTCGGCTGGGCCGACCTGTTGGCCACTGGGCCAGGCCAGGGGCGCCAGGTAGGAAGCCCAGGTAAGGTTTTCCTTTTTATTTCTTTTTCTATTTTTCTGACATTTGTTTTGATTTAATTAAAATACTAAATCATTTTATTTCCTTATGCCAATTTTTGCAGGAGCTAACTATATTATTCCAGAGCTCCTCAGCAACTAGCATAATTATTGGACATACATAATATATATAACATATATATATATATCCAATGCAAATAATTATGCGTTAATTCCAAATGCCCAAAATAAATACTTATGAGCTCCTAAAAATATTGGTTTGATTTTTATCTCTGTCCAATATTTTCAGAGAGCAACATGAGCATTTTCTTGGACCTTTTTGGAGCAATTTTTATTTGGGTCATTTTCAGAAATGATTATGAGGGTTTCGGAAATCCCCATTTCAAAATTTAAATGGAATTTAAACATGATGCACACATGACTAGCTAGCCTCAAGCATACCAGAACTAGGGACGTGACAGTTTTCCTAGGGTATAGTGCACAACATAAAGGGGTCAAGTGCTTAGATGTCTCCACTGGCCGTGTCTACATCTCATGTGATGTAGTCTTTGATGAAACCAAATTTCCGTTCGCCGATCTCCATCCCGTGCACTCCTACGAAAAGAAATCCTTCTTTTGCCTCCTCATCTCACATGTTTTGCTCAAGGGGGACCTAATATAGATGATTTATTGTTGACTAACCCATCTAATGATGTGCATGAGTTTTGTGTTGATGAAACAGAAGAAATCCGTGCCGAAACTGAAGAAAACGGAGCTAAAACAGCGCCATATTCCATGTGCTTCACCAGGGGAGACAACTTGCCCTCGGGATCCGCCCGGCTGCAGCAGATCGGATCCGCCTCGGGATCGCCTCCTGATCCCGCGTCAGGTGCATGCGCCTCGGGATCGCCCCTGCTACCGAGACAGGCACAGGCGCGCGCGCCGTGCCCCCTCCAGACCCACGTGCTGGTCCCACCGGGGCCATGCCCGCTCAGGCGCACAACGCCCCGCACCAATCAGGCGGTACGAGGTACGCCAGCGAACCCGTGACGTACACGCGGCGCGATGGCACGCGACGGCCCAGGGAGGGCGCGACTGGCGCGACCAGCGCCCCGATCCAGGTGGATGCGCCATCATCACGCAATGATGGGCTGCATGCACATGTAGATGCCGCACCGGGATCCTCTGTGGTCATTCCAGGTGCTCCACTTCAGCAAACAGCTGCAGAAAATCCTTCAGAATCGCCCTCGGGATTCGATGTCACACAGGAGCAGTCTGGTGGATCTTCTGTGGCTGATCCAGCTGTGTCTCAACAGCGGCGTACATGTCTGCAACAAGGGGTAATTCAACCTGTTAATTACAAGCATATAACCAATTATGATATGGTTTGCTCCACAGGTGAACCAGGTGAGCCTAACACCCTTGAAGCGGCACTGTGTGATGAGAAGTGGAAGAAAGCTATGCATGAAGAATATATGGCATTTAAAAGAAACAAAACATGGCACTTCATGCACCCACCAATGTTCATTTGACAGGCCTGATATTTCTTCTGCTATCAACAAAGTCTGCCAGTTTCTTCATGCACCCACCAATGTTCATTTGACAGCTGACTGAACTTCAGCAAATCTCCATTCAATCTTGTCAGTGTTTTTTCTGACTCGGACTAGGCAGGTTGTCTGGATGACAGACATTCCACTGGTGGCTTTGCAGTATTCTATGGACCAAATTTGATATCATGGTGTTCACGTAAGCAGGCTACTGTATCCAGGTCAAGCACAGAGGCTGAGTACAAAGCGTTGGCAAATGCCACAGCAGAGATAATATGGGTTCAGTCCATGTTGAAGGAACTTGGCATACAAAGTAAGCAGGCTCCTTGTTTATGGTGTGACAATCTTGGTGCAACGTATCTCTCTGCAAATCCAGTGTTCCATGCCAGGACAAAGCATATAGAGATAGACTTTCATTTTGTCAGAGAAAGAGTTGCTCAGAAGCAACTTGACATTCGCTTTGTGCATTCCAAATATCAACTTGCAGATGGATTCCATAACATCAGGCCCCTATATCTTAAGAGAACATCATGTGGACAAAAAAATGATTTAGTAATAAGAACAAAAATGCATTTTTCTATTTTGATGTTATCAAAAGATATAATATGCATTATCTATTACCCTCCTAATAACATATAAAGTATATAATTTAATTAAATCTATGTGTGTGTACCAATTTGACAGAATCCGTAGATTAAAAATGACATGAATCTGAGAAGGGGAAGCGAAGAACTGGACATCTGACCTAAAAGGGCCATCTGTACCCGTACTTTTGTTCGAGTCCACTTACGCAGCAAAAAACAACTGCGTAGATTGAGTGGATGGCAACATTGCCTGCATCATTGCATGTGTTATGGGCGTCCGGCAACGATGCATGCGTAGACCCAAAAATAATGAAGGTTAATCACTTGCGCTGTAGCCAAGAGAAGCTGCAGAGGCTGCGGCATGTAGCGGACCCTTCTCCTTCTGATACAATCCTCAGTTCCTCATCCGCCTTAACCATGGACGCCCTCTCGCATCTGCCAGATGACGTGCTTGTGGAGATCCTCGTCCACTAGCGGGCCTGATACATCGCCGCGTGGTGTGCAGGAGCTGGCGCTCCGCCATACCCCACCAGAACATCAACTGCACCGGCTCGCAAAGAAATAAAGGTAGGGGTCACCATCTGAAGAAACAACAACAGAGGAAAAATAAAAAGAACATACGCTTCAATTTTACGGTGGAGGACCAGAAGAGGAGATGACCCATGATGGGCCTCTTGATTTCCATGCGGCAGAGCCATGCCATGGAACCAACCTTTATATACTGTAGATCATAGTGGAGAGGTAAGGACCAGCTTTGTGGAGCAGCGTCTGTTCGGTTGCCTAGATCGTAACTGATTGAAGGAAGCGCCTCGAGCAGGCGAAGGGATATGGGACAGGAAGGAGGAAGCAAGCCACTCGATGGTGGGGAACGGGATAGGAAGGGAATGACAGGGGTTGCCTTGAATTAGGTGGCTATCCATAATGCATGACTTGATTTTTAGTTTGACTTCTGACTGTTCGCTTGGTTCACCAGGAAAAGCTAGGTACGACTACTAAATAGAAATTGATTCACACAATTTTATTGTAAACAAATAGAAAAAAGATGACGCAGTGGGACCGCTGAGGTGGATAGGCTGCATGTCAAGAGAAATATGATAGTGGGGATGAGCTATTTAGGTATTATAGATACGGAGGGAGGTGCACATGTTAGCTGCATACTCCGCCGTCTGGTGCTACTGTTTATTTTCTTTAGAATCGGCTCGTTGACCATACAAAATCACGTTTTTTTGCTGGAAAAAAGTTACAATCATGTTGCATATACTTGAAACGAAAGAAGGCGTCTTTTCTCCCTCAAAAAAAAGAAGGCGTCGTTTATGGCCTGAAAGATGAAATCCCATCTGCCAATTTCGCCCTTCTGATTCGCTGGACAATAGCAGAGTACATATTCTTCTCTTTTCTGGTGATCCGGTCATTATTTCCCAATCACTAGGACCTCACATTCTGCGCGGAAATTGGCAGGTTGCTGGGGGCTGGTGAGTTGAGCAGAGAAGGGGAAAGGGAATGAGAGTTTGCAAGTGAGTGTTTAGTAGGGGATTACGCATGGAAAGTTGTTGTTTAGTCCAAAACTAATGTTTGGTGTGTGGTGGGAATTATCAGGGGAAATTTAGGAGAAAGTAATGTCCCATGTGAATTAACAGGGTAAGGGCACGAAAGAGATAGATGACAATTAAGCTCCTTAATTACATTTTCCCTTCTCTCCTCACCTCACTAGCCCCCACAAACGAGGTCATCTAAACAAGTCAGGAAGACATCGTCCCCTACCGCTCTAGAGAAACACGGGGCGGTCTGGGACGAAGGTTCCTTTGTAGAACACCAGTGAAGGCACGGCCTCCGCCCCCTCTATTCGCTGCTCCGGGGGCAGGTGGAGGTGGAGGATCCCGTTTTCCTTCCATGGTGTTTGCATAGATAGGGTCTATGTTTCAAAGATGATTCAAGTAAAAAGCTTCAGTAGTATGATAGATTTTGGGTGGTTCTTCAACCATTGGTTTAGTAGGTACAACTATTTTTTTGGTATTTTGTGTTTCCTACCCATACCTAAAGATAGAAAACAAGAGTACAAAATAAAAACTACTTAGTGATAAAACAAACAAGCACACATGAGAATATTCACCCCACGCTATTGCTCCCCGGCAATGGCACCAGAAAAAGGTCTTGATAACCCCAAAGTATAGGGGATCGTTTGTAGCCTTCTTCGACAAATAAGAGTGTCGAACCCAACGAGGAGCTAAAGGTAGAACAAATATTCCCTCAAGTTCTATCGACCACCGATACAACTTTACGCACACTTGACGTTTGCTTTACCTAAAACAAGTATGAAACTATTTTGCAAGAATAAAACTACGAGTAATTTGCGAGAATAAAACTATGAATAAATTGTAAGGTAATAAAATTGGATAGCTTTTTTCAACAAGAAAGTCATTTGTCCCAAGGTAATCGATAACAAGTACCGGTAACCATTCTTGTAATTTTATATGAGGGAGAGGCATGAGACATACTTTCTCTACTTAGATCATATGCACTTATGATTGGAACTCTAGCAAGCATCTACAACAGTAAAGATCATTAAGGTCGTGAAACCCAACCATAGCATTAAGTACCAAGTCCTCTTTACTCCCATACGCCATAACTCCCTTATCCGCGTTTAGGCTGTTGTCATCCCCCGCAACACTGACAATAAGCAAACCATGAACATATTGCAACACCCTACAGTGGCGATCCCTCATGTTTGCGCGAGACGGAGAGCACCGTAGGACAGCACCATAAATAAAATATACAATCATACCAACCAAGATCACGATTAACCCATAGGACAAAACGGATCTACTCAAACATCATAGGATAGCCAAATATCATTGGGAAATAATATATGGAGTTGAGCACCATGTTTAAGTATAAATTACAGCGGGGAGAAGGGGTGTTACACCGCTGCATAGAGGGGGAGAGAGTTGGTGTTGACGGTAGCAAGATTGTTGATGTAGATCGCCGTCACGATCCTTGCCCCGGTGGCACTCCGGCGCCACCGGGAGGGAGGAGGAGAGAGCCCCCCTCCTTCTTCTTCTTCCTTGGCCTCCCCCCTAGATGGGAGGAGGGTTCCCCCTCTGGTCCATGGCCTCCATGGCGGTGGAGGGGCGGGAGCCCCTCGGAGATTGGATCTCCCTCTCTGTTCTCTTCTGTTTCGTGCTCCCCAATTCTGACCCTTCATGATTTCTTAAATTCCCGGAGATCCGGAACTCTGATTGCGCTGAAATTTTACATGATTTTTTCCATAAATTATCTTTCTTGCGCCAGAAGAAAGGCCCCAACCGACCTTCGAGGAGGGCACAAGATACCTGGGCGCGCCAGGGGGTGCCCAGCGCACCCTGGTGGTTTGCGGTCACTGTGGCCCCCCATTTGCGTTGATTCCACCTCCCAAAAATCATGAATATTCCAAATTAATTCTCCGTAAATTTTTATCACGTTTGGACTTCATTTGATATGGATTTTCTGTGAAACAAAAAAACATGCAAGAAACAGGAACTGGCACTGGGCACTGGATCAATAGGTTAGTCCAATAAATCATATAAAAAGTTGCCAAAAATATGTGACAGTTGTATAATATTGGCATGATACAATCAAAAATTATAAATACGACGGAGACGTATCAAACCCAGCAACACAGTCCATAACCAAAAATAAGAAAGAAATGGGCTACGCGAGCCGTTGCTAAACAACCCGAGTTGCCTTGCTCCCCATCACATGTTTATATTTTTGACCACCCAAAAAACATGTTTATATTTTAAGGTGCATTAAGTCGATGCATGTAGGATTAAGAGAAAATTCACCGATGGGTGGAGAAGTCTTTGATCATTTAATGGTCATGCATGTGTGCGTTGCAATTAAGCATCGATAGATATGATTTTTAATAGAAAAAATAAGCACACTAATTGAGTACCATTGCAAACTATAAAATTTATTCCATCACCATCTCTACCTTGGCTGAAAAGATTTTTGAATTGAACCCTTTATTGAACCGGGAGGTAGGGAGTAAAGAGTTATTTTTTTAGAAAAATAGGAAGGCTTCCCCGACCCCATTGCAAAGAAAGAAGCCTAACATGTAGGTCTAGAGCAACACAACGGCCTGTAAGGCCAAGTTAAACCCAAGTTCGGAACTGGAAAACGTAAACATCCACGGTACAGCCAACTAAGATTCCTCCCATACACTCAAAAAATTAGTGGCGATTCCATGCAAGCGGCTTCGAGGGTCAACACCGGGCTCCCTTCCATCACCACAGAGTGCAGCTTCGGTGTGATCTCTCCTCTATCCGCTCCAGAACATGTAGCCGGGTGGCGCCTGTCCTCCAGTCCCAATTCTACCCCCCAATCCAGCTGGAAAGGGGGTAGGATCATTTGCTGAACATGAAGACACAAATCTTTCATCTGGGAAGTCATATGGTCCTTGAATATGACCTCCCATTTTCTTATTAATCTTAAGACTAGCCACCAAATATGGTTAGGAGAAATCGAGGGAGCACCATAAAAATCATGCTATTTCTGTGTTTCCATAGAACCCAGAGAGCAACAACATTAACAACGTTTAATGCATCTTGTTTCTTCCCTATTGCCCAGAGAGAAGCAACATAAGAGAAATCCACCCCTAAATCTCTACCAAATAACAATTTGATCATGTTTGAGATTTGTTTGGCTACAATCCAATCAAAGAAAAGATGTTGTATAGATTATTTACATGAACAATACTCACAATCTTTAGGCCTCACTATTGCAGGATGCTGCTAACGCGACACTACGATCAGAGACCCTTCGAGAAACTGTGTGCGATGCAATAATCGCAAACGGTGGTGTATGAAAACCGTCAAAAATGTATAAAACGTTTGCGATGACGGATGCATCAAACACGGTTCAGATTTAGTTGCGTGTGTGATACGTCTCCAACGTATCTATTTTTCCAAACACTTTTGCCCTTGTTTTGGACTCTAACTTGCATGATTAGAATGTAACTAACCCGGACTAACGTTGTTTTCAGCAGAACTGCCATGGTGTTATTTTTGTGCAGAAATAAAGGTTCTCGGAATGACCTGAAACTTGACGGAGCCACCTTTTGGAATTAATAAAAAATACTGGCGAAAGAATCAAACGAAGGGGGCCCACACCCTGGCCACGAGGTGGGGGGCACGCCTACCCCCCTGGGCGCGCCCTCCTGCCTCGTGGGCCCCCTGGAGCTCCACCGACCTCAACTGCAACTCGATATATTCACGTTCGGGGAGAAAAAATGAGAGAGAAGGATTCATCGCGTTTTACGATATGGAGCCGCCGCCAAGCCCTAATCTTCCTCGGGAGGGCTGATCTGGAGTCCGTTCGGAGCTCCGGAGAGGTGAATCTGTCGCCATCGTCATCATCAACCATCCTCCATCACCAATTTCATGATGCTCACCGCCATGCGTGAGTAATCCCATCGTAGGCTTGCTGGAGGGTGATGGGTTGGATGAGATTTACCATGTAATCGAGTTAGATTTGTTAGGGTTTGATCCATAGTATCCATTATGTTCTAAGATTGATGTTGCTATGACTTTGCTATGCTTAATGCTTGTCACTAGGGCCCGAGTGCCATGATTTCAGATCTGAACCTATTACGTTTTCATGAATATATGTGAGTTCTTGATCCTATCTTGCAAGTCAATAGTCACCTACTATGTGTTATGATCCGGCAACCCCGAAGTGACAATAATCGGGACCACTCCCGGTGATGACCGTAGTTTGAGGAGTTCATGTATTCACTAAGTGTTAATGCTTTGGTCCGGTACTTTATTAAAAGGAGGCCTTAATATACCTTCGTTTCCAATAGGACACTGATACATCTCCAATGTATCTATATTTTTTGATTGCTCCATGCTATATTATCTTCTGTTTTGGACATTATTGGGCTTTATTATTCACTTTTATATTATTTTTGGGACTAAGCTATTAACCGGAGGCCCAACCCAGAATTGCTGTTTTTTGGCCTATTTCAGAGTTTCGCAGAAAAAGAATATCAAACGGAGTCCAAACGGAATGAAACCTTCGGGAACGTGATTTTTGGAACGAACATGATCCAGGAGACTTGGACCCTAAGTCAAGGAAGCTTCGAGGAAGCCACGAGGTAGGGGGGCGCGCCTACTGATGAAGTCATGTACCTGGGGTAGGGTCATAGACCTGCCCAAAGGTACCCTCCACAAGGACACTCGCAAGAGAAGCGGCCTTCCAGTCGACCTGGTAGGTTTCCACTCGACAGATTCAAAGACACTCGACCATGAAGACCGACTCGACCACCAGGAGTCCAAGAGCCACTCGGTGCTCAAACGGTCTGTAGTTAAGTAGTCTTTATGATCTTAATGACACTTTATGTAAGGCGTTACCAGTAACGCCTAGCCTTAACGCACTTTAAACCCTCTGCTACGTGGGTTGGCTGGGGTCCTGGCGCACTCTATATAAGCCACCCCCCTCCACAGGTAGAAGGGTTCGCACCCCTGTAACACATACGCATATAATCCAGTCGACCGCCTCCGGGCTCCGAGACGTAGGGATATTACTTCCTCCGAGAAGGGCCTGAACTCGTAAATCCCTTGCGTATACAACTACTCCATAGCTAGGAACTTGCCTCTCCATACCTACCCCCCATTCTACTGTCAGACTTAGAACCACGACAGTTGGCGCCCACCTTGGGGCAGGTGTTCTAGCGATTTGTTGGATAAGTTGGGATTCTTTCGATCTCCGACATCATGGTTTCAGGTGGAGTTCTGGTCGACGGTCACGAGATCCGTCTCGGTGCGCTCACGTTCGTCGCCGACGACTCCGCTTGGCTTCAGGAGGCTCCACTCGACGTGGACGCGCTCCCCGTCCGCGGGGCGACACACTTTCGCGCGTGTGTCCGCGGCGTTCTCCTGCGGCAACCGTCGACCCAGTATGGGCCGGCACCTGTGCTGTCCTCGCTCCCAGTCTCCCGCCGGCACAAGCGTTCCGGTCGGTCGAGGCTTCAACTGTGGGTGAGACATGCGGTGGCCCGCCAGTCGGCCACCCCCCAAGTCGCGGCAATCGAGCCCGACGAATCTCTCTACGGCCTGTTCGACTAGCTCCGCAGAGACTGCGTCCGAATGCGATAGCAGTGACCCGGCGGCAGAGGTTCTGATGGTCGATGGACCACGCAGTCCCCCCGGATTCACCCGCACCAACGGAGGTGACGGTGGAGGCGATCCGGAGCAAGCCCACGAAGAGTACTTGCCCGAGCCCCTCACTTCGCTCCAGAGAGAGGAGCTTCGCCGTCGGAACATGGATGCTCTTCACACTCCTATCGTTGGAGAAACCCCCGAGGCTCGTGCCTTGGAGGATGCGCGCTTGGCCAACCTGGCTGAGCGCACTCGACTGGAGAACCTTCAGCGAGTACTCGACGAGCGCGCACGACCAAGGGTTCCAGAATCCAGTCGACGTCAGCTCTTTCAACCGCCAACTCAGGTATATCGAACTCCGATTCAGAATTTAGCAGCTGCCGCCCGTATAGCAGAGTCAATTCAGCCTTCCCAGTCGGAGGCGGGTAGAGGTTTGCTGCAAATCAGAGATCTGGTCCGGGCAGCAGGAGATCAAAACTCAGTTGTATCACAGTCACGGAACAGGATTCACAGCCGATCCGTCACTGCGAATTTAGTCCAGTCAGCCCACAGTCCGAGATCGCCCCCGAGGCGTGAGGAACGTGGGGGCCGGCGTGATGATCAGTACAAGGGCCGCGAGCAGTATGAGCACCGATTCGATCGCAACGATCGACGTCGAGTGCCCACTCCTCCCCCAAGGGGTGGATCATACGCTCCTCGGCAGCAGGACGACAGACGCCATCACAGTGTTGGGCGAAGAGTTCCAGTCGACCCCAGGGAACCAGGCTTTGATGCGAGATCTATTATCGTTCAAGGTTTGGTAGACAGGAACAGAGCTCACCGAGACGGCCATGATAGAGATGTTCCCTCTAGTAGCAGAGTTCATGTCTCGGGACCAGAGTGTTTCAGCAGAGCCATCAGAGCCGCGGTGATTCCTCCCAACTTCAGGTTGGCGACTGGAATCAGGAAGTTCACTGGTGAATCCAAGCCTGACACTTGGCTTGAAGATTACCGAGTGGCTGTTCAGATCGGCGGTGGCAACGATGAGGTAGCCATGAAACATTTGCCTCGGAGGGTTCAGCCAGGGCGTGGTTGAATCAGTTAGCACCCAGCAGTATTTACACTTGGGAAGATCTTGCCCGAGTGTTTGTCAGGACATTTGAAGGAACTTGCAAACGACCAACAGGATTAACGGAGTTGCAATCGTGTGTGCAAAAGTCGAGTGAAACTTTGAGAGATTATATCCAGAGGTGGATCACTTTGCACCACATAGTCGAGAATGTATCTGATCACCAGGCAGTCTGTGCCTTCAAAGAAGGTGTCAAGAACAGAGAGTTGAGTTTGAAATTTGGTTGAACCGGAGATATGACCCTGAGTCGGATGATGGAGATTGCCACCAAGTATGCAAATGGTGAAGAAGAGGATCGGCTCCGGAGTGGTAAATATAAATCGGCCGCCAATGAGGCCGGCGCAGGAAATTCCAGTCGGAAGCAGAAGCGCAAAGCCGAGCCAGCCGCTCCCGGAGAGGCCTTGGCTGTGACCCCAGGAAAGTTCAAGGGGAAACCCAAGGGTCCTTGGAACCCCAAGAAGGTGAAATACTAGGATGGAAACGACGTGTTGGATTTGCCATGTCATATTCATACAAAGAAAGATGAAGAGGGTAAACTCATTTACCCGAAACATACCACTCGACAGTGTCGGCTCTTGATTCAGCAGTTCCAAGGGAAACAGCTCAAGGATAAGGATAAGGAAACAGACAAAGTTGAGGACAAAGATGACAGTGATGATGGATATCCCCAGGTCAATTCCACCCTGATGATTTTTGCTGACGTCGAAAGCAAAAGTCGATTGAAGGTTATCAATCGGGAAGTGAACTTGGTTGCTCTGGTGACTCCCAATTATCTGAAATGTTCCCAGACCGCCATCACATTCGACCAGTCTGATCACCCGACGCACATTGCCACCCCTGGGAGGCAAGCATTGGTGGTCGACCCAGTTGTTGAGGGCACTCGACTGACCAAAGTCCTGATGGATGGTGGTAGTGGCCTGAACATATTGTACGCGGAGACGTTGAAAGGAATGGGCATTCCGATGTCCAGACTCAGTACCAGTAGCATGAGTTTCCACGGAGTCATTCCTGGAAAGAAGGCCGAGTCACTCGGCCAAATTGCTCTTGAGGTAGTTTTTGCTGATTCGAAGCATTTCCGGAAAGAAAGGTTGACCTTTGAGGTCGTAGATTTCCAGAGCGCTTATCACGCTATTCTGGGAAGGCCAGCTTATGCACGTTTCATGGCCCGACCATGTTACGTGTATCTTAAACTAAAGATGCCTAGTCCCAAAGGCGTGATCACTGTAACGGGCAATCGGAAGAAGGCGGAAGAGTGCTTCCAGAAAGGCTCTAAGATCGCCGATGCTCAGTTGGCAGTGGTAGAGCTACAAGAGTATCAGAAAACTGCAGATCCGAGTGATTTGTTGCGAGCTAAGAAGCCTGCTACGGAGTCAGCATTTCAGTCGACTGGTGAGATGAAACAGGTTCATATTCACCCGACTGATCCCAATGCTGCTCCGACCAACATCTCAACAACACTCGACTCAAAATAGGAAGAAGCGCTCATCCAGTTCCTCCGTGAGAATTGGGACATCTTTGCATGGAAGCCTGCTGACATGCCGGGTGTTCCCAGGGAGCTGGCTGAGCATCGCCTACGAGTCGACCCAAAATTCAAACCGGTTAAAGAATATCTTCGGCGGTCTTCCGTCCAGAAGAGAAAGGCCATTGGCGAGGAGGTGGCTCGGCTCTTAGCGGCAGAGTTCATCCGAGAGATCTACCACTCCGAGTGGCTCGCCAATGTCGTCATGGTTCCCAAGAAGGACAAGTCGTTGCGCATGTGCATCGATTTCAAGCATATCAATCGGGCCTGCCCAAAAGATCATTTCCCTCTTCCTCGCATTGACCAAATAGTCGACTCAACTGCGGGATGTGAGAGGTTGTCTTTTTTAGACGCCTATTCCGGGTACCATCAGATTCGTCTGTATGGACCTGATGAGATTAAAACAGCGTTCATCACTCCATTCGGGTGCTTCTGTTATGTCACCATGCCATTCGGTCTCAAGAACGCCGGAGCCACATTCATGAGGATGATTCAGAAGTGTTTGCTCACTCAAATCAGTCGGAATGTAGAAGCGTACAACGATGATATAGTGGTCAAGTCACGAAAGGGTTACGACCTGTTGACTGACCTTGCTGAAACATCTGCAAATCTCAGGAGGTATGATATCAAGCTTAACCCATCAAAGTGCACATTTGGAGTTCCTGGTGGAAAGTTACTCGGTTTTCTCATTTCTGAGCGAGGAATCGATGCTAACCCCGAAAAGGTTGGCACCATACTCCGAATGAAGCGCCGTGTGCGTGTGCACGATGTCCAGAAACTTACTGGATGCTTGGCCGCTTTAAGTCGATTCATCTCTCGCCTCGGTGAAAAGGCATTGCCTCTTTACCGATTGATGAAGAAGTCAGACAAGTTCGAGTGGACTCTAGAAGCTGATGCAGCGTTTGCAGAGCTCAAAGCTCTGCTCTCCACCCAGCCGGTGCTTGCTGCCCTAATCAGCAAAGAGCCTTTGCTGCTTTACATTGCAGCCACTGGACAAGTCGTCAATACCGTACTTACGGTCGAGCGGGAAGAAGAAGGAAAAGCCTTCAAAGTTCAACGCCCAGTTTATTATCTTTCTGAAGTACTGACCCCATCAAAGCAAAGATACCCTCACTATCAGAAGCTTGTTTATGGGATCTATATGACCACAAAGAAGGTTGCTCATTATTTCTCCGATCATTCCATTACAGTCGTCAGCGATGCCCCATTGTCGGAAATTCTTCACAACAGAGATGGAACTGGTCGAGTAGCAAAATGGACGATTGAACTCCTTCCCCTAGATATCAAATTCGAGGCAAAGAAAGCCATCAAGTCCCAAACAATAGCAGACTTCCTCGCCGAGTGGACTGAACAGCAGCTTCCGACTCAAGTTCACTCGGAGCACTGGACTATGTTTTTCGACGGTTCCAAGATGCTGAACGATTCTGGTGCATGGGTTGTATTGGTTTCCCCCCGAGGAGATAGGCTCAAGTATGTTCTACAGATTCACTTTGATTCTTCCAACAACGAAGCAGAATATGAAGCACTCCTGTATGGGTTGCGCATGGCCATTTCACTCAGCGTTCGTCGCCTTATGGTCTACGGCGACTCGGATCTGGTTGTTAATCAAGTGATGAAGGAGTGGGATGTCAGAAGCCCAGCTATGACAGGTTATTGTAATGCAGTGAGAAAGCTGGAGAAGAAATTCGAGGGGTTAGAGCTTCATCATATACCCCGACTGAAAAATCAAGCTGCAGATGATTTGGCGAAGGTAGGATCCAAGAGGGAAGCCGTTCCTGGTGATGTATTTTTGGAGCACATTCATGCACCATCAGTGCAGGAGGATCCTTTCACAGAAGAAGCCCTGCAGCAAAAGAGTGCCGATGATCCGACTGAAGTTGAGGTCCCAGCCGTGGTCGACCTAATTATGGAAGTTGTGGTCATCACTCCCGACTGGACGGTGCCGTACATCGCATATATCCTAAGGAAAGAGCTCCCAAAGAATGAAGAAGAGGCTCGACAGATCGTCCGACGATCCAAGGCCTTTACAGTGATCAAGGGACAGTTGTTTAACGAAAGCGTGACTGGAGTCGGCCAGAAGTGTATCACGCCAGAAGAAGGTCAGATAATTCTTGAGGATATCCACTCGGGGACCTGTGGCCATCATGCGTCCTCTCGGACCATTGTGGCAAAAGCGTACCGAGCGGGTTTCTACTGGCCGAAAGCAAATGAAATGGCAAAAGAAATAGTTGACAAGTGCGAAGGATGCCAGTTCTATTCCAACATGTCGCACAAGCCCGCCTCAGCCTTGAAGACCATTCCACTCGTCTGGCCCTTCGCTGTTTGGGGATTGGACATGATTGGACCATTGAGAACTGGCAGAAGCGGCTTCACTCATTTTCTAGTAGCAGTCGACAAGTTCACCAAGTGGATCAAAGCCAAGCCCATCAAGAACCTCGATGCATGCACTGCTATCAGTTTCATCAGAGAGTTGATATTCAGATTTGGAGTTCCGCATAGCATCATCACCGACAATGGGTCAAACTTCGATAATGACAAGTTCAAAGCCTTCTGCGCCTCTCAAGGCACGCGGGTCGACTATGCTTCAGTGGCTCATCCTCAGTCGAATGGACAATCAGAACGTGCAAATGGCCTCATTCTCAAAGGGCTGAAACCACGGCTGATGCATGATCTGAAACACGCAGTAGGAGCTTGGGTCGACGAACTTCCATCAGTTCTCTGGGGATTGAGGACCACTCCTAATCGGTCGACTGGGAGAACCCCATTCTTCCTGGTCTATGGAGCTGAAGCAGTGCTGCCGAGTGACCTCCTTCACAATGCGCCTCGAGTCGAACTATACTCTGAAGAAGAAGCAGAACAAGCCCGGCAAGATGCAGTTGACCTCTTGGAAGAGGAGAGAGAAATGGCCCTGATCCGCTCGACTATCTATCAGCAAGACTTGCGTCGATTCCATGCCAGAAATGTGAAGAGTCGAGCCTTCCAAGAGGGAGATTTGGTCCTCCGAGTGGATCAACAGAAACCACACAAGCTCGCTCCCACTTGGGAAGGTCCCTTCATCGTCACAAGAGTTCTCCACAACGGAGCGTATCATTTCTACAACGTTGATCGCCAGATCGACGAGCCTCGAGCTTGGAACGCGGAGCTGCTCCGCCCCTTTTACACTTAATACTCACTCGGTTGAGATGTAATAGAAGTACTTTTGTAGTTTGTTTATCTAAGACAAAAATTTTATAATTTTCCCAGTGATTGTTATTACTTTTTGTTGAAATTTCCCCCAGTGGGTGGCTTAGTCGCGAATCCGGTTCGCCTAAGTTTGTAAAAAAAAATCCTTACCGAGTGGCGAGCCAGTCTCCCACTCGGGGGCTTAGCTGCGAATCTGCTTCGCCTAAGTATTCAAAATCCTACCGAGTGGCGAGCCAGTCTCCCACTCGGGGGCTTAGCTGTAGTCCAAGTACTCGCCTAAGTATTCAAAATCCTACCGAGTGGCGAGCCAGTCTCCCACTCGGGGGCTTAGTTGCAGTCCAAGTACTCGCCTAAGTATTCAAAATCCTACCAAGTGGCGAGCCAGTCTCCCACTCAGGGGCTTAGCTGCAGTCCAAGTACTCGCCTAAGTATTCAAAATCCTACCGAGTGGCGAGCCAGCCTCCCACTCGGAGGCTTAGCTGCAGTCCAAGTACTCGCCTAAGTATTCAAAATCCTACCGAGTGGCGAGCCAGCCTCCCACTCGGAGGCTTAGCTGCAGTCCAAGTACTCGCCTAAGTATTCAAATCCTACCGAGTGGTGAGCCAGCCTCCCACTCGGGGGCTTGCAACAGCCCAAGGATTCGCCATAAAAATCCTACCGAGTGGAGAGCAAACCTCCCACTCAGAGGCTTAGCTGCAGCCCAGTGCTCGCCTAAGTAATAGAAATCCTACCGAGTGGTGAGCAAACCTCTCACTCGGGGGCTTAGCTGCAGCCCAGCGCTCGCCTAAGTAATAGAAATCCTACCGAGTGGAGAGCAAACCTCCCACTCGGAGGCTTAGCTGCAGCCCAGTGCTCGCCTAAGTAATAGAAATCCTACCGAGTGGAGAGCAAACCTCCCACTCGGAGGCTTAGCTGCAGCCCAGTGCTCGCCTAAGTAATAGAAATCCTAC
>LR880970.1:687457104-687471494 GCA_904067115.1 Aegilops sharonensis
GGTGTTATGTTCCTTGATTTTGCGTTCCTTACACGGTTGGGTGATTTATGGGACCCCCTTGACAGTTCGCTTTGAATAAGACTCCTCCAGCAAGGCCCAACTTTGGTTTTACCATTTGCCACCTAAGCCTTTTTCCCCCGGGTTTTCGCGAGCCCGAGGGTCATCTTTATTTTAACCCCCGGGCCAGTTCTCCTCTGAGTGCTGGTCCAACCTGTCAGCCGCCGGTGGCCATCAGGGGCAACTCTGAGATGGCCTATCGGAAGCTTGGACAATCCGGTGTGCCCTGAGAACGAGATATGTGCAGCTCCTATCGGGATTTGTCGGCACATTCGGGCGGCTTTGCTGGTCTTGTTTTATTGCTGTCAAAATGTCTTGTAGTCCGGGATTCCGAGACTGATCGGGTCTTCCCGGTAGAAGGAATATCCTTCGTTGACCGTGAGAGCTTATAATGGGCTAAGTTGGGACACCCCTGCAGGGTATTATCTTTCGAAAGCCGTGCCCGCGGTTATGAGGCAGATGGGAATTTGTTAATGTCTGGTTGTAGAAAACCCGAAGTTGACCTTGTTTAAAACACATCAACCGCGTGTGTAACCGTGATGGTCTCTTCTCGGCGGAGTCCGGGAAGTGAACACGGTGTTGGAGTAATGTTTGACGTAAGTAGTTCAGGATCACTTCTTGATCGCTACTAGCTTCACGACCGTGCTTTGCTCCTCTTCTCGCTCTCTTTTGCGAATGTAGCCACCCTATATGCTAGTCGCTTGTTGCAGCTCCACCTCACAACTTTGTCCTTCCTATAAGCTTAAATAGTCTTGATCTCGCGGGTGTGAGATTGCTGAGTCCCCATGACTCACATATTCTACCAAAACAGTTGCAGGTGCCGACGATGCCAGTGCAGATGACGCAACCGAGCTCAAGTGGGAGTTCGACGAGGAACGTGGTCGCTACTATGTGTCTTTTCCTGATGATCAGTAGTGTTGCCCAGTTGGGACGATCGGGGATCTGTGTAGCATTTGGGGTAGTCTTCTTTTATTTTGGTTCCGTAGTCGGACCTTGAGTGTAATCTGGATGATGGATGTTTATTTATGTATTGTGTGAAGTGGCGACTGTAAGCCAACTATGTATCTCTTTCCCTTATGTATTACATGGGTTGTGTGAAGATTACCTCACTTGCGACATTGCTTTCAATGCGGTTATGCCTCTAAGTCGTGCTTCGACACGTGGGAGATATAGCCGCATCGAGGGCGTTACACAGGGTGTTTGCAATTCATTCCCATTTCTTGCATGGGACCTAAACATGCAACCAAGGACACATATTTGATTTTTCAACCAGTTTATATGCACTGGAGCATGTGCATGTAGTTCAAATTTGAATTATGCGCATAAAATGCTTGGGAAACCCAGTTAATGTATAAAAATGTCCAAACGAACCCCGAAAAATTCCAAAATTGAACCCAACACTCCTGTTGTTCTATGTTGATACTCAGAGAATTTTGAAAGCAATAAGAGGCAATGGATATCGTTTCGTCCCAAAGGTGGCACGTTCCCTACCGAAACCATCACCCTTGTTGTGAGACGCTTTGGTTTGTGAGAAGCTTATACCCAAACCTGCCTCAAAAGGGACAAAAATTTTACCACGGCATGTTGATGCCGCTCCATGATAGCATGCTAAGTTTCATGAATTTCAAATGAGTTTTGGATTTATTAAAATTTAAAAACCAGGTATCTCAATGTTTGCGGCCGAGTGACGATGGCAGGGTGTTTTAAATTCATTCTCATTTCTTGTATGGGACCTAAGCACGCAACCAAGGACACATATTTGACTTTTCAACCAGTTTATATGCACTAGAGCATGTGCATGTAGTTCAAATTTTAATTATGCGCATAAAATGCCTGGGAAACCCAGTTAATGTATAAAAATGTCAAAACGAACCCCGAAAAATTCCAAAATTGAACACAACACTCCTGTTGTTCTATGTTGACTCTCGGAAAATTTTGAAAGCAACAAGAGGCAACAGATATCGTTTCGTCCCCAAAGGTGGCACGTTCCCAACCGAAACCATCACGCTTGTTGTGAGAAGCTCTGGTTTGTGAGAAGCTTATACCCAAACCTGCCCCCAAATGGGACAAAAAATTTACCACGGCATGTTGATGCCGCTCCATTATAGCATGCCAAGTTTCATGAATTTCAGACGAGTTTTGGATTTACTAGAATTTAAAAACCAGGTATCTCAATGTTTGCGGCCGAGTGACGGTGGTAGGGTGTTTGAAATTCATTCTCATTTCTTGCATGGGACCTAAGCATGCACCCAAGGACACATATTTGATTTTTCAACTAGTTTATGTGCACTGGAGCATGTGCACGTAGTTCAAATTTGAATTATGCGCATCAAATGCCTGGGAAACCCCGTTAATATATGAAAACATCCAAACGAACCCTGAATAATTCCAATTTTTTTGACGACACACCTATAGTTGCATGTTCACTGCAGATAAAAGTTCTAATAATTCAAACACCATCCTTTGTAGCAGTGACCCCATTACGTAATTCAAATCAAGACGATAAATCAAGTAGATCGCACACAGTTTATTATCACCAACCATGTGAGATGCATCACAAAATGTCTTGGAGCACCGTCGGTGTATAGTACGCCTATCGCTTACGCGAGAAGGTGCGTCGGCTACAGTCCACAGCCGGCATGTCAAGCACACTAGCTCACTCCCCAAATATCATTTCACTGTTCATTCATCATCGGTGAAAGATGGGGACGTGGACCCATGTCGTGAGGGCAACTTCGGCGGCCCACTCCGGCGAGAGCGCGGTCGCAGCTGCCAGGCGCGTGCTAACAAGCTTCGTGAGGGCGACCGCAGTCTGCGTCTGGGCGGCCAAGGCAGCCCAAACGGCCGTTGTTGCTTCTCAAGCGGCCTTAGCCGTGGTGGAGGCTGCCACTACCATGTCGAGGCCGTCGACGCCCAGCTCGTGGCAGTCATCGCACAAATTGAACGAAGCTTCTTTGACAACGGTCGGCAACCGACGGCCGAAGAGCTGGAAATCGCCGAGAGAGTTCGAGTAGCCGTCCGTTCCTGCGTGGCATACCTTGCCACGATGGAGCCCGCCAGAGCCCAGATCGCGGCCGCCCACGCCCAGCTCGTGGCAGCCTATGCCAAAGATACGGCGGATGCGGATGGCGAGATGCTTGCCGAGTATGGTGCAATTGATGCCATGGAGTCTCTTCCCCAGGAGACCATCGAGCGGGAGCTGGACATGGAGGCGGCAGCGAAGATCGACGAGCACCGACCGTAGTAGTACTCTTTGTTTTGTTTAATTAAGAGCGCCGATCTTTAATTTGTTAGAGTAATGTTTAGGTCAGCTAGCTCTGTTTAATTGCTGAACTTGCTCGATTAAGAAGTGTGGGTGTGTTGTAGTCTCCTTTGTGTACCCAAATTATGCAATGACGTGGATGACCACTGTAACCAGGGAAATTCGAACCAAAATTTTTGACGTTCAAACTCAACACACATGGGTTAGGCTATCTGAATCATTTGTGATGTTCACATATCGTACACAGTTCTGAATAAGGGACCGTGTCTGATGACACTTTGCGCGCCAGTTTTTTGGCTGAAGCGATTCCAAATTTTCGGCTTCCACGGAAATATCTACCTCCCCGCCCCCCTCCCCCTTACCAAAAGCCACATTTCCCCTGTTTCTGCCTTCCTTTCTAAGTTGAAACCTTCACTCCTTGCTTGCAGCGCCGCCTCCTCGCCGGTGACCCTCCTTCACGCTGCTCGACCACGCCTATCCAGGTAGGTAATCCACACCGGACGCCCATCCTCCTCCTCCTTCCACATCCCACATGCCCCGACTGCCGGCGCGAGCGCGACACCTTCCACCCAAATCACCGACCCCTCCACCAAATAAGCGTCGGCCTAAGCCATGGTGCCCGTAGTATAGCCAGGATCTCAAGGAGCATTTGGCAGCGGAGAAGCAAATCGCGGCCGCACACGCGGATGAGGTCGCGATGGCTGCCATTCGTGCCGACCCCTAGATCTTGGAGGAGCACCTCGCCATCGAAGCCACCGTTGACGCCTCGCGCGCCGACGCCGCGACGCAGTTGGCTGCTTTAAACTACAGTTTGTGGCATTTTCTTGAGGCCATCGTTTGCTAGCTACTGCCTTTCCTTAACAAATTCTAGTGAATTGTGCTATCTAATTTTACCATGCAATCTTCTGCTATAGTGTATATGTTCTATATGTCGTGCAATGTGGTGTTCAGTTAACTGCTTGGTTCAATTCTGCAAATGTGATGTTCAATTCTTCAGGGTGCAATATTTTCAAGTTGTTAAGCATGCTTGGTTTGGTTAACTGTCCTATCTTCTATTACGAGTATGTTATATTGTGCAATGTGGTGCTCAATAACGTTTGGTTCATTTGTTGTGGTGTTTAGACTGCTTGGTTCAATTCTGCAATGCGATGTTCAATTGCTGTGGCTGCATTCTATTATTGTGTACCATGTAAGGAATAAATCAAATTTGGTTGTACTAAATACATGAGAAACAAATACAATTGCTATATTTCTAAATTGTTAAGCATGCTTGGTTTGGTTAACTATCTGATCTTATATTAGGAGTATGTTATATTGTGCAATCTGGTGCTCAGTTAACGTTTGGTTCATTTGTTGTGGTGTTTAGTTAAATGCTTGGTTCAATTCTGCAATGCATGTTCAATTGTTGTGGCTGCATTCTGTTATTGTATACCATGTGAGGAATAAATCGAACTTGGCTGCACTTAATACATGAGAAACATATACAAGTGCTATATTTCCTAGTTCTTAATCATGCTTGGTTTGGATAAATGGGTTTTCCATGTGGCTTGAATTAATCTGATGAATCTGCAATGTGCTTATTTTTCATCAACATATTTTACTGATAGCATGCGAACCCTTACTTTACCTGATGACTAACTACCTTATATGTGTTGTAGGGAAACAATGGGAAGCATTGATGTTTACTATCGAGGTTAGCACGTGCATGGTCCGTTGTCTAATAGCACATCATTGTGCAATTGCAGGAACCATTCTAATATTTAGGTTTTTGACAATTTGGTCTTGCACATGTAGGTCCTGCTGTCAGAGGTTTTGACCCACTGTTCGACCCTTTTTGCATATGGGGAAATGAGTTGTCCATGAATATTAGTCAAGTCAAGAAACCCAGAAAGATGGTTAGGATAAAGAAATTAGCGACAAAAAACAACAAGATCTTTGCCTGCACAATGATTAAGACATCAGTTCACTACAAGATGGTTTTAACTATTATACCTTGCCTTTTTTATTCCTTTGCCCCATTTCCAATATAGAGAAGATATTTATGCACATCCTTGTTTTCAGGCCTTTCCAAAGCAGTTCACTGATGATTACCTCTGAAACCACCTGTGTGGTTAGGAGGCGAGGAAGGTATTCATACAACACCCACGGTTCAATATTGAAGTGTTCCTGAAGAGGACGAAGGATGGAGGGTCAATCATCCAAAAGCACTGGCCTAAAGTTACAAAGACCTTCAACATCAATGAAGGCTCAATATTCGCCTTCTACTTCAGCAGCTTTCCAGATGAGATACATCTGTCTATGTACCGTCTATGATACTAATTTTGAAAGTTTATAGATGTTGCATGTGAAACTTGGTCCTGGTGTAGTTGTGTAATGGCGTAGCTGAGACTGCTGAAGCTATATGATGTTGTACTCTGATGTATTTCAATTATGAAAATGAAATATATTGTGTGCTTAATATGAAATGTCAATTAGATTAGTAAATGGATTATGAATAATCAGATAATTAGCCTGCTAATTGGGTTTTTGTATTGCAAACGGTTATTGAGAAAAAACTGTGTGCGATGCATTCAATAACGCACACAGTTTCTAGGAATAAACTATGTTAGATTAATGAACAATCACACACAACATCCTCTTGAAAACTGTTTGCGTTAGGCCACCTGGCGCAAATGTTTACCACATAAAAACTGTGTGTGATGGACAACCCTTGACACACAGTTTCTTCTAGGCACCGTTTGTGATGAATTCAATTACGCAAACGATAAAATTGTTAATACCATGTGCAATGGAAACACTATCACAAACGATTTAACGGGGAAAATTGTGTGTGATGTACTTGCGAACAGAAACGTTTTTCTTGGAGCGACTATGTGGGATGTATATAGAACAAAAACGTTTAACGCTGGCTGACTGTGTGGGATGTACTTGCGACCGGAAATGATTTCGCCTATATAATTGTATTTTTTTTAGCATTACTATACGTATTTCTGTATTTGAGTGCTCGCCGGTCGCACACGACCTCATTTTGCCGAGCGTGTGCCAGGAGGGCATATCCCCGACGGTTTCTGGGTCGTGTGGGAAGGATCCCCCTATCACCCACACTCACTTGGCGACGATTCCAAAGGCCATCGCGGAAAGGGGTTAAAAACCGTTTGTTTAGCAGCTCGCTGTACTAGTGCCTTTTCAAGTTTCTCTTCTTGAGATTGTCCCTAGTCATGATTTTGATATGAAAAAGAAGCCATAAAAACACATGAATCCTAGGAACTACAATTTTCCAAACAAAGGAATGAAAACATGGGTAATTCCTTGGAAATTAATGATTGCATAAAGATAGCTGAAAGAATAGAATCGGTAAAGGAAACACTTTTAGCAATTTCAACAAGCTCTAACCACATGTTCAACATGCTATCATCAAAGGTTCGTCTGAAAAGTAATTTTCAAAGTCTCGCCATCCCAACTTCATGTATAGTTTGGAAATGCTATTGACAAATGCAAAAAAGTTCCCGGTACTGATGTTGTTGCCATCTCCTAACAACCACTTAGATCCAATTTAGCCTCCTTGGCCGCACACACAAAACCTTTCCAAAAGTTGGAAGCACCCAATACATTACTACAAAATATATTTAGGGCATTGGTCATGTATTTGGCATCAATGAACTCTTTCTAGATTTTTCCTTCCCACTCATGTACCTTTTCACCCATGATGCACTTGAGTAAAGATTTATCTATCTATCTATTATCAAAATCAACCAACATATTTACTGGCACAAAAGACCATCTTAATTATATAAAATCTAATAAGAGCATCCATCTATCTTTGTTTCATTTGAAACTCTTTATTATCTAGCAACATGCATGTCTCAAAATTTAAACTCAACTAAGATTCAGATCTGCGCTGGCCTTTTTTTATTTTTATTTTTTTAGTGGTTAGACCTGCGCTAGCTGTTCATGGAAAGACGAGATACAAACATGGCGCATGCACCACTTCGTCTTGAGCGAGGTCATTATAAATGTTAAAACCTCCACACGAGCTACTAGCTCCGGTCCAAGATACTGTAGTGCTCCATGTAGGATGTATCACAGTGAGCTATGCCATATTGTGATGAAGAAGCACATGCATCATGATAACATCATCAGCTATCTGAAGTTCTGAATGCTTCTCACGCTTGATTCTTAGGCTTCCCAACGCGCTCATTCAAAAAAGAGGTTGATGCATGCATGCTTGTTTTCCGTCATGTTTAACATCCATTACAGCACATAAAACATACTTGATCGTCGCCACAGAGTTCTTAGCTAGATAAATGTCTGAACTTCAGCCTTGCAAAAGAACAACTACAAGAATACGCTAGTGAAGGATTGCCACATGACCTATCTGGTGCGTAAACAGAGGGGGGGATCATATGTCACTAGAAAATTTGATATATTTTCTTTGGACCTCAAACATTTATATAGGCAAGGTAGTGCATAGTAGGTGGGAGATAAGAAGTAATAGGGAAAAGTTGACCGTGGCGGTAGAAGAGTGTTTAAGATTGTCGTCATGTGTAGATGGCAATGGATTCTCTTTGGTACATACTCATGTGTAGCAACAAGGTAGAAGATCACTTGGTAGATGTGTATAAGAACATTACATCACCAAATTTTTGTTGCACAAAACACACGTGGGTTTAAATTGTAGAGAAAACAGGAAAGAAAATATGGCCACCCACCATAATTTCTTCCTGAACGTTTTTGTCTTGAGGAGTTATTGAATCCTTTGATGTAGCCTGATCTTATGCATGTTATACTAGGACAGAGTAGGCCATTGATTGTTCACTCATGCGTGGGCCATGATGCATCTAATATATAGACCAATCATCCACGACTTCATAGAATGCAGTAGGATCTTTAGGGTGTGCTAGTGTGCTAAGGGGATTTGTGAATCATTCAAAAAAAAAATTTCTTGTTTGAATATATGCATTTGGTCACGTTTGCATTTACAGTTATGAACTTTAGCAAAACTAATTTCTAATACATCTCCAACGTATCTATAATTTTTGATTCTTCCATGCTATATTATATTCTGTTTTGGACATTATTGCTTTATTATACACTTCTATATTATTTTTGGGACTAACCTATTAACCGGAGGCCCAACCCAGAATTGTTGTTGTTTGCCTATTTCAGAGTTTCGCAGAAAAAGAATATCAAACGGAGTCCAAACGGAATGAAACCTTCGGGAATGTGATTTTCGGAACGAACGTGATCCAGAGGACTTGGACCCTACGTCAAGACATCAACCAGGAAGGCACGAGGTAGGGGGCGCGCCAACCCCGCCCCCAGGCGTGCCCTCCACCCTCGTGGGGCCCACGTTGCTCCACCGATGTACTTCTTCCTCCTATATATACCTACGTACCCCCAAACTACCAGATACGGAGCCAAAAACCTAATTCCACCGCCACAACCTTCTGTACCCGTGAGATCCCATCCTGGGGCCTTTTTCGGAGCTCCGCCGGAGGGGGCATCGATCACGGAGGGCTTCTACATCAACACCATAGCCTCTCCGATGATGTGTGTGTACTTTACCTCAGACCTTCGGGTCCATAGTTATTAGCTAGATGGCTCCTTCTCTCTTTTTGGATCTCAATACAATGTTCTCTCCCTCTCTCGTGGAGATCTATTCGATGTAATCTTCTTTTGCGATGTGTTTGTTAAGACCGATGAATTGTGGGTTTATGATCAAGTTTATCTATGAACAATATTTGAATATTCTCTGAATTCTTTTATGTACGATTGGTTATCTTTGCAAGTCTCTTCGAATTATCAGTTTGGTTTGGCCTACTAGATTGATCTTTCTTGCAATGGGAGAAGTGCTTAGCTTTGGGTTCAATCTTGCGGTGTCCTTTCCCAGTGACAGTAGGGGCAGCAAGGCACGTATTGTATTGTTGCCATCGAGGATAACAAGATGGGGTTTATATCATATTGCATGAGTTTATCCCTCTACATCATGTCATCTTACTTAAAGCGGTACTCTGTTCTTTTGAACTTAATACTCTAGATGCATGCTAGATAGCGGTCGATGTGTGGAGTAATAGTAGTAGATGCAGGCAGGAGTCGGTCTACTTGTCTCGGACGTGATGCCTATAGACATGATCATACCTAGATATTCTCATAACTATGCTCAATTCTGTCAATTGCTCAACAGTAATTTGTTTACCCACCGTAATACTTATGCTCTCAAGAGAAGCCACTAGTAAAACCTATGGCCCCGGGTCTATTTTCCATCATATTAATCTTCCAACATTTAGTTATTTTTATTGCCTTTTATTTTACTTTGCATATTTATCATAAAAATACCAAAAATATCATCTTATCATATCTATCAGATCTCACTTTCGTAAGTGACCGTGAAGGGATTGACAACCCCTTTATTGCGTTGGTTGCGAGGATTTTATCTGTTTGTGTAGGTGAGAGGGACTCGTGCGTGGCCTCCTACTGGATTGATACCTTGGTTCTCAAAAACTGAGGGAAATACTTACGCTACTTTACTGCATCACCCTTTCCTCTTCAAGGGAAAACCAACGCAGTGCTCAAGAGGTAGCAAGAAGGATTTCTGGCGCCGTTGCCGGGGAGGTTTACGCGAAGTCAAGTCAAGATTTGACTCCCGACAACGAGCCATTTCTGGCGCCATTGCCGGGGAGGCTTATGCGAAGTCAAGTCAAGATTTAACTCCCGACAACGAGCCATTTCTGGCGTTGTTGCCGGGGAGGCCTATATCAAGTACCCATCACAAACTCTTATCCCTCGCATTACATTATTTGCCATTTGCCTCTCGTTTTCCTCTCCCCCACTTCACCTTTGCCGTTTTATTCGCCCTTCTTCCGTTCGATCTTTTGTTCGCTTGTGTTACCATGTGCCTTCTTTTTGCTTGCATCTTCGCTTGCTAAAAGTTTATGGATCCTCATCCACTTGCTAATCTCTTTAAGAGATCCAATTATGATGAACCTATTGCTAGTGAGTTGAGTGCACTAGATTATCTTTATGAGGTTTTGCTTGAAATTCGTGAATCTGAAAATTGTGATGAAGTGCTTTATAAAGCGATTCACAATAGCTCCTTGAATAAAAAGCATGATTGCAATGATTTTACTATAAATTCTCTTGATGTCAATTGTGCTAATAATATGCAAAACCCTAAGCTTGGGGATGCTAGTTTTGCTATGTCTACTACTTGTTGCAATGATCATGATTGGGGTGATTCTTCTTATGATCTTGAAAATTTATTTAAGCCCCATGATGAATATGAGATTGATAATAGTGTTTGCAATAATATTAAAAGTGGGTTTGGAAGAGTGTCAACTTTAGATCCCACATATTTGGATAATGTTCAATCTTATGGTATTTTTGATAAAAGTGGGTTTGGAGAGGTCATGACTTTAGTTAATGATAATCCCACTATTTTGGAAGAGTGTCAACTTTGCATGCATGTGGATCATGTTGAAAATATTTTTTGTGATAGCTATTTTGTTGAATTTTCTTATGATTCCACATGTAATTATTATGAGAGAGGAAAATATGGTTGTAGAAATTTTCATGATAATAAATTACCTCTCGTTATGTTGAGATTGCTATTGTTTCTTTCCGCTTCCTTGCATATGCTAGTTTTTGCTTGCTATGATAATTTGTTTGCCTATAATATGCCTATGCATAGGAAGTATGTTAGACTTAGATGTGCTTGTCCCATGTTTTATGATGCTCTCTTTGTGCTTCAATTCTTGTCTTTCATGTGAGCATCATCGAAATCTCAATGCCTAGCTAGAGGCGTTAAACAAAAGCGCTTGTTGGGAGGCAACCCAATTTTATTTTATTTTATTTTGCTTTTTGCTTCTGTTTAGGAATAAATATTTGATCTAGCCAGATTTTTTTTATGTTTCAATTAGTGTTTGTGTCAAGTTAAACCTATAGGATCTTCCTGGATTGTAGTTATTTGATCTTGCTGAAAATTCCAGAAACTTTCTGTTCACGAAAATAATTGTTAAAGATAACCAGAACTTGGTAAAATATTTATTCCAATTTATTCTGATAAATAAATAAATTTTCTAGATCTTCCTATTTTTGCTGAATTTTTGGAGTTCCATAAGTTTGCGTTAGTTACAGATTACTACAGATTGTTCTGTTTTTGACAGATTCTGTTTTTCGTGTGTTGTTTGCTTATTTTGATGAATCTATGGCTAGTAAAATAGTATATAAACCATAGAGAAGTTGTAATACAGTAGGTTTGACACCAATATAAATAAAGAATGAGTTCATTACAGTACCTTGAAGTGGTGTTTTGTTTTCTTTCGCTAACGGAGCTCACGAGATTTTCTGCTGAGTTTTGTGTTGTGAAGTTTTCAAGTTTTGGGTGAAAGATTTGATGGATTATGGAACAAGGAGTGACAAGAGCCTAAGCTTGGGGATGACCATGGCATCCCAAGATAATCTAAGTACACCAAAAAGCCAAAGCTTGGGGATGCCCCGGGAGGCATACCCTCTTTTGTCTACTTCCATCGGTAACTTTACTTGGAGCTATATTTTTATTCACCACATGATATGTGTTTTGCTTGGAGCGTCTTGTATTATTTGAGTATTTATTTGTTATTTTGCCACAGTCATCCTTGCTGTACACACCTTTTGAGAGAGACACACATGATTCGGAAATTATTAGAATACTCTATGTGCTTCACTTATATTTTTTGAGCTATATAGTTTTGCAATAGTGCTTCACTTATATCTTTTAGAGCACGGCGGTGGATTTGTTTTATAGAAACTATTGATCTCTCATGATTCACTGAGTCTTTAAAACAGCATGGCAATTTTCTTTAATTATAATATCATGAGAATTTGATACTAGATAATTGTTTTGAGATATAAAGGTGGTAATATCATAGTTGTGCTAGTTGAGTAATTGTGGAATTGAAAAATATTTGTGTTGGAGTTTGTGATTCCCGTAGCATGCACGTATGGTGAACCATTATGTAACGAAGTCGGAGCATGAGGTATTTATTGATTGTCATCCTTTGTGTGGCAGTCGGGATCGCGCGATGGTTAACTCCTACCAAACCTTCCCCTAGGAGCATGCGTAGTAGTACTTTGCTTCGAGGGCTAATAAATTTTCGCAATAAGTATACGAGTTCTTTATGACTAATGTGAGTCCATGGATTATACACACACTTACCTTTCCGCAATTTTCTAGCCTCTTCGGCACCGTGCATTGCCCTTTCTCACCTTGAGAGTTGGTGCAAACTTCACCGGTGCATCCAAACCCTGTGACATGATACGCTCTATCACACATAAACCTCCTTATATCTTCCTCAAAACAGCCACCATACCTACCTATTATGGCATTTCCATAGCCATTCCGAGATATATTTCCATGCAACTTTCCATCGTTTCGTTTATCATGACACACTCCATCATTGTCATATTGCCTTGCATGATCATGTAGTTGACATTGTATTTGTGGCAAAGCCACCATTCATAATTATTTCATACATGTCACTCTTGATTCATTGCATACTCCGGTACACCGCCGGAGGCATTCACATAGAGTCATATTTTGTTCTAAGTATTGAGTTGTAATTCATGATTTGTAAGTAAATAAAAGTGTGATGATCATCATTATTAGAGCATTGTCCCAAGTGAGGAAAGGATGGTGGAGACTATGATTCCCCCACAAGTTGGGATGAGACTCTGGACTAAAAAAAGAGGCCATAAAAAAAGAGAAAAGGCCCAAATAAAAAAATGAGAGAAAAAGAGAGAAGGGACAATGTTACTATCCTTTTACCACACTTGTGCTTCAAAGTAGCACCGTGATCTTTATGATAGAGAGTCTCTCATTTTGTCTCTTTCATATACTAGTGGGAAATTTCATTATAGAAGTTGGCTTGTATATTCCAATGATGGGCTTCCTCAAAATGCCCGAGTTCTTCGTGAGCAAGCAAGTTGGATACAAACCCACTTAGTTTCTTTTGTTTGAGCTTTCATATACTTATAGCTCTAAGTGCATCCGTTGCATGGCAATCCCTACTCCTTGCATTGACATCAATTGATGGGCATCTCCATAGCCCGTTGATTAGCCTCGTTGATGTGAGACTTTCTCCTTTTTTGTCTTCCCACATAACCCCTACCATTATACCTTATTCCACCATAGTGCTATATCCATGGCTTGCGCTCATGTATTGCGTAAGAGTTGAAAAGGCTGAAGCGCGTTAAAAAGTATGAACCAATTGCTTGGCTAAAACCGGGGTTGTACATGATATGAATATTTTGTGTGGGGAAGATGGAGCATAGCCAAACTATATGATTTTGTAGATATAACTTGCTTTGGCTATGTTATTTTGATAAGACATAATTGCTTGGTTAGCATGCTTGAAGTATTATTGTTTTTATGTCAACATTAAACTTTTATCTTGAATCATATTAAATCTGAACATTCGTGCCACAATAAGAAGAATTATATTGTAATTATGCTAAGTAGCATTCCACATCAAAAATTCTATTTTTATCATTTACCTACTCGAGGACGAGCAGGAATTAAGCTTGGGGATGCTTGATATGTCTCCAACGTATCTATAATTTTTTATTGTTCCATGCTATATTATATTCTATTTTGGACATTATTGGGCTTTATTATACACTTCTATATTATTTTTGGGACTAACCTATTAACCGGAGGCCCGGCCCAGAATTGCTGTTTTTTGCCTATTTCAGAGTTTCGCAGAAAAAGAATATCAAACGGAGTCCAAACGGAATGAAACCTTCGGGAACGTGATTTTTGAAACGAACGTGATCCAGAGGACTTGGACCCTACGTCATGACATCAACCAGGAAGGCACGAGGTAGGGGGCGCGCCTACCCCCCCCCCCCCCAGGCGCGCCATCCACCCTCGTGAGGCCCACGTTGCTCCACCAACGTACTTCTTCCTCCTATATATACCTACGTACCCCCAAACTACCAGATACGGAGCCAAAAACCTAATTCCACCGCCGCAACCTTCTGTACCCGTGAGATCCCACCTTGGGGCCTTTTCCGGAGCTCTGCCGGAGGGGGCATC
>LR880970.1:687489679-687508793 GCA_904067115.1 Aegilops sharonensis
AGGAAACATAACCATCTTTGATTAACAAGCTAGTCAAGTAGAGGCATACTAGTGACATACTGTTTGTCTATATATTCACACATGTATTATGTTTCCGGTTAATACAATTCTAGCATGAATAATAAACATTTATCATGATATAAGGAAATAAATAATAACTTTATTATTGCCTCTAGGGCATATTTCCTTCAACCCTCACCGGTGGCCATCTTCATCATCCTGACGCCGTTGCCGGGGAGGTGAGTTCTTGAAGGTATATCTTTAGATCTTGCAACCGAATATTTTTGTTTGTTGTTTTAGCACTAGTTTAGTTTATAAAAGAAAACTACAAAAAAATGGAATTGAATTTGTCTCATACGCTTCTTCTTTTTAATATCTTTCGTGAGAATGATGGAAAGGAAAATTGTGCCAAAGTATTAGAAGAAGAATGCATTAGAATGTTTGGCACTAAATATGTGAATGATGAGCATGATTGCAACGTTGTTAGTATGAATTTCTTGAATATCCATGATGCTAATGATATGCAAAGCCACAAGCTTGGGGAAGCTATGTTTGATGAAGATGATATTCTTTGTCCCCCAAGCTTTGATGAGCAAATTTACTATGATGAAAGCATGCCTCCTATCTATGATGATTATTGTGATGACACGTATGTATAAAGAATAATGATAACCATGAAACTTGTCATCTTAATCTTAATTTTCAATCACATGATACTTATTTTGTTGAGTTTGCTCCCACTACCATTGATGAGAATAAATTTGCTTATGTGGTGAGTAGTAAAATTTATATGCAAGTAGATCATGAAAAGAATGCTTTAGGTGCTGGTTATATTGTTGAATTCATTCATTATGCTACTGAAAATTATTATGAGGGAGGAACATATGCTTGTAGGAATTGCAATAATATCAAGTTTCCTCTCTATGTGCTTAAAGTTTTGAAGTTATGCTTATTTTGCCTTCCTATGCAAGTTGATTCTTGTTCCCATAAGTTGTTTGCTCACAAAATCCCTATGCATAGGAAGTGGGTTAGACTTAAATGTGCTAGTAATATTCTTCATGATGCTCTCTTTATGGTTCAATTCTTATCTTTTATGCGAGCATCATTGAAATCATCATGCCTAGCTAGGGGCGTTAAACGATAGCGCTTGTTGGGAGGCAACCCAATTTTATTTTAGTTTCTTGCTTTTTGGTTCTGTTTAGTAATAAATAATCCATCTAGCTTCTGTTTAGATGTGGTTTTGTGTTTTAATTAGTGTTTGTGCCAAGTAGAACCTTCGGGAAGACTTGGGTGAAGTCTTTATGATCATGCTGTAAAAAACAGAAACTTTAGCGCTCACGAGATTAGCTAAAACCTTTTACTGGAGAGTGATATTTAGTTGATTCTTTTTGCAGATGATTACTAGACAAATCCTTCAGGTCCACCAGTTTATTTTAGAATTTTTAAAGTTTCAGAAGTTTGCGTTAGTTACAGATTACTACAGACTGTTCTGTTTTTGACAGATTCTGTTTTCATTGTGTTGCTTGCTTATTTTGATGACTCTATGGCTAGTAAAATAGTTTATAAACCATAGAGAAGTTGGAATACAGAAGGTTTAACACAAATATAAATAAATAATGAGTTCATTATAGTACCATGAAGTGGTGTTTTGTTTTCTTTCGCTAACGGAGCTCACGAGATTTTCTGTTAAGTTTTGTGTTGTGAAGTTTTCAAGTTTTGGGTAAAGATTCGATGGACTATGGAATAAGGAGTGGCAAGAGCCTAGGCTTGGGGATGCCCAAGGCACCCCAAGGTAAATTCAAGGATAACCAAGAGCCTAAGCTTGGGGATGCCCCGGAAGGCATCCCCTCTTTTGTCTTCGTTCATCGGTAACTTTACTTGGAGCTATATTTTTATTCACCACATGATATGTGTTTTGCTTGGAGCGTCATTTTATTTTCTTTAGCTTTGCTTGCTGTTTAAATAAAATACCAAGATCTGAAATTATTAAATAGGAGAGTCTTCACGTAGTTGCATAATTATCCGACTACTCGTTGATCTTCACTTATATCTTTCGGAGTAGTTTTGTTATTGCTCTAGTACTTCACTTATATCTTTTAGAGCACGGCGGTGGTTTTGTTTTATAGAAACTATTATTCTCTCATGCTTCACTTATATTATTTTGAGAGTCTTAAACAGCATGGTAATGTGCTTAATCATAATATGCTTGGTATTCAAGAATAGTAAAAACTTTCTTATGAGTGTGTTGAATACTATGAGAAGTTTGATGCTTGATAATTGTTTTGAGATATGAAGATGGTGATATTAGAGTCATGCTAGTTGAGTAGTTGTGAATTTTAGAAATACTTGTGTTAAAGTTTGTGATTCCCGTAGCATGCACGTATGGTGAACTGTTATATGATGAAGTCAGAGCATGATTTATTTATTGATTGTCTTCCTTATGAGTGGCGGTCGGGGACGAGCGATGGTATTTTCCTACCAATCTATCCCCCTAGGAGCATGTGCGTAGTACTTTGTTTCGATAACTAATAGATTTTTGCAATAAGTATATTAGTTCTTTATGACTAATGTTGAGTCCATGGATTATACGCACTCTCATCCTTCCACCATTGCTAGCCTCTCTATACCGCGCACCTTTCGCCGGTATCATACACCCACCATATATCTTCCTCAAAATAGCCACCATACCTACCTATTATGGCATTTCCATAGCCATTCCGAGATATATTGCCATGCAACTTACCACCGTTTCGTTTATTATGACACGCTCCATCATTGTCATATTGCTTTGCATGATCATGTAGTTGACATCGTATATGTGGCAAGGCCACCGTTCATAATTTTTTCATACATGTCACTCATGACTGTTGCACATCCCGGTACACCGCCGGAGGCATTCATATAGAGTCATATTTTGTTCTAAGTATCGAGTTGTAATTGTTGAGTTGTAAGAAAATAAAGGTGTGATGATCATCATTTTAGAGCATTGTCCCAAGTGAGGAAAGGATGATGGAGACTATGATTCCCCCACAAGTCGGGATGAGACTCCGTATGGAAAAAAATAAAAAAAAGAGAGAAAAAAAGAGGCGATAAAAAAAGAGAAAAGGCCCAAAAAAAGAATAAAAAAATAAAAAAAAGAGAGAAAAATAGAGAAGGGACAATGCTACTATCCTTTTACCACACTTGTGATTCAAAGTAGCACCATGATCATCATGATTAAAGAGTATCCTATGTTGTCACTTTCATATACTAGTGGGAATTTTACATTATAGAACTTGGCTTGTATATTCCAATGATGGGCTTCCTCAAATTGCCCTAGGTCTTCGTGAGCAAGCGAGTTGGATGCACACTCACTTAGTTTCTTTTGTTGAGCTTTCATATATTTATAGCTCTAGTGCATCCGTTGCATGGCAATCCCTACTCACTCACATTGATATCTATTGATGGGCATCTCCATAGCCCGTTGATACGCCTAGTGGATGTGAGACTATCTTCTCGTTTTTGTTTTCTCCACAACCACCATTCTATTTCACCTATAGTGCTATGTCCATGGCTCACGCTCATGTATTGCGTGAAGATTGAAAAAGTTTGAGAATGTCAAAAGTATGAAACAATTGCTTGGCTTGTCATCGGGGTTATGCATGATTTAAATACTTTGTGTGGTGAAGATAGAGCATAGCCAGACTATATGATTTTGTAGGGATAACGGTTACGACGTTCGGACACACCATTATGATGTGGTGTTCTAGGTAGCATCTTTATAATCACCCAAGTTACATTGTGATATTTGATAGCACACAAAGTGTTCCTCCAGTATTCGGGAGTTGCATAATCTCATAGTCAAAGGAATATGTATAAGTCATGAAGAAAGCAGTAGCAATGAAACTATAACGATCATAATGCTAAGCTAACGAATGGGTCTTGTCCATCACATCATTCTCCTAATGATGTGATCCCGTTCATCAAATGACAACACATGTCTATGGTTAGGAAACATAACCATCTTTGATAAACGAGCCAGTGAAGTAGAGGCATACTAGGGACACTTATGTTTTATCTATGTATTCACACATGTACTAAGTTTCCGGTTAATACAATTCTAGCATGAATAATAAACATTTATCATGAAATAAGGAAATAAATAATAACTTTATTATTGCCATATTTCCTTCAGAGTGGTCACGCAAGTCGCCCTAGCGAGTGATGTGGCGGCATTTTTGTTTCTCGTTTCTTGACACCACTTCACTAGTTGAGTAGGTGGAGTTATCCACTTCACCTAGACAACTCTTAGAAACTTGTGAGTGTGCCTAAGGATGGTCGTAATGGGAGTATCATAAACGGTATCATGCATGCCAACTAGACTTTTTAGACGATGTGGCACACAATTAAATGAGGAAAGAGATGATGTGGTATTATATCATGATACGTATCATATTAAATATTGTACTACTTTATGTCATGCATGAGGGAACCTAAAATACTAACTTATGATACTATGCATTAGGGAAGTAGTATCATACACTAGTATCATATGCATGATACTAGTATATGTACTAATACTCCCCATTACGACCAGCCTAAGAAGTTCATCCCCACTACTTTATTTATCTCAACATGCACACATGACATGTCATCACACATGCCACCTCATCAACTCTGTTACATTTATTTCTTTTAACATGCATGCACGAAAATGCTACCTATAATAACTCCCTCAACATGCACACACCCCACTTAATCAACTCCACTACTTTTATTTATCTCAACATGCATGTGAGATACTACTTAATATTTATTTTATAAATATATAAAATCAAATACAAAAAATACATGTATTTTTAATCGCTAGTCTAATCTTCAAATTCAAGACAACTAAATCTCATCAAAACAATATATCGCAACCAACTCACGCATGTTCCTGCCGCAACATGTGTGGTGTCATCTAGTTTTCCAAGTAAACGAGAACTCACTTGTACTTCTGGCTCATGGGACCTGCAGAATGGCCAAGCGGCCTAGCGGTTCAAACGAGTCGAGTTGCCCTAAGCTCAGCTTAGTTTATACTAAAATTCAAGCTAGCCGTATCCGAGTGAAGTTCAAAATCAAGCTATAGGAAGCATTCGTCTCTCAAGTGGACCATGAGCTAGTTTCAAGCTAAATAAGATAATAATAATAATAATAATAATAATAATAATAATAATAATAATAATAATAATAATAATAATAATAATAATATTTAAAACCATTTTTCAACTAGATAGGCCACAACAACATTAAAAACATAAGAAGGTACATCTGTTGTTGAACTTTGGCAATAAATAATAGTATACTTACCACATGACTGACCAGGTACCATATAAAGGCTTAAATTTGCCTCACCTGCTTGTAGATAAAATGAAGAAAAATCACACGCACAACGTATATTGTTATAAATTATCGTATTTTCTTATATACTATAAAATCATTCAACATACTAACTAAATTATCTTAGGAGCGCCATTTTGGCTCTGGAGAGCATATGCTCCCGAATGAACAGTAAATTCAAAACAAATAGTAAATACAATTTTAAAATTCTGATTTTTAGTTGTAAATGTTCATCATAGTTTAAAAAGCGTGCTTGATAATTTTCATGTGAAAACGGAATATGTGTTTAGTTGGTGAGAAAAATAAAATGAAGTGTACCATTTGGAGGTAACATTTCATGTTTGATTTGTCCTTTTGTTTTTCAACGATCAAAATGCTTATTGTTTCCCCTGAAAGGTAGCATTTGAGTGTGACAACGAACACATGTATTTTTTCCAAATGTTTTTGACATTTGCAAAATACATTTTTGGCTACCAGGAGCATATAAATTGAATTTCCGAATTATCTTAAGCTATCAAGCTAAAATCGAGCGGGCTAGTTTTGATTCAAGATCAACTTGTTTCTGATCGAGCCATATAAAGCGCACATATCCGGCTCGTTTCTTTCCGAGTTGAGCCAAAAAAAGAGTCAATCGTGAATGACTTGCGAGCCTTGAGCTTTTATTGCAGCCCTAGTTCAAACCAGGTAGCCACACGAAAGCGAACCAATCTGTGGTTGGATGGTTAGATGGACAGTAGTATCCCCAGCCCATCAGGATTCTAGTCCTGATGCTCGCATTTATTCTGAATTTATTTCAGGATTTCCGGCGATACGCGTTCAGTGGGAGGAGACGTTCTTGCTGACTACGAGGCGTTTATAGTGACTTCATAAAATCTCAAGATGATATGCCGGCTCAGTCTTTCAGAAATGCTCACAGGAGTAGGGTGTGCGTGTGTGCGTTTATAAGGGTAAGTGTATGCGCGTATATGTGAGCGTCTGTTGCGAGTGTTAAGCAGCTGCCGCCCACCTGATGTTAAAAAAAGGTAGCCACACGAAATGGAGACTGTGACGCCACTATACACTGCTTGTTGCGAGTGTTAAGCAGCTGCCGCCCACCTGAGCGTAGATTTGGTTGGCCCATGAAGCGACCGTAACAAGTATTGGCCTACGTTTACGCGGGGTTGGCCTAATTTTTTGTTTTATTGTTTCCTTTCTTTTTTTGGGGTTAATTTTTTATTTCTTTTTAGTTTTAAAAATAACTGTTAAGTATTCACCTTTTCAATAAAATGTTCATTGCAATTGAATATGGCATTTATGGATCTTAAAAGATATATTCTTCGGACCAGTTGACTCATGAGATAAATATGTGTGTTCCTGATGTTTTTTAAAGTGTCAACGTCTTTTAAAAAGTGTCCACCTATTTTCTTAGAAATGTTTGTGAATTTTCTAAAACGATGATATAATTTTACAAGTATTCATTGATTTTCAAACATGTTCATACAATTAATAGAAGGTGTTCACTTATGTTCTTAAAGCCTTCTCACAATTTGAAAAAGTATTCATACAATTTAAGTTCATGCATTTAAAAAAATAACCATTCATTTACAACAAGATTCATGACTTGAAAAATGTTAACATTTTTTTAAAAAATTATTCGTATTTTATCAAGTATTGATAAAAATTGAAAAAAAATATTCTTATATATTTGAAAAGATATTTTTAAAAATAAATATGAAAAATAAAAGGTAAAACAAGAAACTTGAAGAAGAAAAGAAAAAATTGGCATTCACCTCAATAAATATTAATACAAAAATAACGTGATTTTTTTAAGAAAACCACCGAAGAGCATCTCAAACAGCAGCCCTATAATAGGGCAATGGCTGTTTTTAGAGCACAAGATTGCAAAAAACACCCTCCAATAGTTTCCAAGTCCTAATAATTTTGCAAAAAAAAATTTAGGGCAACCCAAAAAAGGGGCACCTCGTGCAGCAAATATGTGGCACGTAGCCGGCTGCCGTAAAACAAAAATGACTGCCCACCCACCCGTAACCACACGTTTACCCACCTGTAGCCACAACCTGCCTGCCGCCGGTGTTAGATCCACGGTTGCCGTACCCGCCGCCGCAGCCCGCCGTTGGCCAGATCTGCTTCCCCGCTGCATCCCGCAGCCGCCGGTGTAAGAGCATCTCCAGCCACCCCCCAACAAGCGCCCCCAGGCCCCCTTTTTTATCGCCGGCTTAAAGAAAAGGGCGCATTCGCGCCCCTAGGAGCCCAAATTTCACCAGTTAGGGCCGAAATTGGCGTCGGCGGACCCAGGCCGAACCCAGCGCGCTGGGGGCCGATCGGGTCGCCGGGGGAAAGTAAATGGCGCCAAAACTTCCCGCGCTAGATTCCCACCCCCGTGGGCCCGCCGAGTCAGCGACTAGGCATCTCATCGTCGTCCTCATCTCATCGCCTCGGCTCCCGCCACTACAAGAAAAATGCTCGATTATGACTAAAATTATTGACGGCGGTTTAATTGGTCATTGATCCATGACCAAAATTCGCAAATTTGTCATGAAGAGTCTAGAGGGGTCCAAGCCCTATAATCTTGTGACAATTCGTGGCCAAAAGGTCGTTATCTGATTGCGTAGAATGGTCATTAAGATGTGAATGATGCATACCAACTTATTTCAAGTCCCTCATGACCAAATTATATCATCATTGAAATTATACGAGGGTGATTGGATGACAACGTGGCAATTTTGTCTACATGTGTGCCTAGTTGTGATATTCCTATTTTGTTCAGGCAAGTCCAAGTACGCCGGACCCACCAACTACATGATACATAGGCCCCACCATACTGACTAGTGGCACCCACATGCCTTCAACGAAAGCAAAAGAAAAAAAATATTGCTACGAGTAGAATTCAAACCAATGCCATGGTCTAGCACAGCAAATAAGCAGCAAAAAGAGAGTCCTCGTAGGGTTCAAACTCATGATCTCCACATTATTCCAAGCCGCGCCTAGCCACTACGCCAACAGCTACTTGTTGACACAAGAGCGCCCAAAGCATCATTTAAAGTTCGCACCCAGTGGACTTGGGCCTCAGTGGAACGAGGCCACCTCTTTTTTTATCACATTTGTTTGACGACTGGGCCTTGGGCTTCGGTGGGATCATGCTACATTTTTTCTTTCTTTTTTCTACTTTCGTTTATACCTTTGCCAAAAAAACTTTCATTTATACTTCCAAATATTCTAAATAATTATATTACAAAAAATACATAAAAAATGTGTTAACCAAGCATTTGAATTTTTTTACATTTGTATAAAGAAAATGTTTATCATATAATAGTTCTATATGAAAATATACAATGTGTGTAAAAAAGTTGATTGTGTATTTAAAACATGTTAATCACGTATTCAATAGATATTTTAGAAAAGTATTTGAAAAATGTTAATCAAGAATTTTAAAATTATCGCATTTATATAAAAAAATGTGGACCATGCATTCAAACAATATTAATCCTGTATTTAAAACATGTCAATAAAGCATTTAAAATTTAAAATGTGTATTGAAAACTATTAACTATGTATACAAAAACTGTTAATGATATATTTTAAAAATCTTAATCAAGAATTTTAAAGGTATCGCATTAATATAAAAAGATGTGGAGCATACATTCAAACAATATTAATCCTGTATTTAAAACATGTCAATAAAGCATTTAAAATTTAAAATGTGTATTGAAAACTATTAACTATGTATACAAAAACTGTTAATGATATATTTTAAAAATCTTAATCAAGAATTTTAAAGGTATCGCATTAATATAAAAAGATGTGGAGCATACATTCAAACAATATTAATCCTGTATTTAAAACATGTCAATAAAGCATTTAAAATTTAAAATGTGTATTGAAAAATATTAACCTTGTATTCAAAAACTGTTAATGATATATTTTAAAAATCTTAATCAAGAATTTGAAAAATATTAAAAATGTCTACAGATACATGTTAACCATGTATTCAGAAAATGCTCCAAGCACTTGAAAATATTTAATGTGTATAAAAATATATCTCATGTATACGAATAACGTATACAAAAAATATACAATGTGTGGAAAAAAGTTGGGGTTGAATCTCTTTATTTTTGAATTTTTTTATTCTTATGCCTGTTTCAAAATGCGGTCAAAACTGCAGGTTTGATTGTTCGTAGCTAGGGGTTAAATCTTGCAAAAAAAATTCAGCTCAATCCTTTGAGCCCAGCTTCAACATCCATATTTTTGTCCAGTGTGGTACTTTGCAAAGGAAGTGCCACCTAGGCTCCTCTATTTGAGCTGCAAATTTTCCAAGACAGTCTCCTTAGTAGATGATCACCCTAAGAAAAAACTCAGGCCCATTGGCCATGTGCATTTTCCCCACCATTAATCAAACACTTGGTTGCTAATTCATGTTCGAGCTTAGTTCGGTCTCCTCGTGAGATTCTTCTATTGCATTCGTCTTCCTAACACCTCCCGGGGGAGTGTCCAACCCACCAGACATGCCTAGGTCGCCTAGAACGTGTGGCAACTCCACGGTAATGCGGTGACCATGCCAGTTTAGCGCTCTGGAGTTGGGGCCTTCGGCCACCGTCGAAACCTGGATGTCTTGCCACCACACCATGTATCTTTGATTAAATAGATACTTATGTACCTAGAAATATTTTTTGGTAAAAATAAAGAGCAAACTATAATGCAGTTGCAGTTCAAATTTGACCCGCTTCCTATAGAATCAGTGGAAATTTGTCTTTTTCACGAAAGGTGGACCAAAGATTTTGAGACACAAACATTTGGTCAATTGTACATTAAATATGGCCTAATATTTTAGAAAATTAATTTGGTCCAGTTTTACAACAAATATATCGTAGGTCCTTCACAAAAAACTCATTTTGGGCACTCAAAAAATGGAAAAATGAATTTTTCGTCCAAGGAAACTGAAAACTTCCTTAGGCAACGTTGTTTGCCATTCCAAGATGCACCCTTGTGCACAATATGAGATCATTTAAACAAACTATGCCATGAATGTGGCTATAAGATTGATCATTTGACTTGAAAGTCATGAATCTTCACATATGATAGCTACTTGCTGAGAACACTTTTTAAAAAAATTACCGTATTACAAGTTTATTATTTTTCCTGATAACATGGTGACATATAATGACACAATGCGAAGATTTTCCTTTTTTTTTTGAATTTTTCATGCTCATTTCAAAATGCGGTCAAAACAGCGGGCATGACCGTCCCTAGCTAGTGGTTGAATCTTGGAATTTTTTTGGTGTTTCTCTAATTAAATCGATACTTTTGTACCTAAAACTGATTTTTGGAAAAAGTCATGAGCAAACTATGATGCAGCTGTAGTTCAAACTTGACCCACTTCCAGCTGAATCGGCGGGAATTTGTCTTTTTTAGACAGGTGGATAAAACCTTTTGACACCCAACTGTTTGGTCAATTGTACATTAAATATGGCCAAGTATTTTATAAAATTGATTTGGTCCAATTTTGCAACAAATATATGGCAGGTCCTTCATAAAAAAACTCATTTTGGGCACTCAAAAAATGGTAAATGAATTTTTCGTCCAAATAAAATGAAAATTTTCTTAAGCAATATTGTTTGTCATTCCAGGATGCAAACTTGTGCACAATATGATATCATTTTTTAAATATTTTATGTAAAAAAGTAGAAGAAAACAAAAGGAAAAACACAATTGCATGTGTGCTTTATTCTCATTGGTGGAATTACTTGTGACACGGATCGATGACATGGCGCCCATCCATCCATCCATCTCTCCATCCCACGTCTATCCATCCGTCAATCTACAGAAAAGAAGAAGAAAAGAAAATGAAAAAAAGATCCCACGCACCCCCTCGCTCGCTCTCTCCCTCACGAACCCCTTTCTGTTGAAAGTGCGTTATATCGACTAGAGGGGGGGGGGTGAATAGGCGATTTTTATGAATTCTTCAATGAGGAATTTGCCGGTGAGGAAATTCCTAAGTGAAGAACTACTTGCAGCGGAATAAGTACTCAGAAGTAAGCATAAGAGAATGCGGGCATGGTCATCATGATGAAATGAAGACAATCAAAGAGTACAGAAAGCGTAAACACAGGATAACACAAGATGAAGACAAACAGACTGAAGAAATTGAACTGAGGAAATTGGGAAAGTCTTCAGTCAAAGTCTTCAAACACAGATATGAACGAACACTCAACACAGTAATGAGGAAATGAAAGAGTTGAGGAAATAGAACCAGTTAGGTTGGTGAAGACAATGATTTGGTAGACCAGTTCCAACTGCTGTCTCAGTTGTACGTCTGGTTAGAGCGGCTGAGTATTTAAACTCGAGGACACACAGTCCCGGACACCCAGTCGCTGAGCACGCAGCTCAGGACACCAAGTCCTCACGTATTCTCCTTGAGCTAAGGTCACACAGACCTCGTCCAATCACTCGTGGTAAGTCTTCAGGCGACTTCCAAACCTTCACAGACTTGGTCACTCGGTGATCCACAATTCCTCTTGGATGCTCTAGACCATGACGCCTAACCGTCTGGAAGAAGCACAGTCTTCAAAGGTAACAAGCGTCGGATCCACGCATGATCAATCTCTTCAGTGATGCTCAATCACTTTGGGTTTGTAGGGGTTTGGTTTTTGGTTTTTCCTCACTCGATGATTTTTGCTCAAAGTCCTCGAAGGATGGGTTGCTCTCAAATGACAAGTGTCAAGTTCTCTCGGAGCAGCCAACCAGCTAGTGGTTGTAGGGGGCGGCTATTTATAGCCTAGGGAGCAGCCCGACATGATAGGACATAAATGCCCTTCAATGATATGACCGTTAGGTGGATAAGATATTTTGGGACAGCTGGCGCGCAGCACAGCAACGGTCGGAAATTTGACTCTCAAATTCCTCAGGGCTATCATGTTCCTCACTGTGTAGGCAATCCGCACTGGCGAATTCCTAACTCCTCAGTCAAAACAAATTCCTCAGTGACCAGAAGAACTTTGCCTCTGTCACTGAAGAAATTGACTGAGTTGTATGAGATTTCCAAAGGCTTCACTCGAAGGGATTGGTAGGTGTAGGATTTTGAGTTGAGCATCACATGGAAATTTTTCCTTAGTATTTCCTCGACCCCCTTTAACAGTATGGTGTTTCCTATGACTCAAGAAAGAGAAAAACGAAACTACGAAAACAAAATTCTTCATGCTTCATGTTCCTCAAATGAATACCAAGTCTTCAAGGTCACACCAATTTCTTCACTTTCAAAGTCTTCAGAAAGTATTCAGAATATCAAAGTCTTCAGTCGAAGAACTTCATTTTTAGGGGTCGACTTTCTCTGTAAATATCAAAATCCTCATAGACTTGTAGACCTGTGTACACTCATAAACACATTAGTCCCTTAACCTATAAGTCTTCAATACACCAAAATCACTAAGGGGCACTAGATGCACTTACATCTGTCTTGCAACTTCTCCCTCTCTCCCATGAACCTCTCTCCCTCGCCGCCACCCACCACCCACATCGTCCAGTTCCTTTGAGCTTCGGCGACACGTAGCACAGCCCCAAGCTCCCCTATGTCCACACCTCCTTCCCCGCCGGCTAGAATCAATGCTCAAGCTGTCCACCAGCCCCCATGGCTAGCTAGGGTTTCGGCCGCCACCCCTTACCTGGCCGGGATCCGCCACATCCGGCGACGTCGAGGCCAGCGAGCGACGGATCCGGCATTGGCGTGGCCCAGGTTGGTCCCTCTCCTTGTTGTTCGCCCCACCCTCTTCTCCCCACCTCACCCATTCTTTCTTGTGATTTCCATTGACGCAGATTCATGCCCCTCCCCCCATCCAGATCCGCGCCTCAAGGCCTGCACCCTCGCCCGCGGCTAGGGTTTCTTTGCCGGAACCCGCCACAACTGACAATGGAGAGGTCGGAGCTCGCGGGATCCGTCACCAGCATTGCCTAGGTAGGCCCTTCCCGTCCTTCGTCACGCGGATCCACCCTCTCCTCCTCATCTCATCTTCTCCGCCTATCCACCCCTTTGCTGCAGGTCACCATGGCATGGAGACGACGACGACGACAGGGGACGCAGGCCTTGCCCAACTTGAGGAGGAGGAGGGGCGCACCTAGCCGCCGGCCTTTCTCCGTTCGAGGAGGAGGGGCAGGAGGGGTCTGTTCCTAGGGCGACCAAGAGATCCTGCCCAAGCTCAAGAACGACCACGATGACCCACTGCGGCAGGTAGCATCTCCCTTTCCTCTTCCCGTGCTCACTAATGATGCTAGTTAAGGAATATTTGATGGAAATCTCCCTGTTGTTTGTATCGTTTGGATTGCAAGAAATTCAGTTTTAGGTGAACCTGCATCTAGTTTAACTTCTCTGAATAATGAACCATCTGACATAAATATGTTGTGTACATTCTGAATCCCCAACATGACAAAAATTCAATTACTAGTGTTTGTGAACATAACCTCCCTGTTCACCAAATGAAGAATCCACCCAAGATTCTGGCCATGTTGGCCGAGTCCACCCGTCCAAGGCAAGCTCTACACCGGCCTTGTCCCTCCCTTTTGCCTATATGGGTAAACTTACTATAGATTATTCATAATTTCTCCATTGTTAGCAGCAACTGCTTAACTAAATTTTTTAGAACTGGTTATACGCTAAAATTACAACACTTAACTCTTTTATCTGTATGTTACCTGATCTGTTGCTCGTGGCCAGATTCTTGTTATACCAAGATTGTCCTGATTATCCTAAGATTGTAGATTTATTTTTCTTGCAGGCGGCAATGGCGGGAGTGCCATGTTGGGCAGAGGAAGAGGACGAGAAGAAAGAAGGCTTGGCGTGAGTGGGTGCTGGGTGGCGGCGGCCTTCCACTACCTGCCCCATGGCACCTCACTCTACTGCGGTGGCAAGTATGTTTGACTTCCACAACTCCAACCTCCTCTATGTGCATGTATATACGTCACCGACCACAAACCCTAGATTTAGCTTGCTTGTATAATACTATGATGTGACTTGTGCATTTTCCTCTCATTTATTTATGTATAATGGAGATTTCAAATATGTTGTTATGCGGGAGGACGAGTCTAGTTAGGCCAGCAACAGTGGGGAGCTACAAAGTTACCTTACCTGATCTGAACTATGAGGACCTGATGATTTGCGTGTGCAAATAAATGGAAGTCAAAATGCTTTTGGTTGTGACTTACTATTCCTTAGCTTATATGTATGTATTAGTTAAACTTGAATCATCATTTTCTCCTATATGTGATTAAGTAATAAATTAGTAGACCTGGATATTTCTTGTTCTGATCAGTCTTGTGTGTAAGGTATGACCTTCTTTGAAATATGTTGCTCAAAGGATCCCCGTCATAGCTCTTGTTCTTGTTTTTGTTGATCTAAGAAACATCTTGCATGATATAGAAGTCCTACTAGCTAAACTTGCCTTGTAGTAGTCTCCATAAAAGTGGTTGTATTTTGATTTTAATTCTATTTTTTTTGCTGCAGCAGAATGCTCATCACCTTGTAGGGAAGATCTGAACCAAGTAACTACAAGGGTTGTTTGGCAATGTGTAGGTCAATCTCACCCTTGTGTACAAGTAATATTTTTCTCCAGATTTAGTCTACAATGTCCAGGTTGTATGCTTCTACTAAGATCCCATCAAGGTAATGCTCTTCCCCCACATGTTGTTCTGCAAGAAAAGTATACACAAGATTCAAGTGAGCGTTTATGGGGTTGCTTGTTTGTATGATTTGTTCATGTGCTTGATGTTGTAATTCCAGTCAAGTAAAGACTAAAGAAACATGCCACCCTCTTTACTACTGAAATTTTGCGACCATGTTATAGTTAATGCAAATTGCTGGGACTTTCTGAGAAGATTATTTCAATAGTTTATTTATGTAACTAGTTGTTAGCCTTTTCCTATTCAACAATAAAGGTTGAGATCACTGCAAGAAATGGTTCTGATTGGTACTCCTTAGATTCAAACTGATGAATTATGTTAAGTTTTACATATGAGGTTGTGTTTCTGCCATGTATACTTTGTGTGCATGTGTTGTTTGTGTTGAGGATAACTTATAATTTGCAATCAATCTATTCATTGATGTGAACTTTTAAGTCTCACTGCTAAATGTAAAACCACCATTTGTCTTTCGTTTGCTCATATTTTGTATGCTTTCTTATGTTTGATTATTCCAATTACCAGGACGATGTGAAGCACTCAGAAGAAGCAGAGCACAGAAGGAGGGTACGAGAAGCTTTGTTTCTCATTGTTGTTGTGAGCTTGTGCTTGTAGAATTATTTTGTTGTGCACTTGTTGCGCCTTGAATCTCGATTGTGTAGAGGAGTCGATGGATGATGTATTGTATTCCATGTGGTGTGCTACTGAAATGAAATATACAGTTTATCTGCAATATTGTATTCTTTTGTACTTATTTTTTTAATGGGCCTATCTTGAGATATGCATGATTCTGACAAAATAGTGCATCAGCCCAAATAAATCAGACGTTTTCAATAATAAAATAGGTATTGGGCTAGGCCCATGTAGGCCCAAACAAATCAGACATTTTTAATAACAAAATAGGTATTGGGCCAGGCCCATGTAGGCTAGATTGGTGGACTGGGCTGTGAAATTTTATGATGACTCCATTTGGTCACTAGCAATGCCATGTCACCTCAGCCACATGAGATCCTACGTGGCTCGGACAAATGGGTACTGACCAAACCAAAATTTTCGTCAATAGAGAGCTACGACCAAAATTTTAGAAAGGTCATGTTTGTTCATTCTTGACGGCCAACTGTTGACCTTATGAATTTGGTCAAAAGAAGGTCATAAAACATAAATGATGACGATTCAATGACCAAAATGGAGGGTCAACAACAAATTTCTTGTAGTGTGCGTGAATCAATGCCAAGGCTGCCGCCGGTCAACCTTCCATTGATCACGAGCGGCGTAGTGATGGCGAGCCGTCGCGCGTCCCGCCACACGTCCACACTGCTGCCGCCGCCCGCCGCTATAAAAGCCGTCTTTGTCGCTAATGGCCGCACACTCGCCACAGCCACCTCTGTCTCACCTGCCTCCAGCGCCGACCACCTTCTCTCCTTCGTCGCCCTTGCTCTCGCCCTCTCCTTCCCGTCAAGCCCGTGCCCATGGAAGAGAGGTTCCCCGGGGAAGGAGCGGCGGCCAATGGCTTCGGCCGCTGGTCGCTGCATGAGTGGGAGGCACGCTTCCTCCATGAGGCCAACTACCCGGCGCCGCCCGACATGCGTGTGCCGGGCGCTTGGAGGCTTAGTGCCGGAGGCATCCCCGTGCCGCTGCCGCCCTCCGATGCGGAACACCATGACGAGATTGTGCAGATCCGAGCGTCCTTGCCGGAGGAAGCGCGACAGCAGCCGAGGTATGCCCCCGACAACCACCCTCTGTGAACAGCGTATTTCCAGTGCCTCCACACCAACCAGCTCGCTTCCACCAACGGCGCGACGGCGCAAAGGGGGCGCCACAACTCCGACGGCCGCCGTCAGCGGTGGGGCGTCCCCGGGTGCATGCTCCACGCTGTCCTCGAGCACATCGAGGGTGGCAATGAGTAGCCGTTGGAGTACCCGACGTCGTCGTTCTTGCGTCGGAGCGGGAGCTCGTGGCTGCCGAGGCGCATGGTGGGGTCGTCCTCCGGCTCCCGCTCCCCCGACACGACGCCGCTCGCCGCCGTCAAGCCCGAGCCCCAGGAGACGTCCACTACTAGGGAAAACCCTAGTAGTAGCGCGGGTTTTGAGGCTATCAGCAGCGCGGGCAGCCGCGCTACGAATAAGGTGCTACAGCTAACTTTTAGTATTAGCGCGGTCTGTACCCGCGCTACTACTATGGACTATATCAGCAGCGCGTTTCCGGAACGCGCTACTATTAATTAGCTGTAGCGATTTCCTGGCCCCGCACTACTGCTATATCTTTCATCATTCCCCCCGGCTTCCTACCCCGTTTCAGCTTCAATAAACAACAATTTCCAGATACTAGGTACTACTAGATATCAATTTCATAAAGCATTATAGGTACTAGGTAGTACTCCCTCGGTTCCAAATTACTCGTCGTAGTTTTAGTTCAAATTTGAACTAAAACCACGACGAGTAATTTGGAACGGAGGGAGTACTAGATAATAATTTCATATATACTCAACATGCATCCTCAAGCAATACAAGGTGATATCGACGACGATCATCATATGTAGTTCTAGATAATATCGACGACGATCATCATATGTAGTTCTACATGATAACGACGACGATCATCATATGTAGTTCTAGATGATATAGCCACACACACACATATGTAGTTCTAGATGATATCGACGACGATCATCATCCTCAAGCCTGGGCGGTAGGCAGGGGCGGAGCTACAGGGTGGCCAGGGTGGGCCGCGGCCCACCCTGGGATTTTGCAGCAGCCCTATATACCTATGGATATTTAAGTGGGCTAAAAAAAGATGGCCCAATAATACTTGCCTGTTCCGCTGCGAGCCTGTGACCAGCCCTCGTTAAGCCATAGCCCACGAGCCAGAGGACTCCCTCGTCCCGACGACCGACGCCCTCGCCTCATGACCTCACCTCCGCGGCGCCGCCGTTCCTCACAGCCTCGCCGGTCGCCGGCCGGAGCCCAGTCCGCCTCCCCTTCCCGCCCGGCGCTCTTGCCCCTCGGCTCCACTGCTTCCCCGCGCCCCTGCCCTGCCCTTCGGTGCCCTTGTCCCGAGTCGCGGCCGCCTGGCCCTGCCGCCCGCCCGCCCCCTGCCTCCGCCCCCTCCGCCCTCCCTGCAAAGCCGACGCCCGTCGCCGTCGGTGCCGCTCACCAGCCAGTCTCCGGCCGTCTGGCGACAGCGTCGCAGCAAGTGTGCAAATCAATTTCAGGTACCGAAACCCCCTATATTTTGACTTAGGGTTTCCTTTTTTCACTATGCTATCATGAATTGATGAACACATACATAATTTTGCACATTATTTCTGCCTCAATTAGCTTTATTGATAGAAACTAAATTTTATTGCAGAATTTTTGAAGAATGAAGAGGGTCTGAGACATTGTTTCTCTTTTTGAAGAATGAAGATAGGGAAGAAGATGAAGGCAATGCATATGTCAGTTGTGGCTGAAGAGCAAGCCAGAGAACTTGTGTGTATTTTTGGTTGTGATTGAAGAGCAAACTCGAGAACCAACAGTGTCTATGTTGAATGTGACCATATAGTTGATACTTTCAAGGTATGTACTATGGTCCATATAGTATGTAATATATATGCTTCTTTATGCAAAACTTAGACTTAATTGAGAATTTTAGTGTGTTTATAAGACCATATTGATCTATTTTTATGTGATATTGGTAACTAGTTAGAACACCCACATTTCATATTTTTTGTAAAAAAAATTTTGGGTGGGGGGGGGAGGGGGGGGTGGGGGGTCGGACCACCCTGATGTCAAATGCTAGCTCCGCCACTGGTGGTGGCTGAGGATGACCTAGCGATGGTGCTTCCTGAAGATGGCCTCGCGATGGTGGTGGTGCCTGACAATGACCTCGCGATGGTGGTGGCACCGACGATCCCACAGCCGGGCGACATGACCATGCCACAGCTCAAATTAAAGATAAACTCATAGAAAAGGCTTGACCTAGATGGCAGCCGAGTAGTCACTGTTCGTGCATGTGCCCCCAATGACTAGCCCAATTTAGTTGTCGCTGTTTAACCCTCGAAGTGATCCGAAGCACATGACACCTAATTTGGCGAGATGACAAGAAACCTTTTTTT
>LR880970.1:687508915-687520960 GCA_904067115.1 Aegilops sharonensis
AGTTTAAGTGTGTGCGACCGTCTTTGTCCATGCGGTAAGTACAGGTGGTGACGGAGCCCCTTGCGGTAAGGCGTAGTCCAGCTGAGCCTTCTTCATCAAGCTCGGTACCAAAACTCACAGATAGGTTCTTTGGCAATTTCTGAATAAGAAAAACATATCAATTAATAAATATATTTCTATTAAGTCTAGATTTCTACACTATCAAAAGACACAGTATTACGCATTTGTACTAACTAATCATGAATTCTACTAATAAGTATATATGGATTATCTACACTATTAATATTTCCTTGGATTCTACACTAATAAGATCATGTGATCATACTCTACACTAAAGCATATCATCGACTAGATTCCACAAAGCATATCATTGGACTCTACACTAAGCATATCATCGGATTCACTAAGCATATCATCGAATAATTTTCATTTGTAAGTATAACAATAAAGCATATATATATCATCAAATTACTATAGGCAGTACGTATAACATACCATTTCATGCCGATCGACCATGGTACTTGTCAGGCGGGTCACGAATGGCACCCCAACAAAGTCATCACGTAGCGGAATTATGTCCCATAGGTTGCACACCTCCTCCTCGCTCAGCCTCATTCTTTGAGCTATGATGGCTTCATGAAGTGGGTTCTCATCATCTTCATCGAGTGGGACCTCATTATCTTCATCTTCTTCGTCATCTTCCACCAGGTTGAGATAAATGACAGCCAGCTTAGGTCTTTCTGCTCTGAAGGAGAAGCTGATCAACTCACCACCAGTAAGACGCATGTGGGCAAGGAAACGGGCACATCCATCTCCTCCAATCTGCGACATATTGCGTCATTTCTCGACCTCCATAGTGTATGGCCCGCGAGGAGCCTCAAATGTCACAGTGTCTCCTGTCAGCTTGTTGAATTTCAACCTCACATTGCATGGGACGATCTTTGTAAAAAAAGCAAAATGACACAATGCAGTAATGCCAACACTAAAAATAAAATAGTTGTTACATTTTATCTAGTTTCTTACCGTCGCATGACGAAAACTCGGCTGGAAGTAGATGCCGAACAGCTTGCCAGTTGCAAGGCTACTGGCGCACCTTGACTTGCACAGTCGACATAATGGTGGTGGTGGTGGCTCCATTTTCCTAAAGCAATATGAGCAAAGGATTAACAATTCACTTCACACGAAAGAAAAACAGTAGCATGTGATATTTTTGGTTCTTCCGCGAGAGGCAATTTTATGGACAAAGCATTTCGGTGGCACCTATTGCCGATTTTTTTTTCACAAATATCTACCAAATAAGGGTACCACCTACCAAGACATTTCATCTCATTTGGTCCCTATTGCCTAAGATAATTGATTAAAAAAACAAGTGGCAAATTTAACTAAATTGGCACCTACATTTTGCCAAAAAATAACTTATTACAAAAAAAAAACAAAAGCATCCACCTATCCATGTACAGAAAAAATAACAATAAAATGGTGCATACTAAATCAACTAGCCTACTAAATCCACTAGCATACTCAATCAACTAAATCAAAATGTTCTAAATCAACTAAATCAACTAGCCTACTAAATCAACTAAATCAACTAGCCTACTAAATCAACTAAATCAAGATGTTCTAAATCAACTAAATCAACTACATACTAAATCAAAATGTTCTAAATCAACTAAATCAACTAGCCTACTAAATCAAAATGTAGCAGGGAGGAGGGGTTGTGGATGGAGGAGGGAGGAGGGAGAAGGAGGGGCGACTCGAGGAGGGAGAAGAGAGTAGGACGGAGGAGGAAGATGGGGCGAGGAGGGGCCAGCCGGCGGCGAGTGGAGGGAGGACGGAGGAGGAAGGCGGAGCGAGGAGGGGCCGGCCAGCGGCGACTAGAGGGAGGAGGAGGAGGTGGCGGCGGCGCAGATCGGAGGAGGGGTGACGGGGGAGGACCAACATGGGGGGTTGAGGGGGAGATCGAGTGAGTGTGAGTGTGAGTGGATCGGATATATCGGAGAATGGGGGAGATGGAATGGCTTAGCAGTAGCGCGCTATAGCAAAATGCGCTACTGCTAAACGACCTAGCAGTAGCGCCTTTCACAAAGGGCGTGCTACTGCTATGTGTCAGCATGTAAAAATAGACATAAAAAATACATTGATCATTAATGATCTTTTTGTGTACAATCTGATTTGTCAATATGAGTCCTCACCAGTTTAGGAACTGGTGAAGACTGATATTGCGGCCACAAATTCTACACATAGAGTTCAATGAAGACCAAGTGATTGTGAAAATTTGAGAAGTAACATATTTAAGGTGGTACAAACTCTCTTCATGAAGCAAGGTGGGACTAACTTTTTAATAAACTTAGCAGTAGCGGTTATTGTGTAAATGCGCTACTGCTATGGTCCCTAGCAGTAGCGCTCTTCATATTAGCGCGCTACTGCTAGAACTAGCCTAGCGGCGGCGGCGTGGCAATTCTAGCAGTAGCGCGTCTTAGAGAGGGCGTGCTACTGATACATTTATTTCAGCAGCCAGGTTTGTGCGCGCGCTACTGCTAGTTAACAGAAGCGCCTTATTTTAAAGCAGGCTGCTGGTAAGATTCTGTGTATAGGCTTTTCCCTAGTAGTGGTCGGAGCGTCGGCGTAGCCGCGGCGGCAGCCTCGTCATAAACTAGGGCCGCCGCCAACCTTCAGCTCCCCGCGACCATCTTTGTCTGTTCAAGCCGAAGAAGGAGCCGGCGACGCCTGTGGTCGTTAAGAAAGAACACGTGGAGATGGCCGCCGACCTCGACACGGGCCTGAAATGGTCGCGTGACGACTATGTGCGGGAGGAGATGGAGCGACAGCGTCGCTTTCTGGAGGAGATCGCCGAGCGGCGCCGCGGTCGCGACGAGGGCGGCGTCATCGTCCTCTCCGACAGCAACGAGGAGGCGCCGGCGCCGACCGACCCAGTCCGCAGCGGTGATCCAGGGCAAGGTTGCAGCAAGGACGGCGGCGGCGACTACACCGCCTTCTACCAGCTCCTCATCATGAAGTAGGCTCGGGGCGGTGGCGGCGGCGTAGTTTTTTAAGTCTTTATGTATGTATTTAAATTTGTACAAATATGAATGAAACCGCCTAAATTTCATCTAAAATCGAGTCATTTTGTTCGATTTGAGCCCAATTTACATTTGAAAAATGGCGTCTGGGTGCCAAATTGGGGCGGCGGTTGGGAACCCGAGCGCCCCCACGGCGAAAATATCGCCGGTTAGCCCCCAGGAGGCGCTATTTCCGGCCCTTGGGGGGCCAAACAGCTGGAGATGCTCTAAGGAATCGCCCCGCTGCCGCTGTATTACCGCCCAATTCCTCTGCCCACCCCGACGCTTTTTCGAAGCTGCGGCCTCTTCTCCGGCCCGCCATCGCCGTTTTTTCTCAGGGCCGCTTCCTCTCCGGCCCGCCGCCATGGTTCCTTCGTGCAAGAGCTCCTCCGACTACAATGGGGGGCAACGGCGGCCGTCCGGCAACTACGTCATGGAGTTCCAGCATGCCGGCAGCTGGTATTGGCTCGGCACCTTCATGTCGACCAACGTCGCCCCCTGCGTGTATGACGTCGCAGTGTGGAGGCTTGGCCTCCCCCGCTCTAAGCTCAATTTCCTGGAGATTGAGACTTGGGCGGATGCGGAGCACGTCGGCCCGCGAGTGACAATTGGGTCAAGCTCGATCTAGGCTCCTCGCATTGTTATCGACGAGCGCGACGACATCCGTGAGAGCGACGAGGACACCTTGGCGGCGTTTGCTCGGGCACATCCAAAGTATGTGCAAGCCGAGAGGGAAATCTACTGGAAGAAGGAGGCCGAGAAGCGCAAGAATGACGACGAGGCAGGGCCTTCGTCGTCACAGAGCAAGAAGAAGAAGAATGGAGGAGGCGGCAATGTGGTCGACGTCGAGAGTGATGAGTCCGACGATATCGACTGGCACAATCTGTAGTTTAAAGTTGGTAGTTTAAGTTTTAGGTCGTATTTGAACTATGATTGTAGTTGGTATTTGAACTATGTTTAAATTTTGGCCGAACGTTGTTCGAAATATGAAATATGGTCGAAGTAGTTCAAAAAGAAAATGGGTTGGTTGATCCGAGTGCCCTATTTTAGGGCTGTTGTTGGAGACGACGCTTCCTCGTGCCCAAAGAAACCAGTTTTCATGCCCAACTTCTTTTTCACAATAGCTAAATGTAAGTCGCTTGAATATTGAATTTGGGCCAGTCAATTTTCATGTGAAGGAAGGATCAGCCGGAGTGAAGCAAGAAGCTCGCCGGAGGGAAGGAAGGAGCTCGCCGGCGACCCCACTATCTATCTTACTGTGGCAAGGGGACGCTATCTTAGGGGTGTGGGGGTGGTGCAGTATCGCCGGAAAAAAACTGGGCATCACTGGGGCTAGAGGGATGGCTGGGGGCGGCGACAGCACGGTGGTGGGAGGAGGTTGAGTGGAGGGCCGGACGGCGAGGCTGCGCGGGAGCGCCTCCGGACGCGGGCGGTAGTGGCTTTCGGCCGGTGTTACGTTTGGCGGTTGGAGGAAGAAGATGAGGAAGGTGGTTTGGAAGTTGAAGAAGCAATCTAAACCACATGTTTTTCATCCAACGGCTGAAACGAAATCGACTGACCTAAATTAAAATTTCAGTCAACTTACCATTAGCCATTCCCAAATATTTTACTCCATCAACTTTTGATGCCCTAAAATAGGGCAGATGTTGGACATGCTCTAAACCGGTCCCGGAAAATACATCGAAGGGAAAACCACACGAGAACCGGACGCAAAGCGCACGAGGATGCGCGAGACGAGACCACACCGCATGCGACACGGAGGTTCGATCGTGCAACCGAAAGATTTGGATCCGTTCCGTCGTGGTAGTACCGACGCAGAGCATAGCAAGCAAACAGTGTCGCTGCCCAACATTCCGTCCGCGCCACGTTGCTGCCGGCCTTGCAACGGTAGAGATTCGCACACGAAGTTTGGCTGGCCGGCTTCCTCCCACGAAACGTGCGGGCGCATGCATGCACGCACGCATGTCTGCTGCTCTGCTCTGCTCCGCTCCGTGGCGCCTTTCCGTTTCCGCCTTCCTGTCTGCCCCGCCCCAATAATGGTGAGAGAGGCCGGCCGGTTTCGCCGCCGCGATGGCCGCCCGACCCGCGGCACCCATTTAAGCGCGGCCCTCGTCATCCACCCACGCTTTAAGCTTCCTCCCCCGCCGAGCGCACATACTTCTTTCTTCGGCGGGCGTTCCACGTGGTGGCCGCCGCGGCAGCTCTAAGGCCACCCGCGCGCGAACGACTCGCCCAGGCAAACCAAGCCATGGCCACCATCCACTCTAGCAAGCCCCGCCACCGCTCCGAGGCCTCCGCCCCCGCCACCTCCGTGGCCGTCGCGGCGGCGAGGGCGCAGGACGCGCCCAAGCCCCCGCTCAGGCGGTCCACGGCCTTCCAGCCGCGCCGCTCGCACAGCCACCCGCAGCCGCATGCGCACGGCCACCAGCGCTGCGACAGCGAGCATGTGAGCCGCAGCGGCAGGCAGCCCCGCTGCGGCGAGGTGGCCGGCGGCACGGCGGCCGGGTGCGCCGCCGTGTGCTGCTGCTTCCCCTGCGTCATGGTGGAGGTCGTCGTGCTCGCGACGGTCCGCGCGCCGGCCGCGCTGTGCCGGCGCGCGGTCCGGGCGCGCCGGCGCCGGCGCTCGGCCTCGGCGGGGCAGGCGGTGGACATGTACGAGCTGCTCGTTGACGATGGCACCGTGGCCGGGCCCGGCGACGCGGCGGTGGTCTGGCCCGCGGGTCAGCCGCCGGAGGAGGAGGCGGGGGAGACGGAGAAGGAGGTGTGGTCGAGGTTCTACGGCGCCGGCTTCTGGAGGAGCCCCTCGTCGCTCGGCGACGAGAACAGATGATCGGGACAGGCCGGCGGCTCCTGCATGCATGCGACGCCCTGGCTTCGTCTACGGCTTTCTTGATTCTTGCTCGGGTAGGCTTCCTTCGTTTTCCTCGGAGGGAAACCGCATTCTTGTTCCACCTTATATCCACTCTTGTTTCTTCTTCTTTTCTTTCTGGTGTACGTCCTCTACAAGGGAAAAACAAGGCGATTCCTTTCTTTGTTGCCATTGTATGCAACTAAATGTCTAAATGTATATATCGAGTGATGTGATTGGGGAAAAAAAACACACACTCCAACAAGGACAAGAAGAATCGCTCAATGGCGACGGACACAAGCACATCGCATACAGAGATTTACGTTGGGAGGAGGTATTTATGTTCTCTGGAGACCTTAACAACTTCTTCGCCGATAGAGTATTTGATGAGTCTTCGTGAGACTAGTATTAATTATATTCATAGGTCCTAAAGTAAAGTTAGCAGTTGTTTGGCTATCTATACACGGGTGAAAGGTAGAACTAGGACATGGTTAGGTTTTGATCCTCCTAAAGCTGTGGAGCTTGCTAGCTCTGATTGTAAATCATGATGGGGTTTGAGTAACACAAAGTTTCAAATTCACAAAAAGAAAAAAAAACTTATTCGCCGAGGCAGCCAAGGTATCCAAAGAGAACACAAAAACAATGGGAGAGTCGTAGCTGTCCTCGGCCGCGTCCCTGAGGCGAAACTCTTAAGCATAACTTGATGACCCAAAACAAAAATTGAATACACCGTGACTGTATTTTTTCAATTGCCGTACCCAATTAATTTGGAGAAAACCCCATAACCAAGTTTGCCATCCATTCTCTTGAATAATTTAAATTGCTTACCACATGTGTCACTTGATGTCATCCATTCGATCAGATTTAAAAAGGAAACACTCGAAGCATTAATCATTATTCATCACAAAAGATGCCACTAATCACTGCATGGTAGTTGTAGATTGTCAGGCCATTATTTGAAGAAATGACAATAAAATTCAAAAACAAATTACCTCTCCTTCGTCTTTGCTAGCCATTTTTCCTTTCGGTTCGTGCCTTCTAGCCGTCGGCCTCACGCTGCAGTGAGCTCATGCTGGCCGCCGGAAACACAAGTAAGCAATCACGTCCATGCTCGCTCCTGCTGGTCGTCGGCCTCCAACACGTGCTCGGCCTCCTGCTGTCCGCCGCGAACGCATGTCGCTCCTGCTGGCTGCTAAGGGTTCATGTCGAGGGAAAGCATGGCGTGGCGTGGATAAATGTAGGACTCGATGACTGGATCGAACGAGGCTGGTACGGGACCAGGCCCGGCCCATAACGGGGCGCCCGCCCTGGCCCGGGACCTTCTAGTTGCTAGGGCCCAATAAGTTGTCCAGGTGGGTGCAATGTTTCATCACGGCCCAAAATGTTTCACGGTGAATTTTAGCCGGATTTACTCTTTTAGCGATTGATCATGTTGTATATACGCATATGTGTATAACATAATCGCAAAAATCAAGGTAGGGCGAGCGCTCTACCGGGAGATCTGCCCCTGCCGACAGGGAGGTATTGATTCGGGGACGAGTCTAGGGAGCAGCCGTTGGCTGCTAGCGCTTCACAGCGGCCGGTTATCAATGGAAAGTGTTTGTCCCCTTGTCCTGATTAGGAAAGATTCTTCTGGTCCCAACTAGTTAAACAGAAAATATCCAATAGACATGCATATCAAATGGTCCGCATGCATCGGCTGCATCTTTTTTTACTGCATGGACGTGGATGGCTTTGTACCATTTAATTCATGATTTACAAATTTTAAAAAACCATAACTTTTAAACCGCGAATCGAGATTAAGATCCGTTTTCACCGTTGGAACCCTCATGACGTGCTCTTCGAAACTAGATCCCGCATGAGTATGTTTCGATTAATTTTTTTTTTGCAACTTAATCCCTTGTTTTGTGCAACTACTAGTAGTCGATGTGCAACTGGCTGACCGTGGATGTGCAACTTTTCGCCTATCCGTGGACGTGCAGTTTTCATTGATGTCACCTCCACCCTCTCGAACTACCCCTTCTAGTGAGATGTGCAACTTCGTCTGTTACTCAGGCCAACTCCCTAGTAATTGATGTGCAACTTTTTCCTTTCCCGTGGATGTGCTTTCACTGTTTGTTGCATTTGCCAACTTTCTAGTAGTGGATGTACAACTTCGGATACTGCAACGGCCAACTATCTAGAAGTGATGTGCAACTTTTTATCATACCCCATGGATGTGTAATTTTCCCTTCTAGCAACCGGTTCGAACCACCCTTGCTAGTATGATTTGCAACTTTAGCGCCCTGTCTATATGCAACTTTTCACTATCCTCGTGAATGTGGAATTTTCACCATCCAACTATCCCCTACCTGTGAGATGTGCAACTTCCTATGTTTACCCGGCCAACTGCCTAGAAGACTATGTGCAACTCCGTTTGTTGCCCCCGCCAACCAAAACTGCATATCCACAAGTAGGAAGGGGAAAGAGTTGCACATTGACTAATAGATAGTTGGCTTGAACAACATACTAAGTTGCGCATATCGCTGGTAGGGAAGGTGGGGCAGGGTGTGCCAACAGTAGGCATCCATAAGTAAGTAGGAGGGTTGCACATCTACTACTAGGTAGTTGGTTGGGACAGTAGACTAGTTGCACATCACAAAAGTCAGTTGTTAGTTGCTATGTTATAGCCTCATCAGTGGTTGGATCATACAGCTCTAAAATTGATTTTGGAAAAAGTTGCATCATGCAGTACTAAAGTTGCACTATCAATACTAAAGGTTGCACAATATAGCCCCCAAAATTGGCATCAAAAAAATTTCGTCAAAACATACTCATGCGGGATCTAGTTTCAAAGATCTCGTCGCGAGGATTCCGACAGTGAAAAGAAATTTGAATTCTGACGCGCAGTTGGAAAGATATGCTTTTTTGAATTTTTAAAAACCCAAAATGAATGTACGCGAATCTGTCTGTTCCCATACTAAAAGAGCAGTGTGAACACATTTAATGCCACGGTCACATGCACTAGCAGACAAAAAAAATTAAGCGAATGCATGTGCTGTGAGACAGGCCGCTCGTTTTGTCTAAAAAGTGCGCGTGCACTTTAAAGAATTTGGGTTGATTGGGTGATGATGGGGTGTTTATTCCGGGCACACAAGTTGAATGATGTGTTCATTCCAAAAATAATAATTAGAATGAACCATCCACCTGAGTTTTGGCTCAGATTTCGACTATGAATTTGTTAATGTTCGTAGTGGCAACCCTATATCGGATATTCTTCAGCTTTCTCTTGAAGAGTGTGTGTATGTTGTAATAAATGGGTACTAATCAAAAGAACTTGAAAGAGGCAACATATTGGTCCATGTACTCATATTTAAGCCACAACGAACTCTATGTATGCATCATTTCTTTGAAATAATCCCATCACTAGACAACAAAAGTTTCAACAAGCAATGATTGAAATGAAGTGCTTGAGACCCTTGATGAGGAGACACTCTTGGGTCGGGTGTTAGCGAGTTACTCTAGTATCATGTTGTCTTTACATACCTTTCACACTCCCGTAATTTATGTTTCCATTACTCAAGAAAAAATTCTCTTTCATGCGTTCTCGACAAGCAAGTGTCAGCTAGAGTAAATAGAATGAAAGTTACTTTGTTGTTTGTCTAGTTGAGAGAGAGAGATTTGTGTTGATTATGTTTGCTTCACTAGCACTTGCATAATTACCATGCCACCGCTACAGCTATACTAAGTTTTCAAGCGAAGAAGCGGAGGGCTATCTAGGCGTACCGATCGTAAGTGAATCAAACATTTTTGTTATTTTAGTTTAAACAATTGAGTTCCTTACAGTTTGGATTTCTGTCAATGTTGATCGAGGACGATCAAGGTTTAAGCTTGGGGATGTTGCTGAGTGCATTTTTTACACTCATCACACCATTGATTAAAATGGTTTATCTTATTAAATCTGAGATTTCCCTCACATATTTGCACTAATGACTAATGAATGCAAGAAATTACGAAATTCTCTCTTTATTTTGTTTCCACGGGAAAATGGGCCATAAATGGATAAAATCAATCATTTACATGGAAAGGCCCAAAGTGGAGAAAGAAGAGATCAAGTGGGTGGCGCACAAGGCAACCCAGAGCAGAAGACGTCATCTGGTATGAGTGCACGCGCTCGTACCATGTGCCAGTGGCACCGTGGCGTCCAACCCAACAACTTTTATAAAGGGCCCCGTAACGGAGCGAAAAACTGTCAGATCCCTTGGTAGGGTGCCGTGCATGGCCGGAAGTACTAGGACAGAGCCCGCATGTACGAGTTAGCTAGGTTCGGGCCTTCGAAGAGTAATACCCTACATTCTGCTTGTTATTGTTATTCATGGTGGAGGGATGCCTCATGCGATGGAGTACATTGGTGTGGATGAGATTGCTATGAATAGTTGTTCTATGGGAGAATAGATGCATCGAAGGGCCTCTAGCTCCCCTTTGTATACACGGTGCAAGCTAGGGTTTACATGAGGGAGATGTGATCTATCCAGTCGCCCTCCTAGCCTGGAGTCCACGAAGGTCCCGAAACTGCCTATAGGCCGCCCTAGGCCCTTCTCCTGACTTTGCCTTCTTAGTGGGCCTAAGGGGCCTTCTTGCTGGGCCAATTGTCGGGCTCCCTATGCAGAAGCAACCCCCGGTGCATGGCACCATCACCCCATACCAGAATCGCGAAGGGCAAGTCGCAAAACTTTCGTCTCCGCACCAGAAGTCATTCATGAACCCTAATGGCCGTCATTTCCCATCTCATCTCCATAGCCACCACCATCTCCCTCACCGCAATAATCCACCTCCAAGTTAGCAATAATTGTACTCGTGTATCGCATCCGGCAACCACTGTAAGACATATTATCAACAAATCTTTTGTCATGACGTGTTCTTAAATGATTTCTTTTTGCGATATGATTGCCATGTGTGAGTAATTCAGTAATGAAATGGGTGAAGGCATTGACTTGCAACCTGATGTGTTTATATGAGGGATCGATGGAATGACTTTGAATGAATGTCATGTATGTGTGAAATAAAATTGCAACATAGTGTCTCTTTCTCGTTCTTCAGCCCTGTAGGTAACCAAGATCATAGAGTTCGATCAAGGAGGGGGCTAGGAGAAGGGTGGACATGGATCACTATTCTGAAAACCCATCATAGAAAGGTTTAGTCCGGTAGCATGGAACTAATCCTTGGAGACACCCATGATAGAAAGGTTTAGTCCGGTAGCATGGAACTAATCCTTGGAGATACATGAGGTGTAGTCATTAAACGCCCAATGCGCTTGTGTCTGATATATCTTAATAACCAAGGTAACCATGCGAGATGGATAGGGCCTGCGGTTGGACAACTGAATCTTGATGCAGGACGAGCCACCGTCAAGAAGTGATTGAAGGAAATATGCCCTAGAGGCAATAATAAAGTTGTTATTTATATTTCATTATATCATGATAAATGTTTATTATTCATGCTAGAATTGTATTAACCGGAAACTTAGTATATGTGTGAATACATAGACAAACAGAGTGTCACTAGTATGCCTCTACTTGACTAGCTCGTTAATCAAAGATGGTTAAGTTTCCTAGCCATATACATGAGTTGTCATTTGATGAACGGGATCACATCATTAGAGAATAATGTGATTGACTTGACCCATCCGTTAGCTTAGCACTACGATCGTTTAGTTTATTGCTGTTGCTTTCTTCATGACTTATACATGTTCCTATGACTATGAGATTATGCAACTCCTGAATACCGGAGGAACACTTAGTGTGCTATCAAACATCACAATGTAATTGGCTGATTATAAAGATGCTCTACAGGTGTCTCCGATGGTGTTTGTTGAGTTGGCATAGATTGAGATTAGGATTTATCACTCCGATTGTTAGAGAGGTATCTCTGGGCCCTCTCGGTAATGCACATCGCTATAAGCCTTGCAAGCAATCTAACTAATGAGTTAGTTTTCGGGATGATGCATTACAGAACGAGTAAAGAGACTTGCCGGTAACGAGATTGAACTAGGTATAATGATACCGACGATCGAATCTCGGGCAAGTAACATACCGATGACAAAGGGAACAACGCATGTTGTTATGCGGTTTGACCGATTAAGATCTTCGTAGAATATGT
>LR880970.1:687568538-687579051 GCA_904067115.1 Aegilops sharonensis
GATACAGGCAAAAGGTATAGCCAAGAGCAATGCAGAGCTAAACTTCTTAAGTACCATCGGTGTTATCCAACCTTATGGTAAGAGTAAATATAGATCTTATGTGTAGAAAATGGAGGGCAAAGGAAAATAAGCTGCAGAGTGATGGTACAAGAACAACTACCTGTCAATATAAGTACACTGATAAAGGACAACAGGTACTTACAAGAACAATGGAGAGCTAAAAAATTTCATTGGCATTGGATATATTCTACACTAATGTAACCATTCATAAGATCAGATAATTTGGAGCGAACAATTGATAAGCAAGCTATCATGCATACTGCTGTCACATAATGAACTAGGTATGTATGCAAGTACATTGATACAGGAAAACAGGTGCTAACAAGAGCAAAGCAGCGGGCAGCATATTTGCGATATCCTGTCGTTCTTTTCAAACCGGAATTCTTTTTCGAGCAGATTTCTTGTAAAAAATATCCGTAAGGCACATGCGGAAAAGTAGAAGTTAGAATTGTCATGCGCTATCATAGACAGTACCTCATCCTCGGAACGAGACCAGTGCATAACAAGGTTTTTCCATTCAATGTCCTCTAAATTTAGCACATGAGACTTCACCAGAAATTCGTTTATAGACTTGCCATCAAAGTGTGATTTCCTCAGGTAACACCGATACTGCTGCCATGCTTCCTTGAAAAGCGCAAGCAAGCTTTGCTCGTCATGACTATCCAGATTGACCCTCGCCTACTTACAACAATGTAATGTAAATCATTGATGTGTTTAATCAGCAGAAAAAAGGAAAATAATCACCATGAATAATAGCACTTACACGTAAGTGGGATAGGAAGATGTGAAAATGGTGTTTGTCTTCACTATAATCTTCCCATGATGGGAATATATGCACGTAGTCCCTAACAACATTGAAAGCATTGTCTTTTAAACTGGGAATAACTGGAATGGGGTTCCAATATGCAAGAATTGGCCATCTCTGCAGTTGGGATAGGTCTTCGGCCGGTGGACTTGCTGTACTTTTTGCTGGAGTGGGATTTTTCTGTGGTACGACTGGTGCTATGGCAACTGAAATCGGCATACCTTTTGCTAGAGTGCAGGTCCTGTGTGGTGCGGCTAGTGGTGTGGCCAGTGAAGTATGGGTACAGTCTGCTGGAGTCAGTCCTACGTTTTGTGTCACTGGTCAACCAATATAAGTGGGGTGCTATCTGATTTCTCCAGCACAACCACGTTTTTCAAGGACTTTGCTAGTGCTCCTTCAGGTTTGGCAATCACCCTCTTCCTTTTTGATGTCTGATGCACAAGAACAACATCTGAGTGAAAAAACATGGTATGATGACAGATGGAATATGTATTGATAATGGATGGGCATGGCATCTCAACATATATGATGAGTAAACTAAGCAGATGGCGGTGCAACAAAGTAGAAGAAATGCAAGACAGCATATGCAAGATACATGCAATCAATAAAACCTTGCCAAATTAGAACAGGCACCTTGATGGGTGAACAGGACAGGCCATCTGCCTTTGACTCCTCGAGGTTAGAATAGTCATTAGGATCATATTCTGAACAAGAATCAACAGGTGGTGAGCGTATGAGTTTCATTGCATCCAGAATGGCACTCAATGCCTTGGTGCTAATTGTGTAAGTCATTGCGGTGTATAGCTTCAAGAGTGGACTGCCGCTAGTGCGACACAAAGCAGCTACACAGATCATAGTGTAGATATAACGACACAAAGCATCAGAGTAAAATCAGCAAAGTTGAACTTGCTGGAATATATGTGCTAGTATTGCTGGTACGGCTAGAAAGCCTTCGTATACCAGCTCTCTTCAACTGAAGGTGCCGTACTGTTAAATCAGTGTAACTCTCAAAGGCGACACAACTCCCCGCATTTCCTTGCTATTCTTATAGGATTCAAGTGGGCAGGCCACTACAAATCCTATTCCCATGTTTACAAAATCCTACGAATCAAAAAGGCCCGACGAGTTCAAAGTGTCCATACCAACCGACCGTATAGACCTCTACACTGCAAATGTCCCTGTTCATATTCACTACAAGGAACATACTGTACTACTATCATACTCCCTCTGTTCCAAAATATAAGTCTTGGTAGAGATTTCCACTATAGATCACATACAGATGTATCCAGATACATTTTAGAGTGTAGATTCACTCATTTTGCTCCATATGTAGTCCATGGTGGAATCTATACAAAGACTTGTATTTAGGAACAGAGAGAGTACTTATAAAAGAAGAACGGAAGAGGAACATGGTAAAGAAGAGCAAGCAGATTTTGGATAATAAAATGTTCGTTGCGCAGTGCCCACACATGATGAACCAGAGCGCATTAAGAAAGAAACTCCCTGTTGTCTCTCTATATGTGGTGCACGTGCTTTTTCGAAAGTAAAGTAGGAACATTAGCTGACCAATTAAATGTTATCTCTTTTAGTAATATCAGCATCATATCAGATTCGTACTTGAGCTACAAGTTTGGAATTATGAGTGGCACGTTGTTTAGCTTGACGGATTCAGGAGCAGTGCTAAGCAGGTACGATGATGGTACTGAATATAAAGGCATGTCTGCATTTGGGTCAATCGACCATTTCAGGCGGTTGGATGAAGATCCTACGTCTCCTAACCCTTCTTCTTCCTCGTCTCTGATTCTTCCCATACAGAACACCGCACGGGCTGCCGGTCGGACCATCGGCCCCCACCGCCTGTGTTCCTCCGCCAACCCCACCCCTGCCCCACCCGCGTCGAGTTTTCTTCGTTCGGCGAGCCCCCGCCCCAACAACCAAAGTCCCCACCCGAGCCCCTTCGTTCGCACCGGCGAACTCCGGCGAGCTCTGAAAAATCGACTGACCCAATTTTGAAATTTAGTCTACTGTGAAATATAAAAGGGGAAAACCATAAGCATTGGGAGTACAGTGTTGAGCGTGCCATGGCGGATCTGAAGGTGCAAACCAAACAAAGGAAACTTTGCAACCAATGTTTGCTCTCAACTAGCAAGTAAGTGATGGACAAGAAATCAGTGTAAAGCAGTGGCGATCTATTTTCTTGCTGCGATATATAAGTTGAGAAGATACGAAAGAGTACTGCCTCTGGTGCGGCGCCGTGTATGCATCTGCTGAGAATTTGACGGTGCTGCGGTAGCGATGGCTGTCGGCAGCATGGAAGCAGATCTAGGAGGGTAGACAGTGGCGGCGGGGCGCGGTGGACGAGACGTTCGTAGGAGCGGCACCGTCAAGGTGGAGGACGGCGGGGATGAAGCGAGAGGATGGGATGCAAGGTCCCGGTCCGAAGCCATGGATGAGAGAGGTTGATCTCTTGTAATGGACGGCAGCGTCGGGGTATCAGCTCCGACATGGTGGAGGAGGATGGCGGTGAATGGGGTGGCGGACGGAGGAGGCTGGGGTGGAGACGGTGTTTTGGCGCCCACGGAGTACGAATGGGGAAATGGAGGTCGAGAGGAAGGGGGGAACCATGTCTTCAGGGCGCGCTTGTCTCAAATGTAAGGAAATTTACAAACTTAGCCCCCGTTTCAAATTTCCTACATCATAACAATATTAGTCGGTTGGGGATAGGACATTAATCTCGCATACACCGAATATTTGCCGACGAGAGTTTGTTTTTGGCGCCCACCGTGTATGAATCGGGGAGGGAGTCGATTTCGACCGAGGACACAATGTGTTTTGGCGCCCACCGTGTATGAATCCGGGTGAGAGGCGGTTATGTCATGTTCGAGTGAAATTACAAACCTTCCCCTATCGAAACCTATAGAAATCGAGCAGATATGCTTTGCATGGCAGGGATAGGCAGTAGTAATTTCCATCTCGCAGACTTTGGTTTTGGGCGGTTACTGCGACTTTCCCCGCTTCGTTCAAATTTTGCAGAGTGCACGTTTACCGTGTCAACTCAATTCGAATCCCGTTTGTATTCTATTTTTTCGGGCGGGATCCATTTTCGACTGGAATAAAATTCTATATACATCATTTTTTATATACTTTCAAAAGCACAACAAAGAATTCTGCTCCTTTATATGTATAATATGCTTTACAAATACAATGATCTCAAAATCATAAGGTTGAATTCAAAAAATTAAACCAAATTATGTTCTACTAAAATGTATGGATCAGTAATATCTACATATTAAATAAGATAGATGCGCGTGAATTCATATGAGTATGCATGTTTGATAGATCAATTTTGGTTCGAGTATGGATTACATGTATCATCATCTCGAATTCAAATATTTGAATCCCTTTTATGTTCACTCCTTTCACGCCCATCTCTCTCGCATGCATGCTCCTTCCTGTAGTTATCACTCTCTTTTCTCCAGCTCACCCGCACGCTCACTTCATGTTTCTCCTATCCTCGCAAACATGGTCTCTCGACGTCTCCCTTGAGAAGTGTCACACTCTCCCTATCATTATACATTACACGGTTTTCATTATCTCTCACGTCTCTACCGTTCTCTCGTATCACTAGGTACCTAAGCTTTCTTTTTCACCGCCACACACACAGTCTCCACTCGTCTTTCACTTTGTGTTTCTCTCTATGGGATTCTCTCACACACCCTATATGTCTCTAGACATGAATCATACCACTAAAATTACTCTCTCTCTCTCTCTCTCTCTCTCTCTCTCTCTCTCTCTCTCCTGTAGACACAACATTTGTTGTGGTCTCCTTTTCGTCTCCACCCCAGAATGACATTATTCATTTGTTTACTAATCAGACAAACCCCCCCATCTCTCTCTGTCTCACACACACACAACTCCTGCTTCCACTCCCCTTCCCGACTACCGTCTCTCTCTCTCACACACACAAAACTCTCGCTTTCGCACCCCCGTCTCGTATTTCTCTCACAAACATTTATCGACTAGCCTCTAGATAGGTTAATAAACCCGCGCACTCGTGCTTCCACTATCGCATACATGTCTCTCTCCCGCTCCTTGTATCTATGTAGATTTTTCTTCCCTTCTTGAGACACGCCCTCTCGATCATGCACACACACACACACACTATCGCCTCATTTTAAGCTGATACCTCTCGCACACACACTCTTTGTGTCTTTGTCACACATGCACTCCGTCCTCCTCATCTCCCCCTCTCTCTCTCTCACACACACATGGGCTTTTTGCAACAACTAGCAAGATGCCCATGCGTTGCACGGAACATGAAGATGCATTTGTATGAGTAGTTTATCTTGTGGGAGAAAAGAATGAACAAGGGAAGGCCTTATTTTCAAGTGTGGATAGGGGTGTGGGTATCTTTTTGCAAAATTGCCATAGTTTCCTTCCTATCCTTCAGATGTAGATCGGACGACCTATATTGCAGGATGGCAGGCACACGATCATCACCAACTATGCTTTTTATAAGAGTAGGGATAAAAAACAGAGTTGGTGATGATGGTGGGCCTGCCATCCTGCAATATATGCCGTCCCATTTATATCTGACGGATAGGAACGAAACTGTGGCAATTTACCCGCACTCCTCTCCACATTTGCAGATAAGGCCTTCCCTAGTAAGAGTAGAAATTAGACATATACCATTTCTTGAATCTTTAAACGAACAATATTCCTCCCTTATCTCATCAAAACCGCCAAAGGAATATCTTTGAGTGAAACATAACATTTTTTTAGTGATATACGTATTTCAAAACTAGACTTTTTTATCTATCAAATCAGTGAATATGTATTAATGTACTCAGATCTTGTGGCAACGCATTTGCACATTGCTAGTAGTTATTATAATTTTGTGGACACCAGACAAACCGTGGAGTACATATACGAAGAGAAGAGGCGCACGCACGCAGTCGGTCTCTCACTGTCTCGCACACATGAGTGTTACGTAAAGGCAAAGTTAACGAATAAACCCTAAAACCCTAGGTGCACGATTGCTGCATTCGCGGGTACCGGGTACGTGGTGGAGCGCACCTTTGTAGGAATAGTCAGCTCGCGTGATAATTTGATCCGTAGGAGTTGATGGTCGGGACCATTGGTGAACGATTTGGAGGCGGTGGCTCGCCAGTTGCCACAAATCGAGTAGCCACGTTTAAAGTATCATTTTTTAGCGGGATTAAGAGTTCCGATTTTCAATGGCGCGTTATAAGTACTAAGTAGTTTTTAGAACGATTGGTATGGAGCGAAAATGGAATTCATAGTACTACCTACTACGTACCTCCTTGGCGTATGGTTGTATGGGTTTATGTTGCGAGATGTTGAACTTGGTAGTTCTAGGGCAAATACTATGTTTAGATTCAGATGTTGGTTTTCAGTAATGAAAATCGGAAGGGGGAAACCCTTCTTTGATTAAAAAAACTACTACCTCCGTTCTGGTTTACTAGTCCCCATCGTTTTTTGGGTCAAAGTTTGTCCATGAATTTTACTTGTAAAATGTGAATGGAAAACGAGATTTTGTTATATGCAAACAAAAAAGGACTGGAGGGAGTGATTGCTCTGACACGGACGCGACCTCTCATAGCGCAGCCATTGAACCAGCGCACCGGCCAAGAGGGTCCCACTCGCTGCAGGCCCGGCTGAACACGCCTCCTCGCCGCATGCAACCGGCTTCAGACTGCCCCGCCTGCCTTCATTGCATCCGCGCGTGTGCCGGCAACATGTCCTTCCGCGAGCCGGCCAGCATTTTAGAACACAAAAGTGACCAAAATATAATTAACTATGCATGGTCTTGACTTGTTGTGCTCGCACTAGTAGCAGGAACTTAGAGGTTTTTTTTATTCATAGCTCTCCTCAATTTTTTTGGCTTTGAAGTGTATCATGGTTGTGGACATTATGTATGAATGTGGAGATATCTGTGAACATGAGTTTGATGTGGAAGTTGAACTTGGAATGTCGGGCTTGCGCGTGAACTATACCATGACCAATGCTTCGTCTGTTATTGTTTGGAAAGTAATTGCTGTTATTACATGACCTGAAAAAAATATTTTGTGCCACATCAGTAGATGCACGAACATCACAACAGGCATGCTGACTGGATAAACATTTGAACCTAGCTACTATGAAGGAAATTTTGTATGGACAACAATTTTAGATAGCAGGACACGCCTAGCCTGCTCTGCCTCTGCTAGCTTATTTCTGGCTTCTTCCATCTCTTCTTTGGCATGGGTGAAGAGAGCATCTGATTGCTCTTTTCGCTTCTTCAGGAACTCAGCTACATTCTCAAGGGCTGCTGCACGCTTTCTTTCAGCCTTTACTAGAGCCACGAGGACACGAACAGCTGACGACTCCACCTGGCTTGTGTGTAATCCAGCATCATCTGGGAATTTGCACCTTGTGTCTAATCCAGCATCATTAGGGAACTGGCACCTTGTGTGTAATCCAGCCTCATTCTGGAAACATGATCTCGAGGTTGACCATACTTCCCTCCTCGCAGGAACTACATCCTGACATGAAGTTACTTCTTTGTTAGATAATTACTCAAAGCAACCCAGATCCATTTATTAGAATCCAGATAAACAGAACTGGGAGAAATGAATTCAAAAGGAAAAAATATATCAAAACAGAATACAAGGTGAGAACACCCACTTCCTACATCAAGCTAAAAATGAAAGCATTAGGACGATTAAGACTCTTCTTATGACACATTGAAGAACATGAGGCTTAAGAGAAACAGAAACTACAACATATACACATCAAAGAACACGAGGCTAAACGAAAGTAATTGAAAGGGTGTTACTTACCAAAGCTCGTTTTACAGGTTCTGCGCAGCTCCTCTTTAACTTGCCACGCTCCTTGAAGATGTCCCCAATATCCCGTGTTTGGTCTTCATTGCTCCTTTGCATGTTCGCACTCATGGTTTTAAAATCTCAACATGGCAATATAAATATACTACTAGTAATACTCGCGCATCTTGTGGGCAACATTAAAGCACTTGTCTTCCATGTTAGAGCATCTCCAATAGAATCGCAACGCGTGGCGCTTTAAAAAAGTGTTTACAGTGCTGAGATCAAGAAGTAGAGATAGAGAGTAGAGGATATAGTTCTCAGCATAGATAGATAAAAAATAGATTATTCAACTACTCCTCGTCGTCCAACTCCTCCTCGGTGATGTCCTCCTCCGACGTCTGACTGTAGGCGTGAAGATACCGATCGTCGTCGGATTCCCAGGGCAACGCTGCTCCTAGCCTCATGTTTAATTGAGCGTCCGCTTTTCGCCTACTCTTGTCCTCGCGATAGGCGGCTCGCTCCACCCTCCTCTTATCCTTCTCCGCCCTTCTTTGCTTGTAGAACTCGCACTCATTAATGATATCCTGCGGGAAGCGTTGGCGCCACAATGCCAAGGCTTCCACGTCCATCTCGGCGATGCCGAGACGGTGCTCCCTGATACGTCTCCGTCGTATCTACTTTTCCAAACACTTTTGCCCTTGTTTTGGACTCTAACTTGTATGATTTGAATGGAACTAACCCGGACTGACGCTGTTTTCAGCAGAATTGCCATGATGTTGTTTTATGTGCAGAAAACAAAAAGTTCTCGGAATGACCTGAAACTCCATGGGATGTCTTATAAAAAATAATAAAAAATCCTCGCCAAAGATGAAGACCAGGGGGCCCACACCCTGTCCACGAGGGTGGGGGGCGCCCCCCCCCTCTAGGGCGCGCCCCCTACCTCGTGGGCCCCCTGGACACCTTCCGACGCCAACTCCAACTCTATATATTGGCTTTCGGGGAGAAAAAAATCAGAGAGTAGAAATCATCGCGTTTTACGATACGGAGCCACCGCCAAGCCCCAATCTCTCTCGGGAGGGCTAATCTGGAGTCTGTTCGGGGCTCCGGAGAGGGGGATTCGTCGCCGTCGTCATCATCAACCATCCTCCATCACCAATTTCATGATGCTCACCGCCGTGCGTGAGTAATTCCATCGTAGTCTTGCTGGACGGTGATGGGTTGGATGAGATTAATCATGTAACCGAGTTAGTTTTGTTAGGGTTTGATCCGTAGTATCCACTATGTTTTGAGATTGACGTTGCTATGACTTTGCTATGCTTAATGCTTGTCACTAGGGCCCGAATGCCATGATTTCAGATCTGAACCTATTATGTTTTCATGAATATATGTGAGTTCTTGATCCTATCTTGCAAGTCTATAGTCACCTACTATGTGTTATGATCCGGCAACCCCGAAGTGACAATAATCGGGACCACTCCCGGTGATGACCATAGTTTAAGGAGTTCATGTATTCACTATGTGCTAATGCTTTGTTCCGGTTCTCTATTAAAAGGAGGCCTTAATATCCCTTAGTTTCCAATAGGACCCCGCTGCCACGGGAGGGTAGGACAAAAGATGTCATGCAAGTTCTTTTCCATAAGCACGTATGACTATATTTGGAATACATGCCTACATTAAATTGATGGATTGGAGCTAGTTCTGTGTCACCCTATGTTATGACTGTTACATGACGAACCGCATCCGGCATAATTATCCATCACTAATCCGGTGCCTACGAGCTTTCCATATATCGGTCTTCGCTTATTTACTTTTTCGTTGCTACTGTTACAATCACTACAAAATACCAAAAACATTACTTTTGCTGTCTTTACTTTTGTTACCGTTACCACCACTATCATATTACTTTGCTACTAAACACTTTGCTGCAGATACTAAGTTTCCAGGTGTGGTTGAATTGACAACTCAGCTGCTAATACTTGAGAATATTCTTTGGCCCCTTGTGTCGAATCAACAAATTTGGGTTGAATACTCTACCCTCGAAAGCTGTTGCGATCCCCTATACTTGTGGGTTATCAAGACCTTTTTCTGGCGCCATTGCCGGGGAGCATAGCTCTATTCTTTGAGTCACTTGGGATTTATATCTGCTGGACACTATGAAGAACTTGAAAGACGCTAAGAAAAAAATTTATCCCTCAACTGCGAGAGGAGGTAAGGAACTGCCATCTAGCTCTGCACTTGATTCACCTTCTGTTATGAGTAAGCTAGCGACACCTAAACCTGCTTCTGCTATTCGATCCGATATGTTGCATGTTATTGATGACGCCACTTCTGCTATGCATGATACTTATGATGAAACTACTTCCATGCTTGATACTACTATGCCCCTTGGTGAATTTCTAGATGAACAAATTGCTAGGGTTGGAGAGAAAGAAATTATTGAGTCTGAATACGATGATGAAAGTGATGATGAAAATATGCCTGTTATTCCTGAGGGCTATGTTTTTGATATGGAATCTTCTGCAACTATTTTTGCTTGTAAAGATAGATATGAACTTAAGAGGCTGCTAGTTAAATGGAGTAAAGAATCTTTTAGAGACAGAATGAAACCCGACCCTTCTTTTGCTACTTCACCTATTTGTGTTCCCGATAAGGATTATGAATTTTCTGTTGATCCAGATATAATTACTTTAGTCGAATCTGATCCTTTTTATGGCTATGAATCTGAAACTGTTGTGGCACATCTTACTAAGTTAAATGATATAGCCGCCCTGTTTACTAATGATGAGAGATCGCGCTACTTTTATATACTCAAAATATTTCC